>JAHWFO010038665.1:364135-407822 GCA_023313115.1 Rhysida immarginata | reverse complement strand
AACTCGCCGACCAAGCGCTATGACTTCACACTCACGGTGCCGTGGGTATAAAGCGTATGCAATTACGGAGATGCAATAAATATCCATACTGCTGATGTTTACTATGACCCTGTTTACCTGAGCCAAATAAAATATATGAAATATTACGTAGCTCGGGCTCGGACCCCCTCCCCTCACGTAGCCCAGCGTGGATTTTTACTGAACATGCCCTCCCCCCGACCGTACCACGTGATTTATGGAAGCTTTCTAACGTGGTTTATGGAAATGCTATAGCAATTTTTAATTAAAACTGTAGCAGCACTGAGAAAACACAATCTACACAAAATCAATATGTAAAGTCAAATTTTCACGCAGTTCACTGAATTTTCAAAAAAAAATCTTGCAGACGTGAAATTAATTGAGGCTAAAAAAGGCATTTCTTGAATAAATGAACAATAAAAAGAGGAAATATAAAGGACAAATGTTACACAATATCGTGTAAATATTCTTTTATGTAACCTAACGGGAAAAATATAAAAACGTTACGAAGTAAACTATATTTGTTTTCATTTGTGAGCTAAACTTCTTGAGATTACATTAAATAACACCGCTTTACATGTAGTATATTTATTTATGTACACTCTGTACTGCTACAAAAATACAACATTTGAAAAAAATTAATAATTGGCGGTCTAAATACATGTATGCCTATATGAATGTGGAAAAAAAGGATGACGTTATAAGGTGAGACAATTAACAAACAAGACTGGAGCATGATTTTTCAATTGAAAAATGGAAGGAAAAATTCTGCGACCCGGATTCGAACCAGGAAAAAAGAAAAATCATTACCTTTGCTTGGAGACGCTTCTCCAGTTAATAATTATTATTATTTAAGACTGGAGCAATTTAACAAATACACTGCTTTGCCCCATCCGCAAGGAGTTACCCGAATGGGCCAAAAGTAAGTATACAGCAAGAGATACGAGGCACATCCAGAAAGTAAAGATACAAACGTCATGACATGGCCAAAACTTTTTTTTTATAACACGCCTTCATTACTATCAAGTACTTTTATCCAAGCTCATTTTTCAATGTAGTTACAACCATTATCCAAGCACTTATTGAGCCTGGGGACAAGCTTTTGTATTCCAATGTCATAGAAGGATGCCGCCGTCCTTCATGCTTCACGTCATCATCATCATCGAACCATTTCCCAGCAAGATGTTTCTTCAGGTGAAGAAACAGGTGGAAATCGCTGGCTGCGAGGTCTAGATTGTACAGTGGATGATCCAAAACTTCCCACTTGAAGCTTTTCAGCAACTCTGTGGTGACACGTGCCGTATGAGGTCGAGAATTGTCATGGAGGAGGCAACCCATAGAGAAGAAATAAACAGACCCCACTTTCAATTTATTTCTTCTCTATGGGCAGACCCCATTTGTTTACATCCCCCTCCTTAAACAGCATCACCAATGTCATAAATGATAATTTTAAATTAATTTGATACAATGAATGCCACCTTTCTTTGTGGTTAAGTTCCATTGTAAATAGGGAAGGGGTAGGGTGTTTTTTAATATTACTTTTATTTTTTCTGTTTTCTTTTCATTGTTGGAGTTTTTCTCAATTTTGTAAATAAATTGATTGTGGAAAAATATTATTAGTCTTGTAAAGAGTATGTTGCTTCACTCGTCTTCGCACATTTTCTATAGGCCCCCTCAGCGTTGTAGGCTGATGGTTTCCAAGCACTCTTTAACTACTCCAAAGCCACAGAAGTTTAACAAGGAGATTCCACATACTTTGAGTCACCGAATTTGATAAAGTATAAATCTATGAGTAACTTTCGCTTAATTAACTATCCAAGCAAAGCCATTCGAGGCACTTCTCAAAATTTTCCTAGAAAAAAATTCATAAAATTTATTTCAATGTGTGCAGTTTATAAATATTCGAATTGTAGGGTAGGGTTCTAACATTTCTGAATGGCTTTGCATGGGTATTTAATTTAATTGGGTGAGAGTTACTCTTAGAATTCTTTTACCAAATTCGTTGAGTCATGGAGTTGGATGAAAGATGGATGCCCTACAAAGGGGTAGAATTTTTTATGTGTTTCTTCTTATTCGTTTAAAATATCTTCTGCTTACTATAGCCTATCCAGCCTTAGTTTGCGCGAAATATGATCACCGTTTCAATTTGGGCATTGTTACAACAAAAATTAAACAATACAAAACAGATAACATGTCCATCACATTTCGCGAACTAAGGCTGGACTATAATAAACAAATTGGACAATGCAGAACATTGTTGCTTTATTATCAGCATCATAATTTATCTACAGGGTCTTTATAATTAAAGTTACATTTTGACATGGCCATAAAAAAACTACTGGAACAAAAGCTATAATACTTGGTAATATTATACAAGAAGGCATGGGAAGTTCATACCCACCAAAAGAAAAATTAGTTCAAAAGGTCACCACCAGCATGGAATGGCGCTCTATGCAATATCGTATACGAAGACACGAAGACACAATTAGACACGAAGACACAGGTTAACAAGTCTTTAATCGTTAATAAAAATACTTTTAGTCAAGTAACTAATTTTAGTAACGATTAAAGATTTGTTAACCTGTGTCTTCGTGTCTAATTTCGTATACGAATTTTGCATAGAGCGCCATTCCATGCTGGTGGTGAACTTTTGAACTAATTTTTTTCTTTTTGGTGGGTATGAACTTCTCATACCCTCTTGTATAATATTACCAAGTATTATAGCTTTTGGTCCAGTAGTTTTTTTATGGCCATGTCAAAATGTAACTTTAATTATAAAGACCCTGTATTTTGTGTAGACAATTTGCAAAACCAATCCCTGCTCAGCCATTTTGCAAGGTGCAACTGTGGGTGCGAAACTAGTTTCATCAATCAAACGAGTTCTGGAAAAAACCGATTGTGGGGAGTCTGGATGGCGCCACTCCAGGTTCATCCGTTTGGAGGCAGGATCGATGAGATACGACGGCGGAAACCAAGAATTAAAAAAAAAGTGGTTGGTAAAACGAGTTCCGGTTCCACAGCGTTTTGTAACGTGTTTCACTATCCGAACCGAGAAAAACTGTATTCATGGAATAAGGGGTATAGATTAGGTTAGGTTTTGCAATAGTCTACGCCTTTGTTGGGGATCCATGTTTGTTGGCAGTTCCAGAATGCATTGCTTACTGCACTTCGAACAACCCCACAAAGCAATCGGACATAAAGATAAAAACTCCGTTCGTGGAACTAGACTGGAATCTTAAACCTAGATCTAGTGTGTCCAACTGAATTTCCCTAATCAAGAATTTTCAGTTAATGGAAACAGGGTACGTATTCTACACTGCACGAACTTTAAGGCGAGGAATCATGCCTCAAGAAGGTCACGATCATTGTTAACTGCCTCCACCCTCTGTATTCCTTATCACAGCTTCAAGGAATTGTATTCTGCCTTGTTCAAATTTTATGTTCTTCACAGGACATCTTCATTGTTGATCTGTCTGATTACCCGGATCATCTCACCAAAAATTTCTTCAAGTGTATCTAAATTTCTCAAGGAGTGACGGCTGCAGTTAGGGGTCAAATCAAGCGTTTTCCACCAAACTTGAAGACTTGACTTGTTTTTTTCCACCAAACTTGCTCAAATATTGGGAAGCTTTGATAAGGGAGATTCCATTGAAGACTTTAAAGTGATTTTGTAAAATAAATTTTATTTTTTCGATTTAATCTTATTATGTGAAAACTTTTGAAATGCTTATTGTATACAGCATCTGTTTTATCTTTACTTTTTAAGAACGTTCTAAATTTAATTTTATGAAAAAAGAAAAAAAGCCTTGACCCCAGTAGACAACTGAATAACGAAGAATGAAATTATTGAATTAAGATTGTTAAAAAATGCACTGTCTAAAATTTCAGAAATAAATGGGAACTAAAAAATTAAAGGCGATATTAACAATACTAGCAGACATCGCAAAAATTTCCTTTTAACTTATAATCTTAATTTCTATAACATTTCACAGACGAAAGGCTAGTAATCAACGTTGGAATAATGGTGTGGGCTATAACAGAAGTATCTGCTCAAGAAATGGTATGAATTTAAAATGTTTTTTTTTTTTTAGCATATGATGTTAAGATTCAGCTTTCTTTAATTAAGTTTTTATTTCATCGCGTATGTATGTTTTATCATACTCTTTATCTTTTATCTTATTTTCATCGGCTTATAAAATTCAGTGAAAAAAAAAAAAACATTATGGGATTCGCTTAGCGTGATCGTTATCTTATTTTGAATGCAATTATTCACTAAAGTATAGGCAATTAATAAATAACTATAAAAAATTCTTAAATGAATGTTAATGTTTAAAAAATTTTTGTTTAAAAAGCGCATAAATTATCGTTATTTCTGTCAAGTGCTTCCGATTGAATACCTCTCATATCTTTAATGTTATCTTTCCGTTTCTAATCATCGACAGCCAACTTTTGACATGCCGCGATACAATTAATTCCCACGCAATAATGGGGGCCTTGTATTAATCTATACAACATCTGAATATTAAATATCGTCCCATGCATTCTCGCTTTATAAAACCATCACGAAACATTGTATATGTATAAATTCTCAAAAAAAAAATTTTGTTACTGTTATTTTGAAATGTCCGTCCTGTCATAAAGCACCTAGGACACCACAAAAGAAGAAAACACAATTTTTCTTTATAAAACACGAAGATAATAATTATTATATAGTCTATGTCTCTAACCCCTACGTTACAGATTTTCACCTAAGAAGAAGGTTCAAAATTTATAGTTCTGCAGAATGCAGATATAAGCACTTTAGTATATGACTAGCAGAGGCACCCGACGTTGCCCGAGATAATTACAGTTGTAGGTTAAACAGAACAACCTCATGAAGTTAAATAAGAAATTTGTTTTCAGTAATTCTACAATTTCCGTCTATAGACAAAGCAGTTGTTCAGATGTTTCCGATGCCCGGATAACTTTTTGTCATCTCTGCCCAATACTCATTCATTTCTTCGCTGGCATTTCAATAGAATGTGAATTATTGTTATAATCCTTCGAAATATTATTATAGGACATAACACCATATGGTTATGTTGGTTTGAAGAGTTGAGTTCATGTATGCTTTGTTGTCGGTTATGTCGTCAACTGTACCTCGAACGAAGGAACTGCGTACTCTGTCATCTTTCACTCTTTCTCAATAGTCTGTTAACTCTCTATTATCTCCAGTTACTAATCATTATTAAATATATTCAAGAAAATGTTAACTTCTAAGAAAAGCCCGAACAACAGGAATTCTACGTATTGTTAAAAATTCAATTTTGTTTTATAATTCTCAGAGGTGGGATGGAACCATCATTCTTAATGAACCTCCTTATATTGAACACTTTGCCCGAGACTTTACTTACCCTCATGTTGTTCTGTCTCAGATTAAAATGTTATCCATCTTCACCCCCGGGGAGCATCACTGGATACTTTAGACTTATCTTTTAAAATTTGCCTTGCCCTTGACGTAGAAGCTCTTATACCCTCCTGCTTTGTGTTCAGATGTTTCCAATGCCCGGATAGTTTTTTATCTTTCTGTTGCAAATTTCACTGATCAATACTCGTTCTTTCTCTTTTTTTGGCCAAACACGCAAATTTTCGCCAGTCGTCTGGACGTTTTTAGGGAGCTCAAGGGAGACCCGTGTGATTCCTTAATCTCCTCGATAAACATTGCCTTCTCTATGTCCTGTCATTGCATAATATTTATGCTCGTTGTTAATAATTTGTTACCCCCTCCCTAAAAGAGGTTAATATGGCTAATTATGTAGTGCCACACCAGTTAATGTGTTAAGTATGCAGTGCAACACAAGTTAATGTGTTAACAAACTTTCAACCCCCTCTTCCCGGCCCCCCCCCCCCTTAGGGGTTGAATTTCGAAAAACCCCTTCTTAGTGCTCACTTACAATTAGTATAGAACTTCTGTACAAAATTTCAAGTTTCTAGGCCTTATGGTTTGGGCTGTGCGTTGATCACTCACTCACTCAGTCAGTTTCTTCTTTTATATATATAGATAAAATAATCGCTATTGCACAGAGTATAGAGTGGAATAATCCTTTGATGTCAAATAAACTTTATCGCAGTTTGACATATATTTTGGGCACTTACAACTGCAGCTTTTTACCAAATAAAATAATTAAATTTTTGATTCCTGTCCAAGTTATTGGGTTCTTTCATAGTTACTCTACGATTGTGACATAAATAAAAAACAGCAGTAACAGGCGAAGAAATCCATTTTATTCATAAAAATATCTGACCTCGGTATAAATATAGTGCGTTTAACGTGATTTCAGTGCAAAAATGTTGCGAGTTGCCTAATGTCACGTTCAAAATTTGAAAACGTAAAATGCGAACTAATTTTAGATAGAAGGGCTGAGATGAATTATACAGGGTCGGGACACATTAATATGACCACCTCTCCTCGAACATGTTGGAACGTCCCATGGTATGCAGATGAAAAATCATTGCATATCATTAAAAGCTGACAACAGCAGACGTGTAGTAGCATCTGTTAACACGGCAATTGTCGCCGTCATGGGCAGAGCAAGTGACCTGTCGGACCTCCAAAAGGGGATGATCATTGGCTATCGGGCCAAGGGGGACAGCACTTCAGAAACGGCCACCTTTGTGAACTGCTCTAGGGCTGCCGTTGTGAAGGTGTACCGCGACTGGACGAACCAAACAGCTTCGAGCAACCGAAAAGGTAACTGTGGGGTCCCACGGGCCATCGATCCTTGAGGCGAGCGTTGGTTACGACGCCTGGCCAAGACCAATCGGCGTGCCACTGCAGAGCAACTGACACAGCAAATGAACAGTAGGGCCACTAGGCGTGTCAGCACCAAGACAGTGCAACGATCCCTCTTGAGGTTGGGGGAGCCCAGGCGTATGGTAATAGCACCCATGTTGACGCCTGTGCATCGCCGAAAACGCCTCCAATTCGCAATGGACTATCGCCATTGGACCTCGGCCGAGTGGCAAAGGGTTGCTTTCTCTGACGAGTCGTGGTTTCTGGTGAACAGAGTGTACGGACGATGGAGAATTCGCCGGGAAGCATCTGAGAACAGGAATCACGACACAATCGTTGGCAGACGACAGGCTGGTGGTGGAGGTGTGACTGTTTGGGGAATGTTTTCGTGGTATGGTCTGAGTCCACTGATACCGCTGGAGGGTACTTTCAATGCTGTTCGTTAACTGACGATCGTCGCAGACCAGGTACACCCCTTCGTGTCGACAGTGTTTCCTCAGGGTGATGGCACCTTTCAACAGGACAATGCTCCCTGCCATACTGCCAAAATTGTCCATGACTGGTTCGAGGAGCATGAGGATGAATTCAAGCTACTCCCAGGGCCACTAAACTCCCCGGACCTCAACCCCACTGAACATTTGTGGGACGCACGGTGATGGAATTACGGGATGCACTGATCGCCGAATGGTCCCAGATACCTGCAAACACCTACCGAGGACTTATTGACTTTCTGCCACGTCAACTAGCTGCTGTGCTTGCCGCCAAAGGTGGATATTCCGGATACTAGCAGGTGGTCTATTAATGTGTCCCCACCCTGTACAAGTAGATTATAATAAATTTTAATTACCTATATTCCTATTTTATGCAACTTAAATGGAAAATACACACACGCACGCACACACACACACACACACACACACGCACGCACACACACACACACACATACACACACACACACACGCACACACGTACACACACACACACACAAACACACACACAACCACACACACACACACGCACAAAGAAATAAACGAATTCCCAGCGCTACCACAACTGATTATCTTCAACACTGAAAATTGCTAATGTGGCCGGAGAGGTATCTGGACAATTGCCCCCTAGGATAACTGCCCGCCCCCCTAAAACAATGCCTCCCGGATGATTGGCCCCAAATTACCCCGACAAGTATTCTAATTTAATAAAATGCTTTACAAACTTAAAAACTTTGTTTTCATTTTTCATAATGGCTGACCACTGTCTAGGGTTGTGGCCTGTTTTCGTTTCCCCAACAGAACTTTTTTTTCTTTGAAATAGACTCAGGATTCGAGAAAATATATTGAATTTTGAAAAAAAAAATCCGTCTATGCGTATTTACTATATGTACGTATGTGATCAATTTTGTGCAGCTTACTCCTCCGAAACGGCAAGTAGCAGATAAGAAATTAATACACTCCTAGAGGGTTTCTTAAACTGTACCTCAATAGTGACTTTGTCTTTTTTAAATTCATAGAATAAAGTAACAGAAAGATTCAAAGTTCTTAATTCACTTCTAAAAGATTTAAAAATTAAATCTTTAATCAAAAACCTTGATCTGTCTGGTTCAATCTTGCCGAGAGAGGGCTTTATTGTCAGATGGAAGTTGATGTGGGACCATTGTCTCTTGACCCCATTCTTATCTGTTTAAAATGCTCTTGAAAAGTAGACTATGATGCATTAAGATGTTTGATAATTTTCTTCGATGACTTGATGAGGATTCGTACTGCATTGTCTAGCTCCGTTGGTCTTCCTGTTTAACTATGGCACTTGCGGACATTTAATACATTCGGATAAACAGCGTTAATATTTTTAGTGGTCACAGTTGCACTGTCACCCTTGCAATTCACCCTTAAAATTCATACAGCATCCTAGCCGACGAAAAAGACAGGCCCCGGGGCTTAAAAATCACATGACTGATCGACAATTCCATGCTGTCCTACACACAACCTAGCCATGGTTCAAACCGATTCTCGAGATGGAACAACGCGATCACAACTGAGACAAGTCTGAGAATTTCCATGATATCATCATGCGGTTGCGCCATTTACCATCCCATTTACCATGAGTTTTGACACGTATATGACGTAAATGAAGACTCGGATATCATGTGTATTGAAAACCATGTTCATCCTGGCATTGTGTCGTAGCTCACTGTACAGATTCTCTGAACTTTTATGATTTTTTTCAGTGCGTGTTTTGTTAACTCTCAAATTACATATCGCTTATCTGCTCTGCCTACTGTGAAGTCATGCCTGTTCCACTGGCCCGGGCCGGCCAGGTGGCCGAGAGGGCTAGGGCGTAGGCTTTCTAGTTCTCGAATCCCGCCGTGGGCATGGATGTTTGTGTTTGTCCTGGGCTGCGTATAGATATAACTTGTGTAAAAGGCGCAAAATGACCTTAGTAGTCGACGCCTAAATTTCTAATAAACCAAACCAAACCACTGGCCCGGCAGAGTCCGGGCATGCCTACTTGTATTTATGTATACCAATTACTGTTTTTGTTGATGGTTTAAAATGTATTGTTTTTGTTTTGTTTTCGGTCATCCTATTTACGCAAGGGGTTGATGGTTTGATCCCAAATAATCTTCTTTTTGTTTAGCCGTATGTTTTAAAATTACAATTTATTTTTGTTATTTCATTCAATATTAAACGTGTTTTATTTAGTTAATTTCTTCTTTCATGCTTATTATTATATTGTTTGGGGAAACCGAACTCGAATCAAATCCGGAAGCTTAGTCCCAGAGGTGGGCCCAAGGGAGGGCCAAGTCCAAGTGGCTCAAATACGAGGAAGGGAAAAATTACGTGGTCGTGGGAGTATTAATATTTGGGTGTAGGAATTTCCTTGCTATGTGGTTTTTTGTAAGGTTTTGTATAAGTGTGGGTTTAAATTCAGTGTTGACAGGCTATTGTGCAATGAGCGTGGAATAACCCCAGCGGCAGACAGAACGATAGGAACAACGTGTACTCTGGTAGCTCCTCAAAGGCGTTTTATTTTGTGTGGAAGATCTATATATTTAGTGATTTTGTCAGTGTATGTCTTTTATAAATTGTGTGTATTGTGAATGGAGATATCAATTATGTAGGCCACTTTGTTTTGCATATCTACAAAGTGTAATGTCTGGTCTTTTATGAGGGATAGTTTTGTTAGTGATGTTCTTTAAGACAGTGTCTGGGATTATATTTATACTATGGAGTGTGGATGTCCCTAAGCTTGTGCATCTTAGCTAGATGTTGAAGTATTATGGTGGCTACCTGGTTATGTCTGTGTAAATAATCTGTCTGCGTGAGTATTTTGCAACTGGATCTGACGTGCTGGATGGTTTCCTTTGCGATATAGCATTTCCTGCAAGCCCCATCAGTCGAATCTTTGATATGTTTACTGTAGCTTTTAGTGTTAATAACCTGGTCTTGTATGGCAATCATGGTTCCTTCAGCTTCCCCAAAGAGACTCCCTTCACTCAACCAAATGTTCGACGCTTTTTTGTCGACCAGGAGGTCAGAAGGATGTCTGTCGTGGAGTTGCTTTCCGCCTCATGATTGAAGTTTAGTGCATGTTGTAGAATGTTCTGGGTGTTCTGCACGCTGTTCAGATTCACATGTGTGTATTTTGTATCAGCCATGCAAACTGCTTTGTGTACAAGAATTCTGTTTAGAGTACAAGAATTCTGGGTGATGTGTGCTATTTAGAGTACAAGAATTCTCTGAGCGACTGAGTCTGTTTGTGGTGTAGATCTATGATATCAATAAGGCCTCTGCCTCCCTCTGAACGAGGCAGGATGAATCTTTTAATAGCTGCGTGTGGATGATGCTTTCTGTGCTTCGTAAGCAGTCTACGTTGTCTCCTTTCAATCCCTCAAGATCTGTGTCCACTGCACGACTCCAAAGGAGTAGGAGAGTATAGGGGTAGCATAAGTATTGATGGCCTTGATCAAATCTCTGGAATTTAAGTGTGTTTTAAATATTGACTCTTGCCTATGAAGATATTGTTTAGTAAGGTATTCTTTATGTGCTTGTGTTTCAGAAGCTTGGCTTGTTTAAACTCTATATATCTGTAAAATTCACCATTTTCCATAGCAGCAATTTGACCTGGTTTTTCCAATGCGAAGCCTCCTTCCCTGAGTACACCATACTCAAATTGAATGGTTTTGTATTTGTCCAATCCAAATTGAATGTGTATGCCTTTTGAAAAAGTGTTTGTAATATCAAATAACTTGTACAATTGTGTTTTTGTTGGGCGTATATTTTCATGTCGTCCATGCAGAGTAAGGGTGAAAGCGTGTAGTGGCAGCTTTTATTATTATTATTATTTATTATTATTATTATTATTATTATTATTATTATTATTATTATTGTTATTATTATTTATTTATTTATTTATTTATTTATTTGCAAAGCAAGAAAAATTCCCAGTCAGGGCCTGTATGACAAGAAGCCGACTTGTTGGATTCCCAAAAGAGAATATTCATGAATAAATACAGCTGTAATATATAATAGATTTTAAAATTGAACGTGCATGCCACTAATTAAACAGACTTAATGACATTTACGAACACGACTTACGGGACACTCTGTATAGAGGGTGAGGCATAAGTCTGGCAATAGAGCGTATAACTCGAAAACTATTTAGTGTGAAATTAAAAATATTATTACTAAGCAGGATAGGAAGAGACATTTTCAAGTTTATGCAAGAAAGTGTTCACGAATTTTGGAAACTTATCTCCTAAACTATAACAGGTAGAGATAAAGTTGTAATTGAATGTTAAAATCATTGCTTTTCTAGGGGAAAATTAAAGGAAAAAATTGCTTGAAATTGTTAAGATACTTCTCGCATTTGCAGTGAAGCCATCGTTGGTGCGGACCAAATCACTAAATTGACTGGGAGAAGGAGGCATGAATGGTAGGCAGGCTGTGGTTGAATCAATAAAACCAGTATGCTGGGAAAATCACACCAAATAAACACCAGTTTGTCAACGTCATCCTTAGACCTCAGTGCTTTATCGCATATTGCAACGATTCTTTGAAACTGGAACGCAGGAAAATCGGTCAAGAACAATCCGCGTTCTACGAATGTTACACGAGCATTCTTTTCATCCATACCATGTCCATATTCATCAAGCATTGGATGGGAATGCAGATTTCCAAACCCGGATGGACTTTTGAACAGGTTGCTGCTTCATCAGGATGCCAACATGAGATCCTTCTGTCATATCTTATGGACAGATAGGCACGGTTTTCTAGAGATGGTGTTGTAAACCTGCATTACTCGCACTATTGGTCAGATGTGAACCCCAGTTGGCTTCGCGGAAATGTTCATTAGCGTCAATGGAGGATCAATGTGTGGTGCGGACTCTATCGTGATCACATTATTGGTCCAATTTTCTATGATGGAACACTAATATCCCAGAGCTTCAGAGAACTGAATTTGGAAGAAACCATAATGGATCAGATGGCAATGATGGAGAGACACCAAATGTGGTTTCAGATGCCCGACATACACTGAACGACCAATTTATTAGAGGCACCTCTTACGGAGAATGGATCGGCCTCCCAGTGAAACCCAAGCGGTGAATAAAGGATGTATTGGATGACAAGTTGCAGTCAGCAGGAGAAGTCAACTGAATATGGGTAAATCCATAATCATAGAAGGGATTAAATCCCTTCTATGATTATGATAAATCCAAGACTTTGACCGACTTTGAACGAGGCATGATCGTTGGAGCTCGACGGGCGCAGTTGAGCATTTCGCAAACCGCGAACCTCCTTGGGTTTTCCCGTGCAACAGTGTCAAAGGTATGTCAGTAATGTCAGTGAATGTCAGTTATGCCAAAAAACAACCTCCAAAAAACACAACTTCGGACGAAATAGGGCCGTGGATGAACGAGGCCAACGGCGATTGGCACGAATCATCCACAGCAACAGGACGGGAACAGACCAACAAATTGCAGCGCAGTTCACTGAGAGAGCATCCCAACCCATTTCGGAGCACGAGGTGCGGGCACCTTGCACCGAGCTGGATTTAACAACAGGCGGCCAGTACGGGTACCGTCGCTGTCACTGCAAAATAAGAAAGCGCGCCTGCTATGGGCACATAGGCATCGCCATTAGACACTGGATGAGTGGAAGAAGGTTCCTACTTCATCATGCGGACGGCAGACTGCGCATCTGGCGCAGACAGCACGAGGCCATGGACCCATCCTGTCAGCAGACAACCGTACAGGCGGGTGGAGGAGGAGTGCTGGTCTGGGGCGTCTTCTCTTGGGACGCACTGGGTCCTCTGATATCCGTAGACACATCCCTGAAAGCGACACACTACCTGAACATTGTTGCCGGTCAGGTGCACCCGTTCATGATGACTGTGTTCCCTGGTGGTGACGGACAGTTTCAGCAGGACAATGCTCCCTGTCACCGTGCTCGAATGGTCTTGGTCTGGTTCGAGGAACATGACGCGGACTTTCACCTGCTTCAGTGACCAGCTCGATCGCCCGATCTCAACCCAATCGAGCATTTATGGGATGAAATGGAGAGAACCATCCGACGCCTTCCTACACTACCGTCCAACCTGTACCAATTACGGGGCGCTGTGATGTCAGCCTGGGCTGCTATTCCTCCGCAACGATTTTAACACCTTGTTGAATGAATACCAGCACGTATTCAGGCAGTTCTCGCCGCTAAAGGAGGCGCAACACGCTATTAGCCCAGTTCTTCTCACAAAAATCACATTGAAATAGATAGATTCCCGACTTTTCCAGAGGTGGGATGGCATCTTTAGGATTTCCTAAGAGTGCTTTCAAAGTATTCCCACTTTTGAATGCAATTTTAAATTGCAAGCGCTAAAAATCTTTTTCAGGCCCTTAGTTAATTGCGGGGCGTCTCTAATAAATTGGTCGTTCAGTGTTTACGGGATTGGATGAACAAAATGTTCCCCAACAGGTGGATCGGACGAGAGGTCGGCCTGTGGCTTGGCCTCCCAGATGGCCAGACTTGGGCCCACTAGATTTTTTTCTTTAGGGCTACATAAAACAGCGGATTTACGAAAGACCAACAACATCACCTGAAGATCTCAAGAACCGCATCATTGTAGCACGTGAAAGTATCACTACTGAGGCCATATAGAATGCCAAGAAATCTGCAGGCTACCGTGAACAATTTTATATCGCTTGCAATTGAGCATTGAGCATTATGTGCATATCCGCTTGTACACAATATAAAATACGAAGGTGGTTCTAAAGTCATTACAATCAGCATGAAAGAACTATTGTTTTTGAAAATGTGTGGTGCCACTGGGAAGCGACATCCTTCGAGTTCTGGAGGATACAAAACGGCGTTTGGTGCGCTACCGCTAAGCGTCGCCAGAGCGTCAAAAGCAACATGGCGCAGCCCATCGGAATATTGGAAGTGGGAGCCGTGATAAGGTTCTTGCAGCTTCCGAGCTCGTGAATCTGAGTCAGGCTGACCCGGACGGCTTTTCGAGCGGCTTGTCACTGTGGACGACTGCGTTGTTTCCCTTCAAATGCAGGAAACTATTGCTTATAAGTTTCTTTTCGAAAGGAATTTCCTTAATTCGAGATAGAAAAATAATTTTTACTCAAAGTTACTTGGATTTTTCGTTCAAAATTAGAATCTTGCGCCTCAAAAATTTTAATTGCCTTTTCAAGATGTTCGAATTCTTCGAGTCTCTTTTGTGTAAAAGTGCCTCGAGATCGATTGGCATTCAAAAGTCGATCTGTGATTGATGAATAGAATTTTCTCTTGAAAATATTCAAAGAATCTTTTTATTTGTATGTTTGCAGAAAAAATTTCGTTCTCAAAGTGCTGGAAGATCGATTAAATTTTGTCCACAATAATATGTGATCATTTGAAGGAGAAAAAGTATCGATTTTGCGAGTCGTTTATGTAACAGACAATTTATAATTTTTTATTTTGGTAGCTGAAAATATAAATCATAGAAGCGCACAGGAAATGTCTATCACAGAATACAAATAAAAAGAAATCATAAATAGTAAAATGCGAAAGATCAGCGGGATTATTCGACGTATCTGTTTATTATAATAACACAGCCATAACCTAGACAACGAAGGTCATTTGCCGACCCTTTCTTGTTTATCGAATCTAATTATTACGAAACTTGAAGAGTCATTATTATATCAAAGAAAAGCAATACTCACACGCTTAACTTTAGGATATATTACGCTGAAAATAAACAAACTTTTGTCACGTAATCCTTTTGAGAATTATAAAATCTTAATCGGATAATAATTAAGAATGTTTCAATTGAAGGTCAAATATATTCGGTGAGTCTTTCGTATGTTAATGGTTTTTAATGTTAACTATTAGTAAACCTAGCCATCCATTAAAATCTTAAACAACCAACAATATATTGGTAAATAAAATTTTAAAAAACATTTACATGATTAAGCAATAAAATTTCTTTTAAGTGTGGTAGTGTGGCCGAGCGGTCTAAGGCGCTGGTTTAAGGCACCAGTCTCTTCGGAGGCGTGGGTTCGAATCCCACCACTGCCAAGAAATGTTTTTTTACTTCCAAGTAATTTAATATCATTTGATCCTAAATTAAATATCGTCAAATGAGGGCTATTCTCTCGGATAGTATTTTATTTTCGTTCGTTTATTTAATATTCAACTACGATTTACTTTTTTATCACCAAATAAGTTAATTTAAATTATTAAAATTAAAAAAAAAATCAACACATAATTTATAATTATAATCTTTAAATAATTATACATTTTAAGAAGTTCTTTTAATTTTTCTTTTGTTTTTCCCCCCTTCGTCTTAAGCATATTGAAATCGACTGTTACGTGACACTCATCTGGCCCGACTTCAGAATAAGTTTCAACCGATCTCTCGTAACGACCAACAGTACCTGGATTCCCTTGAGCCGCAATACATCGCGAGCCTTGTGGCGCCCTCAAGTGACATTCCTCAACTGCATAGGATGTGACATCCTGGACGTCAATCCGGAAAGGGTGAAGATTTTCTTCTCTCAGACTCAAGACGAACTGAAAGTGATGAGTCGGTATGCCTTTCGAAACAATCGCACTATCTGAAATTAAAATAGAAATACATGTATTTGACCTATTTCGGTATTTATTTAGTTGTTATTCGAGGAATTATGACTAACTTGATGCGGATTTTATTTTCTTATTCGGCATCCACATCAGAAGATTTTTAATGCATTCAGAAATATTTTTACTTTATCGAAGTATCACTTAATTCGAAAAATTAACTAAATTTTAAGTCTTATTATTTTTTTTATTTAACATTTCAGTTTTTATTTATGAACTTAACATTCGATGACACAGTTTCAGAGAGCTCTAATGTTTAACCCCGCTTAATACGGATAATACGTGCAAGCAATGTTGATCGCTAAGTAAAGAAGCGGGGTCAGTAGGGGATTATAACGCACATTTGAAGAGAATTACGTATATTTGCATATTATATAGTATACGTGCAATTAATTTTTGATCGAGTAAAAAAATTATGTCGCTTGAAAGGAATGTCAAGGCAAAACAAACCGTTATTAATTAACAGCTGTTTTACATTATATGTAGCTGTCTAATTGTAAGAAACTCCAAATACTGTAAATATATAATTCGATGAACTTATTTTTATTGACAACACTTGTTCGAAAAAGTCGTTTCCTTTTTCTTCCATTTTTTTAAGTACAGGAACTCAAACCCCTTCTTGTTTTAAAAATCAAAATTGATGTTATCCTTTGAATTTATTTCAAACATTTCTCTATATCAAGTTTTGCTGAGTGCGAAAAGCTGTCATAGAAGAATCGACTTTTATTTCGGATCCATCCTTCATGTATAATCAATTTCACTTTCCTGTTGCAACGTCATTCATCTTTCCATTCCGTTTTGTGTTCGTTGTTTCCTGCTTGCAAAGACGTTTTCCTTATTTCGGAAGTTGAACACCCGCCCTCCCGTAATCGAAATGGAATTTTTTGAAGGCTGTTGTTTGTGGGTGAGCGCGCAACAACCGCGAGGTCATCGCGATCTATACGAACTCGTGACACCGGTTTTGCGATGTCAGCCAAATTGAAGGATCAGATCATTCATCCGCCCACTATATAAGCTGTCCCATTTTAATCAATACTCGCGAATATATCAGAAATTTGAATCCAACGAAAAAAAAAAATGTTTCACACAAAATCTGCACTTTATTTACCAAGATGCAATGTAATGAACGGTACGTATTGCTGGTTTCTCATTGGTGGCGCTATTGTCGGTGAAGCAATATCAACTTCATTTTTTCAAATGGAAATCCCAAAGGATTTTATTGCTATAGATGTGGAAGCGTTCGGTGCGTGGGCGGTGACTTGCTGCTTAATTATGTAGTGTATGACCGTGTGCTATTAAAGTACTTCCGTTCGTATTAAAAATTATTTCGCCAAATTAGAACTTTTAATTAAATATAAGACCATCCCTGGTATAAAAATAGATATTAGTAACACTGTATAACATAGTTTACTCTCAGCATAAAAACATTAATTTTTATATGGTTTATTCAAATATGGTTTTACGAGGGGAAGTCAGTAAAAGTTACAAATGGATATAGAAATTAAACAAATAAGAGTACTGACTTGAAAACTAGTTTTATTTTTCCACATAATCTTCCTGTACAATTTGGCACTTGTCCCATCGTTTCACAAGCGCATTTCCTCAAAAGCAGCAGCATAAAATTCTTTGGGATGCTGTCTGAACCAGGCGGTGATTCCCTTATCACAGCTTGGAGCCGAACAAATGGAAGTCGCTTGGAAAAAGGTAAGGGCTCTACGGAGGAGGGCTCGAAAAGTTCCCAGTTGAACTTTCGCAGCAACTCAGTTGTCTTGTTTGCAAGGGGTCGTCCACAAATTACGTCATCCTTTTTCCAAATAATTTTATACCCCTCCTCCCCCGCGTATCAGCACATGTCATTTTTTGTAAACCCTCCCTTCCCCGGTCAGTCATATGTCATCCTGACACGAAAATTGACAATTAAATTCTATTAAACAAGATGTAGGCTATCGAGGTAATAAGGGAAAAATTCCATTTATTGAAATACACATCTTTAATCCATGATGAGGTAGCCCACATCTCCAAATCATTAATTATTATAGACTTATTTTTTGAGACCGCTTCAGGAACGAACACGTCAGAAAGATCATATTCGCTAAGCCGCACAAAAATTATCATCTTCAAATAGAGAACTGCAAGCCTATCTCTCCTTGTTTGCAGGTAATGTCATCTACGACTGCAAGTGTTGTAGTAGGAGCATTCAAATTAGAGGTCTTGCCATGAACTGCTTTGTACAGTTTAACGCGCTTGACAGAAGACCACAAATTTGGCAAACGCGTTTGTAAAAGTTTTCCTGCACACATGGACAATATGCATCATATGGGAGTATTCTATACTTGGGATAGCCACACATGCAGTTGGGATAGCTTTATGAGACAGCGCAAATGTTGCAAACAAATTTGGAAATTGGTCACTTTGCCTGTGAAAGTGCTGTAAGCAAACTGGTTTGTTTGTTATTTCAAATAATTGTTAAGTGTCTTCTTTTCCCTCTGGTTTATCAGTTAAAACAGGGTGGTTGTAAAATAAGTTCGCGTACTCAGAGCCCTCTAGTGACCAATCTAATGAACCGATTGCGATACAAATTGAAATGTAGGCTACTCAGACTATGGGGGAGAGAATTCCGGAAAGAAAAAAATTAGTGCATATTTTCTCCAGGTGAAAATGTGACGCTGTGGAATGACAAATGGAGATTTTAAAACTAGCTTTTTTGTTTGAAACAAGCAGGCAAAAGACATATGTTCAATATGTCCGCCCCCTGCGTCAATGACATGTTGGAAGCGTAGCACAGCATGATCAATTTTGCATGAAGCGTTTCCCGGGCAATATCTGACAAATGTCGTCTAATGTTGGCCTTCAGCTTAGTCATAGCCCGCACGCTTTGTTGATAGACCGATCTTTCAAATATCCCCAGAGCCAAAAATCGCACAGGTTCAAATCCGGAGAACGTGGAGGCCACGCATCTGGAAAACGTCCAGAGATCACACGATCATCTCCAAAGTTGGCACGAAGCAGTTCCTTCACTTGTCGACCAATATGAGAAGATGCTCCATGAAGACAGTGGTTTCCAAGCATCGTCGTTCTCGCAAGGCAGGAATCACATGCTGTACAAGAAGTTCACAATACCGTGCGCTTGTCACAGAACACCTTACAAGTCCTTGTTGTGTCACTTCCTCAAAGAAAGAGGGGCCTAGAATAAAATCAGCGGTGAATCCACACAATACAGTTACGTATTCAGAATGCAATGGCTTTTCAGCGAGGCATCTCATATGTGTTAGTTCTGCGTGTTCACCGCTCCTTCTAGGGTGAAAGCCTTTCACTAAATATAATGTAATGAATGGATCAATCCATTCCATTCTGGATATGTTGACTTTCTAATTTGAATAAACTTTCGCTAATAAGGCCGATATTGAGAACGAACGTATGCTGTAATCAAACAAAAATCTTGCCTGCTTGTTCAAAACAATAAAACTAGTTTTAAAATTTCCATTTGTCATTCCATAGCGCCACATTTTCACATAGTAGTGAAAATTTGAACTCATTTTTATCTTTCCGGAATTCTCTCCCCCATGGTCTAAATAGCCTAAATTTCAATTTACATCACAATCGGTTCATTAGATTGGGCTCTAGAGGGCTCTGAGTAGGCGAACTTATTTTATAACCACCCTGTACTTTTTAAGAACATTGTTTAGCGTAAGGTTAAGATTTTTGTTTCTCATCTTATGCTGTTATTCGTATACGTTTATATTTATCCGAAAGTGGGTAGAGTTATATAAATATAAGGAGTACACATATGTCATTAAATCCATCCATATTACATATGTAATCACTTGCCTATTGGTTTGTTAACAAGGCATGTAATAACAATTTGTTATTAAGAGCATTAGTTAATCAGTTTGCGCCGGCCAGGTGGCCGAGAGGGCTAGGGCGCAGGCTTTCTAGTTCTCGAGTCCGCCTGGCCGCGGGTTCGAATCCCGCCGTGGGCATGGATGTTTGTGTTTGTCCCGGGCTGCGTACTGTTATAACTTGTGTAAAAGGCGCAAAATGACCTTAGTTGTCGACGCCAAAATTTCTAGAACCCCCCCCCCTTAATCAGTTTGTTTATTAATTATGTGTTTATAACATTCTCTTATGTATTTGTTCAAAAATTTCTCCATTTACTTAGTTGTTAGAAATTCACTCTCCACCCATGTCAATTTCTCCCACGATTGACTGGGAATGAAAGAGTGCCCATATGGGCGCAATTAGCATTGTGTTAATTAGCATGAGATTATAAATTGCTCACATTTTAAATCTTGTAACTTTTAACTGATGATGGTTAAAACTAAAACGCATATTAAAAAATAAAAATCCAGTTTGTTTAAAATTTGAACCTGGATATCACTATCCTTGGTACAATTCGTTGCGTCTCAAAATTTTCCTCAACTTAATTATAAATTTACATTTATGTATGTATTTAAATTATTTAAAATTGATTAGTGATTACCGTCATTTTGGGCAGAACCCCCCCCCCCCCCAACCCCCCTCGTCATTCTCCGTCAGCATTCCGCGATACCCCCCTTCCCCCTTGGATGGATGACGTAATTTTTGGACGACCCCCAACATGCGGACGCGCGTTATCATGCAATAACAACATGCCTTTGATGAGGAGTTCTGGTCGCTTCCGTCGAATGACATTTCAAAGTTCTATGAGGACGTTACAGTGGGAATCGGCATTTACAGTTTACTCTCGCTGCCGGAATGCGGTAAGCAATATGCCCTAGTGATCCCAGAAGACTGTGAGCATCACTTTCCCGGCGATGAAGCTATACACAAGTCACCGCCTGGTTCAGACAGCAACCCAAAGAATTCTATGCTGCTAGTTTTAAGGGGCTTGTGAAACGATGGGACAAGTGCCTCATTGTACAGGGAGAATATGCGGTGAAATAAAAGTAATTTTCCAGTCAATACTCTTATTTGTTTCATTTCTATAACCATTTGTAACTGACTTACTGACTTTCCCTCGTATTATCTAAATCTATTTGATATAAAGACTTTAATTTATGATAAAGACATTAGTTACAACAGAGCCAAAATCGGGGAAGAATAAATGGGGCATTTGCCACGGACGCCTACTTGTAAGACGCGCCGACAAAAGTGATTGGGGCCTTAAAAGATAGGGAGGGGACGGTATACAATTGCCCTGAAACAAAGTTTCCATTGCAGCAAGTGTCGCAAACGGTGCAGAGGAATTTTGAGCCCAACATCTTAACAGCTTTTATACCCTCCAGGACAAAAGTTTGGAACTTTTTAGTTATTGCAACTATTTGTATTTAAAAAAGTGATGTTATAGGAAACTGGCTAAATAAAGCAAAAAAATAATTGCCTATTAGACTATTTCAATTGTTCAAAATTGAGGTCTTTAGCCCATTGATAGCGTATTGTTTTCGTGGCTTTTGTCAACAGTGGCTTCTTTACTTCATCGTAAGATTATAACTCATTGATCTTATTGATCTTAATCTTCTTGCTGCTGTTTTTGCAGATACTTCTTTTCTCGTGATATGATTCCATTGTCCAGTCACTTGTTTAATCGTTGTTTTTTATTCATTCGCACAAAAGCCCTGAGATACTTCTCTTCCTTTGCAGTTATAACGCGTTTTCTTCCAGAGCGAGGCAAAACATTGGTCGTTCCAAGTTCTTTGTATTGTTTAATGATTTTGTTGACTGCACTTGGTGTTAAATGCAAATATCTAGCTATTTCCACTTGCTGTTCATTATCTTTTCATTTTTTAATAATCAAATCTCGGATATCTTTTTCAATTTAAGCGGTTGGTGACATGTTGTTATTATAAGGTTTATTTTTATCTCCTAAACCTTTCATAAAAATGAGAGAATAATGTTAATAGACGCAACAATGATTTAATCACATTTTTAGAATAATAACTTAATAATTTTAAATAATTTAAATATTTTAATTTCAAATTTCCAAACTTTTGTCCCTATTTAATTCAATTTCTAAACTTTTGTCTCTGTCATTGTTCACTTTTTTTTATCTGTTTACTTAATTTATTACTAACCTGCTTGTTAATAAACATTATTTTAGACGTAAAAATGAATGATAAAGTCGATTTTATAATTATTTTTTTCCTTTATCTAGCCAATTTCCTATTATTTTACTTTTTTTAATACAAATAGCTGCAATAATTAAAAATTTCCAAACTTTTGTCCTGGAGGGTATTTTGCGTTCGTCGCCGTCCGAATCCCCTTTTCAACAGCTCAGATCCACACAAATTCATAAATGTCATGAGATTTCACGGAATGGATGAAAAGGGATACTCTTAAGACAACTTTATATGCCTTCCTCTCACAGTAGCAGTATGCCTTCTCCATGTGGATCCACACTGTCGAACTCTCAGTACCATACATGTTAGACTAACAGACGAGTCACAAGAAAACCTCCTACTGCCATAGATCACGTTGTCATGAGGTTGACTATGTTCACCAGCCAATCAGCGGCTGCCTTAGCCTCGTTGCACAGATCTTTACGTTAAGGTGCGGTTTGTTTACGTCTTAATAACACGTGCTCAAGCAAAATGTCAAAGAGTAAAGTATTAGGATTCTTCCGAGGAAAATTAATTTCACATTAATTGCAAAAAAGACCTTTTTAGTGGCCACCAATTAACAGTAATTCATTTAATAGCAACATCAGTACGAGGCTAATTTTACTCCAGCTAGTTTCCATAGTGACGCAGTGATTGATAGTTCTCATGATTCGCTGATTGGAGTATACAATGGGCCAAAGTTCGACTCCTGGAAAATTGACTTAGTCGATATTTATGAATTTTAGTAGGTGCAATGCTTTTTTTTTGCTTTTTCTTTAGTTGATTATTAACAATTTTTAAATCTTTATGTCCAACAAACATAAAAATTTCATCAATGCCGAAATAAAATATTAAGCGTCGTTGAATTATATTCAATAAAGTTTACAATTGGCGAAATTTTGATTGTTGTTTACTAAAACGATTTTAAAAAATAAAAGCTCTGAGAGCATCATTTTAAAAATCTGGAATGAAACGTTTCAGATGAATACTTTTTCACTAATGTAAGAACCAGAAAGGAAGAAGACCACGTATCCACGTAAGATTTACTTTAACAGAGCATCTGTACTTTCCTCTCCCCCTAGAAAAGTTTCAGCGGACGCCCGTGTACATTTCGACGGCCAAACCGTCTTCGCCAGCATCTTAAATCAGTTGCTCAATCTTCTATCAATATCTTCAGGGATGTGCTGACGAAGACAGCTTGGCTGTCGAAGTGCACATACATATGGATTAATAAATCTTATTTGTGGATGCAAGGTCTCCTTCCTTTCCGGTTTTGACATTGGAACGTGTTCCACATTTTTTTTTCTAAGGCTATTATTAGTTAGGCTATTTACAATTTTACTATTGAAACTGAAAATGAAAGTAAAGTTTCTATTTACCGATAGGGCGGCGCTGCAGGCGCAGTTGGGCCACAAGGCCGCTCTAATGTAGGTCACTAGTAGAGGTACCTGCGTTGCACGGGATAATTACACCTGTAGGTAAAGAGAACAATCTAAAAAATTAAATTATAACTTCCAATTGGTTAAATAATGACTCAATCATTACAACACAGAGCAAAGGGACTATCCATTCTACGAAAAATACGAAAAACAGGAATTCTAGGTGATATATCGGGACTTTATCTAAACTCTTCTTGACTTGCCTCACCACTGCGGAGCATCACCAGATACTTTAGACTCAAGTTTTTCTTGCTCTATTCGAAACTCCCGTTGTTCAGATGTTTCAAATGCCCGTATAGCTTTTTTTGTTTTAGTTGCAGACTTTCTCTGACCAATACTCGTTCTTTCTCTTTCCTTTCCAGACACATAAATTTTTGCCAGTCGTCTGGACGTTTGATAGGGAACTCAAGGGAGACACGCGTGACTTCTCTGCCTCATCAATAGACGCTGCCCTATTAATGTTCTGTCACTGCATCATCACTTTACACTCATTATCGATAATTCTTGGAAACGAGCGTTCAGTCATCGCATTATTAGCATCTCAGATTCCAAAATATACATACACCCACAAAATATAGTCAAAATGTATTTTTAAGAAATGTTTGGATCTGCTGTGCTACCAAATAAGCTAGGTGATAACCCCGGCGTGGTTCGGACTTTTTATTTATTTTATTTGATTAAATTTTGCAATATCTTAAAAAATAAACACATGAAAACGCTTAGAATTAATACAGTAAAAATTCTTAATGAAAATTCGAAAAAATTTTTTTTAAAGGCTCACAATGGATGGTCCTCTCCAAGGATGCCACTGCTAGTCTAAATAAGTTCTTACTCACGTAACCTTACTTTAGATGTACACTTGATATTGTTGCAATTCCCTTTCTTCTCTCGATGTCTTGAAGCAAAACTTGGCCAATCATCACTTTTTGTAGTCTAACGGTCGCCGATTCTTCTATTTACTTGCTTACCATTTGCTCAATACAGCACAGAACTAAAGGAGTGCTTCCTCTGTCGTCTTTCCACTCTTTCTCAATATCTGCTAACTCTCCATTATCTCCAGTTACTGATCATTTTTAAAGATTTTCAAGAAATTGTTAAGTACTAAGAACTCTCATTTCTAAGAAAAGCCTGAATAACAGGAGTTCTATGCATTGTTACAAATTCAACCTTATCTACACTGGCGGAAAAAAAATCCCAACACCACGAAGGACTTATGCTAGATGAATGAAATTTGGACAGTATATTCAGCTATGGTATGTATTCAATTGATTCAAGTTTCAAGATTACAACATATAGGGGGCGCCACCAGCGCCACCCTGTACATGCAAATGAGACATTCCAATGACAGATATAAAGGAGATCAGACGCTCATCTGTGTCACTTCAGACACTTGTGGACGTGTGTGATACAGTGCTGTAGAGTAAAACATGCCTCGAAGGCGACTGCGACGTGAATATGGACAGCTAACCCAATTCGAACGAGGACGTGTAGTGGGTCTTCGAGATGGTGGATTTCGTTTCGTGCTATTGCAGAATGCATGGGTCGAGACATTGCCGCTGTGTGCAACTGTTGGCAGCAATGGTCCAGGGAAGGCAGGATTACCAGGAGACCAGGATCTGGATGACCCCCGGCCACTGGAGACAGGGTTGACCGGCCCATCTGTAGGATGGCTGTGGCAAATCGGACAGCATCTGCACCCAACTTCACTCCACGCACAATTCGGAACCGTCTCCTGCCCAGGAACCTCCACTCCAGGCGCCCTATGGCATGTTTGCCTCTTACCCCTCAAAACCGTGCGGCAAGTCTTCAGTGGTGTCAAGCCAGAGCGACTTGGAGGGCAGAATGGAGGTCTGTGGTCTTCACGGATGAAAGTCGTTTCTGTCTGGGTCAGAGTGATGGTCGCACAAGGGTCAGGAGGAGGAGTGGGGAAGTCCTGTTACCGAGCTGTATCCGTCGTCGGCATTATGGCCCCACCCCCGGCATTATGGTATGGGGAGGGATTTCCTACGACAGCAGGATCCCAGTCACCATGACGGCAAATGTTTACATTCGGATGGTTGTTGAACCCATTGTTCTGCCATTCATGGCTGGTATGCCAGGGGGCTGTTCCAACAGGATAACGCTCGACCCCACACAGCCGCTGCAACCCAACGTACCCTTCAGGGTGTCCACATCCTACCATGGCCAGCATTATTTAATAACTTATTTTTCGAACCAACAAAATTTTCACATATTACTTTGAAGTTTGACAAACACGCAAAACTTCTCTAAGTTTTCTTCATAAACGTTCAACAACGCTACTAGCAATTTATAAAGCTTCTCGCACACATTGAGGAAAACCGTAAAAGGACGACAACCAATGGCTAAACTACAGATATTCGGAAGATTTTCCCATATTTCTGAGCATTTTAAAAATTTTTTCTACCGTTCCACGAAACCAAAATTTTACGAGAACCTTTGACAACTCAAGTCTGTATTGCGCGATTCAGTAAAGACTAAAAACACAAACTGTTACCATGAGCACTTATTTCCAATTCTTAATAGTAGCAAATAAATATATGTACAGGGTGAATACAAAAGTCTGAACCCCCCTTTTATTTTTTGAACCGAAGCAGATATGTCAATTTTGATGAATCCAATGAATAGGAAGTTGTGGGTGGCCTATCCCATGGTGCACTTTTCATCATCTCAAATATGCAAATTAGGACACATTCAAAATTTATCTCAAAAACCGTAAGGGATAGAGAAAAAAACCCAATTGCAAACTTGTTCAGCATAAAAAAACCAAAAAAAAATCATCCAAATCGGACCAACCAATCACCCACAATCACGCGGTGGCTGTTTGTAGCTTACAAACAGTCACACTGCACAAGGAAAACTGAATGTTGATATTTCCGCCATGTAAAGCATGCAAATCAAAAAATTAACATAAATTACCATACTCGCATTCATTTTCATGCGGAAAAGCAAATAAAAGGCATGTTTCAGCACACAGAAGACAGAACAATTCCAGGATGGCAAGCTACAATGTTCCGGAAATGGTCAACATGATCTTCTGATTGTGGGTGATTGGTTGGTCCGATTTGGATGATTTTTTTTGTTTTGTGTTTTTTTATGCTGAACAAGTTTGCAGTTGGCTTTTTTTCTCTATCCCTTACGATTTTTGAGATAAATTTTGAATGTGTCCTAGTTTGCATATTTGGGATGAGGAAAAGTGCACCATGGGATAGGCCACCCACAACTTCCTATTCATTGGATTCATCAAAATTGACATATCTGCTTCGGTTCAAAAAATAAAAGGGGGGGACAGACTTATGGACCACCCTGTATATATTATAGAGTTTTAGTCTGGCCAGACTGAGACGAGGAAAGAGAATCCTCAATAAAATACTACTTATTAAGCGGATCTTAGTAACATGTAACGCGACTTGACGCCCGGGAACGCGTCGTGTGGACCCTTTAAATAAACATGTGGGAGGGGGCCACCGTAACCTCCCAAAAACTCGAGATTACACTCAATACCGAAAAGCGATAACTTAAAGTCACGTAGGGAAAAAGACGGGACAGAAAGGGTGATAAACGGAGAAGAGTCCGATGACACCCCAAGAACGGAAAGCAAACTGCCGGTGAAGCCACTACCCGAGCCTTACAAAACGTAGATAAACTACTGACACGAACGTAGGACCCACCAGAGTAAGAAAGAATTGAAAAATAAGAGGGGAATCGTAGTGGAACCCCAAAGATGAGGGCAAGATCAGCAGCTATTAGACGCGACAATCAAAAAAAAAATAACGGCGTTGAAAACGGACGGTAACAGGTATTAAAGGTTTGTGGAGTGACCTGACAGGGGCAGCCATTCGAGCATACATTGACATCTCTTGAACAGATGTGGGCTGCACTAGAGTCACTTTATAAGAAGAGTATCGCAATCGTCTTGAGCGACGCCATTTTGAATTTAATTCTTCTCTGCATACAAAGGGCAGTATGGAGATTACGTTGTTTTGTGAACATTTTTTCAAAGTATTCACGCCGCATTTCGAGTAAAATGTTATAATGTAATATTTTACGATTTGTAAATTCACTGAATACATGATAAATAGGTTTTTAAATATATTTAACGTGGTAAAAATAAAAGATAACTCTACTACTCAAATTAAATTGTTACATCACTTCTTTTTTTTTAGGTCATCAATAACAAAACATAATCTGTATTTCGTTAACTTATAAAATTTCATAAATTTAATATTTAATTCAAATGAATGTAAAAAGAATTTTAGGTTTTACATGGAATTTATGAATTTGAAATTTAAAAAATAGACAATATTTATTTTTTTTCTATTTTTTTTTTCATTTTCACATCGTTTTTGCACTGCTTAAATTAAATCTCATTGATATATTTCATTTAGAGCCGAGAGGGCTGGGCCGTAGGCTTTCCAGTTCTCGAATCTGTCCCAGTTCCAGGGTTCGAATCCCACCGTGGGCATAATTGTTTGTTCTTCCCAGTTGGAATGTAAAACATTAATTTCCCTTTTCTACTGGATTTAATGCAGTTTACCGCGCTACAATTTGGCATAATGGCCCGGATAAAGCGAAAGCTAATTGACGAAATTATTCATCTCTAAACCTTAGGAAAACTTTGTTTATTTTTAATACATGCGACTGCTATCGATAAAATAGTTTCTGTTTATCGATTGAAACTTACTATTTGTTGATTAATGTCTCAAGTGCTCCCAAGTAAGTTTCAAAGCTCACTGAAGTACACTGAGTTAGCAAAACTCATGGGATAGCAAGCACATTGATTGATAAGCATGGCTCACGAATTCACAGGGGTAACGGATTCTGGGAATGGACCATTACCATTTAATTCCGGACACCCTGTATAGATAGAAGACGACAAAGCATCCCATCATGCATTAGTTCGAAGCAAAATGGCGGATCGAATGAACTAAACAATCGTAAACTAATATCAGTGCTATCAGAACGATTTATAGCTGAGCAATTGGTCATTTTAAACGAATTTTTATATTTAAATAGCAAATTTCTTGATTCGAAACAAAATGGTTTGGTTTGTTTGGTATTAACGTCCTTTTCAAATACCTTGGTCATTTCAGGTTAGACACATGATAGCAACCATTAATTGCCCATCCACTCCATACTCTTGCATCACTTGCCAGAGCTTCTCCCGAGGAACTCTGTCATATGCTTTTTCGAGGTCTACAAAGCAAGCGTAGACCTCTTTTGCATACTCCCAGGATTTATCAAAGATTTGCCTTAGAGCAAAGATGTGATCCGTCGTGCTTCGGCCAGGTTGGAAATCACACTGCTCTCCCGACAGTTTGGAGTCGACTATTTCCCGACTTCTCTTCTCCAGACACTTAGCGTACACTTTCCCAGGAATGCTGAGCAAAGAGATGCTTCGATAGTTGTTGCAGTCTCTCTGATGAATTTCATGGTTCCTTTTTTATCTTTTGAAGAAAGAGGGCAAAAATCCTGAAATTTCGTAAATTTGTAATGCGGTTCTAAAAAAATAAAACCAATATACAAGAAAAATGATATAAGCCTCTAGGGCCCCGCTGGAGGTCCCGAGACTCCAAATACAATTGAAGCTATAACATTTAAACGGAACGACTTGAGAACCTGAAATTTTGTATATTTATAGTATGGTACTAAAAAAATATAGCAAATATACAAGAAATGAGATGTAGGCCTATGAGGCTAGCCAGAAGACCCCGAGGCCTCAAATACAAATCGAGTTATAACTTTTGAACGGAAAGGTCTAGAAACCTGAAGTTTTGTATATTCTTAGTGTGGCGCTAAAAAATATTTCAAATATACAAAAAAAGTAAAATAGGCCCCAGCACAGCCCCACAGGCCCCAAACACAAGCAAAGCTACAACTTTTAAACGAAAAGGTCTAGAAATCTGAGATTTTTGTTTACTTATAGAAAATTACTTAAAAATTTAGCTAATATACACAAAAAATGGCATAAGGCTCTTGTGTCTCGACAGGGGCCCTGAGACCCTAGTCACAAATCAAGCTATAACTTTTGAACCGGAAATCCAGAAATCTGAATTCTTGTATATTTATGGTGTGTTACTTAAAATTTTAGCTCTTATACACTAAAGCTTATATAGTCCTCTGGGGCCCTGGCAGGGGCCCTAAACACAAACAGAGCTATGTTTGAACGAAATCTTTATATATAAAAATTCAGGTTCAGGGTGCGTCTGTAAATGTTCTAAAAACTTTTGAACCACTTATCCGATTGAGCTCATTTTCGCGCCGTATGTTCGTTAGGTTCAGAGTAAGGTTTACATGTCCCCAAAGGGAGGGGGTAAGGGTAAATATAATATATCTTGATTTATGTTTGTTTGTTTCCTCAAGAGATGGCGAAAGGGAAACGCTGTCAAAATTTCAACAAATAAACAGACTGAAGCAACGCCGGGCATATCACCTAGTAGCTTATAAATCTGAAAATTTGTATACCTATAGTAGTTTACTAAAAAATTTAGCTAATATCCACGAAAAAATGGTATAAGGCTCTTAGGTCTCCACAGGGGCCCTGAAGCCCAAATCACAAATAAGCTCTAACATTTGAATAATAATAATAAGGCCTAAGAACTTGAAATTTTATATTTTTACAGTGCGTTACTTAAAAATTATAGACAATATACAAGGAGACTGGCATAGGCCTCGGGGCCCCTGGCGGCCTCAAATACAATTGAAGCTATAATATTTGAAAGGAAAGGCCTACGGTCCTGAAAATTTGTTTAATCATAGTGTAGTATTTAAAAATTTAGCTAATCTGTATTAAAAGTTATATAAGTCTCTTGGCAGGGGGCTTGCGGCCTCAATCTCAAATCAAGCTATAAATTTAAAACCAGAAGTCCAGAAACCTGAAATGTTTTGTATTTATAATGTGTTGCTTAAAATAAAATTGATATAGTCCTCTGAGGCCTCGGCAGGGGCCGCGAGGCTCCAAATACAAATCTAGCTATAACTTTTGTATACGAAAAGGCCTAAGAAACTGAAATTTTGTATTTGTGCCCCTCCACTTATTATAGTCACGAGCCGCTACTGCTTGTAACATTTTGATGCTAAAAACATAGAATAACATAGAATGGACAGCTCAGCATTTCGATGGTAGTGACCTTGAAGCAGCGCTCCTACCGGATGGGTGGAATCTGCCGGCTGTTTAACCTGCATTTCTACGACTTTTTCTAAATTTTTAATTATTTCTCGATCTGTAATTAACGGAAACGCCAAGATAACATGGAAGCTTGAAATGAATGACACGTAATCTATCGGCGTAAAGAAAAAAAATTTTTCTACGGAGGAAAAATAGATATTCGCCTAATTAAATGCACTTGAGTAACTTGCTTGGCAATTAGCTGACTGGCTGTTAAGTTAATAGCATACACCTAAATCATTTAGACTTTCAAATGTATTAATATATTTTCCGCAATATTGTAATTTCACTTCAAACTAATCTAATTTCAACAACAGAATTAATTTGACTTACTTTAATTTGTTTTTATTGAAAAAGTGATGAGCAAAATAAGTGACAAAAGCCATTCGAATGCAACTTTTAACTATATTATATACACTTAAAGATATACATTTTGATGCACAGTATATTTTAATGATAAAATTACATTGAAGTAAATGATGTTGACAAAAATTAAGAAACTTCAGACTTCAACAAAATAATATAACAAAAAACAAAATTCATAGAAAACCGACAGTTGATTATAATTAATTTACATTTCATTTTAAACTCCATGGGAAACGAATTGCTATTTATTTTGAATTCATAAGAGGCCAAAAATTAAAATTTTCAAGAAATATTTTTTTTTTTTTACAATTTCCAGGCCGAATATATTTTATTTTGAATTAAAAGTCATTTTAATAATTCTATGTTTTGGGGATTAAAAATTTAACATTATTTAGCTGAGCACGGAGAAATTTCTTATAACAGGGCAATGATGTTGAAAATATCCTTAAGCACCAATCTCCACTTTCAAAAAAAAAAAAAAAAAATGGTAAATAAAGCAAATGAGCACAAGTTAGTCTTGGATATTTTCTTAGCATTCTTCAAGCGTCTACATTTTGTTTACAACTAAGAGAATGGCGCTTAAGGATTTTTTTCAACATATTTGCCCTGTTACAAGATATTTCTTATGCCCAACTAAGCAGCGTTTTATTTTTCAGCCTCAAAACATATAAAGTTATTCAATTCCTCGTGGTTGATACAATTCTGCGGGTTGATACAAATAATAGCGATTGTTAATAGGAACTTGAAATAAATATTTTAAAAATCTAGTTGATTAAGGAGTTAAAAAAAATCTAACTAGCATACAAGATAAAAGTAAAAAAAATAATAAAATAATCTCAATTATTTCTGCATCAGACTAATGAAAAGTGTTTTGCAGATTTTATTAATCCACCAGGTAAACGTTGAAGTTTTTAATTTTCATTAAGAACTTTGCTTAATTAATCGAAGAAAGTGGCTTTATTTCAATTTTGAAAATAAGCAAAATGTAAGTTTAAAATGCTTTTATTTTCATGGTACACCGATAACAATCCTGATCATAGTTTCTTTAATAATGTGAGGGGTTAAAAGATAACTCTTCATTTTTCTTAATGTAATGAACATAAGAAACTGACAATTTTTTTAGTTATACAATTAAACAAACATCACGAGTCAAAGCTTTCATTTTCTTTATAAACATGCAAAAATTCTGAATACGCTTTCATAAAAGATATGTTAAATCAAAAATTAACTTTTTATTTAATAATATCTAAGAAACGGGTCAGTTTGAAAGTTTTAATAGATAAGCAAACATGTCTTAAATGTTTTTATTTTTTTATTTCATATACAGACTTAAAATTAACTTTTTTATTTATTGAAATTAAACTGAAGAACGAAAAAAGAATTTAATAATGAAATATATTTGAAAAGCGCCTATTTCCCAATGCTATTCCTATGCTAAGCGAACCCACGATTCCACCAAGCAAATTACTCAAGTACATTTAATTAGGTGAATATCTATTTTTCCTCCGTAGAAAATTTTTTTTTCTTGACGCCGATAGATTACATGTCATTCATTTCAAGCTTCCCTGTGATCTTGGTGGTTTCCGTTAATTACAGACCGAGAAATAATTAAAAATCTAGAAAAAGTCGTAGCATGCTCCATAGAAACGCAGGTTAAACAGCCGGTGGATTCCACCCATGCGTCGGAGGGCGCCACCGTCTGCTCACTACCATCGCTTAGCATGGGAAACGGCGAAGCTGTCCATTCTGTGTTATTCTGTGCTAAAACCCTTTTATCGTTGGATAACGATGCCTTAACTAATTTTTTAAGAGCAAACTCGGCACTTCTGCGCATGCGCATTTATCACTGTTATCGTCGTTAATTGCTGTATATAATTGTTGTTAATTTGATCTTCAATGCTAGCGAAGTTCTTCATTGTGACGTCTTTGTGGAGAGGATTGTTTATGATTGTTTATGAAACCCCACCGTTGTTTGCCGTCGAATTTGGCAAACCAAATCTAGTAATTTTTCAAGACGTAAAGGCTTTTTAAACATCTAAAAAAACTTTTACATTTAGTGAGTAATATATAAACTAAGAGTTGGAATGTAAGTTTCAGCTTTGAAAATTAGTTTACAGATTTATTTTAATAAATTTTTTCTTGAGTGATGAGTACAATAAAGCCACGACTCATGTAGTTGCAAGTGTAATGTAGATTACAAAATATAATGATTTCTCTGAGGCATACCCAAAAGAAAACAAAACAAAACGAAAACTTACTTTTAAAATATTTTATTTCCATTGGATAAAAACTTACTTTCAAAACTTCTACTTAGTTTCCACTATTGTTAAATTTCTTGACATAACGGGTGCTAGTTTTCGTATTCTCGAATTGTAGAATAAGGCGATGAAAACCACGCTTTCATGATTTCTTTGACATCGTCATCCATGAGGAAACACTGGCTAAGAACGAACTCTTTCATGTACAACAATAGGCGAAAAAATCACTTGATGCTAAGTTTAGTGATAGTCCATTTGTTGTCAGCAAGACAGGCCGGGGCACTAAAAAGTCACATGACCAAAGTAGATCGAGCAACAGTCCAATCTTCATTGCTTCCAACAAACGAAAAAAACGTTGATTGTTGAAATCCAAGATGGAAAAAATGAAGTGTGGATTGTTGTTCGATCTACTTTGGTCATGTGACTTTTTAGTTTGAATTGCAGCCTCGTTTTTTGTTTTGGATTGCAGCCTGTTAATTTCACATTCCTTGCATTCAACGAACAGAAGAAAATACATCACATTTTACAGACGACGGGCAGCTTGATTGTATTGAACATGTTAAACAGACACAACGATGCGTCAGCACGAACTGATTGTCCCAAAATGCCATCTTAAAGGATAAAATAATTCAGCACGCATGCGCTGATGTTCAAAATGCTCCAAGAATTCTAAAGTTACCACAAGGTCCTCTCCAGCAGCATCGCTTCTATGGCAGCAAACCTCAATTCTACCCGAATATAGATTGCACAATATCACAAAACGACCTCGATTACTGAGCCGTATGATGACTAATATAGTGAGATGCTTAATCGACAACACAGTTTCTATTATCTTTATCAGGCACATGTCGATAGTGAAAGCATTAAAGCACTTTAGGTGCAAATTATGCAGTGCGCCAAAACGAGAAAAATATATCATGATTCTTAAAGAGAGGGGCGTCATCCAGCATCCCTTCTTTAGGCGCCAAAATTGAATAGGTTGAAGCTACAGACGAATACTCTAAAATCACCTACAAAATTGCCTCATGTTCTGAGGTGGAATGAAAGGATTTTCTAATTGAGATGCCCCATCGTTTCGTAGAAGGTGCAGATAATTATTCCTTATTGTTATTCAGTGTAACTTTCGATGATGTTTGTTTTGTTTTTTGTTTTATAGTTCTTGTATTATTTTGTTGTCTGATATACACTCATGTATAATGTTTGATGACCCTTAGTGGCCTATTATCGGTCTTCTTGACCACACTGGCACCTATGGGCTCATCTCATCTCAACTCAACTCATTTAACTAACTGCCATATCATTGAATTATAACCACTCGCTTAGTAACGGGAGTAGCCACCCTTCGCCGCTATAACTGCTGCTAGGCGTCGTGGCATGGATGCAAGAAGTGCGCGGTATGTGTCCGGTGCTATGGCAGTCCAGTACGCTTGAAGCGCTGTCCGCAGAGCTTCGAGAGTAATAGGTGGAGAGTCCAGCTGCCGTACATGGCGATCAAGGTACTCCCACAGATGTTCAATTGGATTGAAGTCCGGCGATTTAGCGGGCCAAGGGAGCACTAGAAGTCAGTAGAGTGTTCCTCGAACCAATCCGAAAGGAGACCTGCCATGATTGGGGGAACATCGTGAGCATGTACGGGTGCACCTGGTCCGCTGCGATTGACAGATAGCCATAGGTATTCAAATTGCCCTCTAAACGAATCAGTGGACCTAATTGCTCCCAACGCCATCGCCCGTCAATCTTATGGAGCAAAAATCTTGACTCGTCGGAGAAGGCGACCTTAGCCCACTCGTCTGTGGTCCAATGGCGGTGCTCACGTGCAAAGTCTAGGCGTCGTTGACGATGACCCCTGGTCAACATGGGTGCAGCAACCATGCGTTGACTGTTCAGGTCCATCCGTAGCAGGGTGCGTTCAACGGTAATGTCGGATACACGTCTGTTGGCACCAATGTTGAATCTGGTGATCAGTTGATGGATTGTGGCTCTCCTGTCGTCGTAGGCGCCGCTCAACCCGTTGGTCGACGGCTCGTGACCCTTTACAGTGATGGCGTTGGCACGCGATTTCTGTCCCTGCTGTCCACTCTTTGTACACCTTCACTACAGCGGACCGTGAACAGTTCACAAATCGCGCCGTTTCGGAGATAGTGCCACCCTTGCTGCGATAGCCTATTATCATCCCTTTTTGGATGTCCGTTAAATCCTGACGTTTGCCCATCTTGAGGCTCGTCCACCTGCCGTTTGATGTATTAGCTTTAAAGCTTTCTCAACCTGTTATGCAAATTTTGCAATGTGTAATCGTTGTTGGGGCGAACCATGCGTGTGCTTTAAAGGGGTGCTGGTCATAATTCATTGATATGACAGTGTAAATAAATAATTAACTAAAAAGCGGACCACCATCCCATCCTATACTTCCTTCTAACGCCTTATGTATTTTCCTTCCTATTATGTTGTCCATATTTTTTATCTCGCAAAGCAGGTGGCAGCACAGTTAGGGAAAGTTATATACGAGGGAGGATTGAAAAGTTACGCACAACAATTTTTTGTGGTAACAGTTTTAATAATAAGCAAAAATGAAACAATGCACAAGAAAGCTACAAGTTTTACCTATCTTTCGACATATGCATCAAGTTTCTCGACATATTTCTCCCTTCGTGACACCAGACTCAATACTCCTCGTTCATAAAACTCCGTTTTCTTCTTGTATAGTCTACTGTGCACGGCTATTTTACCTCTTCGCCCGAACCAAGTTGTCGCTCTTCTAAGAATCTTTTCATTAGTCCAAAGAGGCGATAGTCAGATGCTGCGAGATCTGGACTGTAGGGTCAGAATCTGCACCACCCGGAGATTTTGCTACGGCCCAGACAGTCAGTACCTTCAACATTTCCCTGTGGATTTTTCGCTTGGCCTACAAAAAACGGACTACACAAGCTGACGACGACAGAAACAGGGCCATTTTTACTCAGTAGTTATCGGTCCTTCCGCTAGGGCGACATCTGATCAAGCCATTGCTGTCTGTAGCAAAAATTCAAATTATCAAATTGCCAACTTTGAACATCCGGACTAAAATAATATTCCATAAAAGAATTGTTGTGCGTTACTTTTCGATCTTCCCTCATATATCCATTTTGATACATAATAAAATAAACTTAAAGCCTAACCTTGGCTTTTCTTAAAACAAAAACGCGTCATTGTTATTTCCCAATGTCCTTACGACCATTGCTACAATAACATTTTTTGAAGTGGCCTCTCCACCCGATCATGATTGACTCTTGAATATATCATGATACTTCCATATAGGGTTGCTCTAGTTACTTTACCGTGAATTGGTCAAACAGCAGCAAACAACCAACGTTCGTAGATTATAATTATCGGCAGAACTTGGCCCTTCCCAAAGCAATCAGTCAGTACCTCCACCAACTCGAGCTTGTGAACAGGCGCTGCTGAGAAATTCCCCGTGAACTGACTCTTGACCACGCACAACGATGATTGGATCTTTGCAAGCAACTGTTGATTAACCCCCGAAATAGAAAAATGGATCTATTACGGAAATCTGGACAAGGGAAGTCAGTGGCTCCAACCCATACGGAACCGGTTGTCAAATACGGGCGGTTCGAACACAAGGATGTGTGTCTGATGGAATTTCGACGGGTAGTTGCGCTTCAAGCTTATTCCAGATAGGCACATTGTGAACTACCACTATGTCCAACAGCTGCAGCAACTCAAGGCCCGCTAACTCACACTATTCAATCGAATATGTACAAACTTGCAACATGATATCATCACAGAACCTACTAATCGGCCAAACGCAAGAGCTTCAGAGAATTACAGTGCTGTCTCAATCTGCATAGAGCCTAGATCTTGCAACATTAGACTATTCTCTTCTAGTCTATAGCCTACTTCCTGCGCGGACGGCTTTTATAAATGTGGAGGGGTTCAAGAATGAGTGCTGATTTTTTTGCTTTCAAACAGGCCTAATAGCGCCAGCAAAGATGCCAACAAAATATAGATTACGATGGATGAATTCCATTTTGTTCGTGGTTTCTTTTAACTTTTTATTATGGGTAAAAATATGAAAGAATTTTGACTTAGGATATTTCCAGGGTATTTCAACAGCTCCTTAAGCCAAAATATTGAACGTAGAAGGGTTCGGGAATACATCCCTGCAGGAAGGGTATCATTTCGAGTAGTTTCTATCTGATTATCCAGTAAGTTGTTGTCGCTTATTCTGCAAGTTAATCCCTTAATAAGTCGCTTCACTGTTTGGGCCTGTGGTATGTTAATCATTTACTTTAGCCACATATTTATATGGTTAATTTATTTTGTTTCTAGAAAGATATCCTAAAATGCAAGTGTTTTTAATTAATCGATTGCTTATGTGCTGTATAATCCTTAGGACATTTGAAGAGTCATCTTTTGTATCATCAGTACCATCACAATATAATATAATGTAATATAAAATAATATAATATAATCTATATATTTAAGTTGCAAGGGTGATTCTTTCGACAGTTCGCTGGTGAAAACTACTGCATCTATAAACTTCATTTTGGTCTTAAATGAAAGGTCTTGGTCTGCAGATTTGCCAAATTTAGTTTTTGTGTCCAGAATTATTATTAATTAGCGGTAATTTACAATTCAAAATGCTTACGTAGTCAAATCAAACAATCCTCTCCACAATGATGTCACATTCAACAACTTTGCTACCATTGATGATCAGATCAACAACTATTACATAAACAATTAACAACGATAATAGTAAACAACAATATAGGCAAAAACAGATAGAGATGGGTTGTTTACCGTCAAATTTTGACGGGATCTATCTAGTATAATATAAGGTTATTTCAAATAATTCATCAACTTTGTTCAATAAATGAACAATAACATTTTCCCCCACTTTTAATTTTATTAATATAAGATTTTTACAAATGATTCATCGAGTTTCAAAAGCTACATTTCGCAAAATATTACACGTAAACAATGAAAAGAACCAGAAGTTGTCATAATTTTAATCACAAATAGCACAAATGTACGGTGTACGCTCCTCTAGTCACATAACACATGCCCAATAATAAGATGTGGTGCTTTTACCTTTAATAGACAATCCGTGTCTCCATACCACCGCAAAATACTCTGATAGCATGCATGGTGGCTCCATTTTATACTGTCTTTGGAATGTATGATGCACAGTAACAAAATGCTTACTCCTGAGTAGCCGTTATCTTGTGAATGGAGCTCGGGCTGCCACTTGGTTTGTCCTAAGGGAATCTTCGAAATTTAAAAATTAGAAATATTCTATTTGATTATGATTGGTACGAATGAGTGAAATCCTTAGATTAGAAGTTATGGAAATTCAAAACCCGATGAATCATTTATAATAGACTTGCGTAATCTAAAAAGTTTTATCATTATTATTCATTTTTGTTTTTGCCTTCCCAGAACCCTAAGCAAATTTACATGTGGCATCGATCTTCGAAAGTATCCGATGGATAGCCAAGTGTGCAAGATACAACTGGTCAATTGTAAGTCAATTTTCTCCTTTTCCTCATAAACAAAAACAACTAAAACCAATGAATATTTCCGACTTTTCAGCTTTTCCAAAAAAACTATAAAATGTGTTTAGAAACGTATAATTCCAGGCTCGTACGTCAACATTTTCTTACGGATAATGGTGCGTTATAACTTATGCTCTGGGCAAATTCCAATTTTGGAGCCCCATGTTTAGTAATATGCAGATATCGCTTTATTCCCATTGGTAGGGGTCCACGCAAATGGCCAATGGACAACACGTTACTACTTATGTACAATTAATTTAAACAGAGAAAGCTCAAAGCTAAATTCTACGCTCAAAACAGTTTTATTTAAACGAAAGATCTCAGTAATCACTTAACATATATAAAAATTTTCCATTCAAACTAAAATATAATAAAATATACGAAAAACTTTCATTTTCCGGGACAGACGCCATTCTTCTGGAAACAATGACATCATTTTTCCAATAGAGTACGAAGGAGTTTCGGATAGCCCAATATTGGTAGAGGCGTCTACCATGACAGTCGAGGTTCTTGGTTCGAATCCAGGCCGCAGAACTTTTCCTTCCATTTTTCAATCAAAAAGTTACAGGGTATCAAATACGAAAAGCAGAGCGATAGATAGCCCTATGCATTTAACAGTGATATACGAGGGCTGTTAGCAGCATTAAATGCTACTGGAACATCCGCGATAGATAGCCCTATGCATTTAAGCCGTTGAATCGCGATATACAGATATAGAAAGTCATCTTCTGCGATATACAGCACATGGAATTTGTAGAGGTTCCCCGCGGGGTGCTGCGAAATGTGACTTATCTTATGACAGCAGAGAGGCCTAGCTCATTCCTGCGGCGCTTAGCACATGTCTGTCGCGGTCGTTGTTCTTGAAGATCAGCAGAATTAGGCCCGTTTAGAAATGGAACAAAATCTAGTTTCAATGAATGTGTATTTTTAATTGACATTGACTTTAAAACGGCAGGATCGTAGAAAAAGCACGACTCTTCAAAATAAAATAAACACACTACGCTGCTCGTATTTGAATACCAGTTCTCTCGCTGGAAATAGCTAACCCACTGCTTTGTAGAAATCTATGAAACGTGAAGTTTCTAACAGATTTATTATTTAAACACCCAAACATAAACAATTTAAAGGGAGGCATTCTAGCAGAAAACAGGGTAGCAAACTCTTGTGATATGTAGAATCGAAAGCGACTAGATGTTTCTTCTGTCATAAGCAGAAAGTTTTGATGCCCACCTCCTGGGTTTTTCTTTCCATATTCGTCTCATTTCTGAAGAAATGACTGTACTTCTTTGATCTGTTCAATGCTGCTGCAATCAATCATTAGGTGTATCCATTTTCATGATATGCAAGCATTTGTCCCTTTTCAAAATCAGTAAGTCTTGCACGTTTAAGCATCTTGGATAATGAAGTTTTCAATCATATATGAGCCATCTAACTAGATTTTATGTGAATCCAAGTAGCTTTCCCCTTAGGTAATAAAAAATAAGCATGATCTTAAATTTATGTCAAATTAATTTTATATTCTTCATGGAATTTTCATTACTGCTTAAACAAATTTATATATATATATATTTGGGTTTATATATATTATGTTTATAGACATATATGAACAGAAACGTTTCAATAAACACCTTCTGGACGCCTTCGAAGGCTTAGCCATTCAAAAAACAGATAAAAAATTATTACTCAACTTAGATAGGGGCCCTATTAGCGAGTCACCATTGATCAAATGGGCGACGCACTTACCCAATCAATAAATTTCACTTGGACCTTTTTGTCTTGATTGGCTTCTGTCCGTTATATATTCAGCTTGTTCTATTCCAAGTCAGTTTTAACTGCTGGAAGTTGAACCTTAACGTCGGAAAGTGCAAGGCTTTGTACCTCAATAGGAAGCTCAAGCATCCCCCAGATTCTCTTGTTCTGTTCAATAAGAAACTGGACTGGGTGGACAACTACAAGTATCTGGGAGTTATCATTGACTTAAGACTCTCATGGAACCAGCATATGTCCTATGCTCTGAACAAAGCGAAGAGGGCTAAGTACAGTATTATAGCTCTCATGGGTCGCAACAGCGCCGTCAGCATTGACAACAAGCTACTTCTGTACAAATCGACTATCCGGACCATACTCCTCTATGGCATGCCTGCGTGGGCGACTATCTGTAAAACCAGATGGACCATTGTCTGTAAAAAACTACAGTCATTCCAGAATGTTACCCTGAGGACCATTGCCCGGCTGGACAGAAGGACGGTGAAAAACCAATCCATCCACTTGGATTTAAACATGGCCCATATCGGAAAGTTTATACAGGATCTCCTTTTGATTATAATACAGAAGATGAAGACTCACGACAATAAACTTGTGAAAGGGATACTGAAGAACTCAATGAATATGAAGGCACGTTCTTGACATCAATTTTGAAGATATTAGCAACGTCTCTTTCCCAGACTACTGGAAGATGTGATAATCTTCTTTCTCCTTGTATTTTTTATTTCGTTTGTTTTTTTTGTTTCTGACAATCGTCAATCTTATTTTCTTTTTTGTATAATATGGAAGACCGCTTGGGTTGGTTAGGCTTCTTGACTACCTCAGTGTATTTCATTTGGAGTTTATTCTGGTTAGATGAGCTTTGTGAAAGCGCTGCTTTCGTCCCATCCTAACAAATGTACACTTCACTGTTCGATTGTCGATTCCAAGTCAGTTCTCTCAAGTTCTCTCGAGGTGCTCCTTGGCTGCTGAATGATGAAAGCAAAGCTTTCGAAAAGCGCTTATAGACTCAGGTTGTATTTTTTCATTTTATTTTCTGTCTTTTTCTTTTTATGTTTGTTCAATTTCTGTTTCGTTGGGGAAAAAGAGTTTTATTTTATTCTTAAGTTAATCAGAAACGTATCAGTTTATTTTTAAATTAACAAGAAAGTTTCTTCTTTCAATGAGCAAGAGTAAAAAAAAAAATATAATAATAACAATAGAAAAAAAATTCATGTATTAATAATAGGAGGAAGAATAAAAAATTATTTGGTTTCGAATTAATCGTTTGATTGTATATGTATGTTTGAAATTTGTACAATTATATAACTGCATTAAATTAAGAAGTTTTAATTGACTCCAAACATTAAAGAAGAGTACACTAAACAACGATAGGCCACTGAAGATACGAGTCAACAGGAACAGATCCGAGTGCCTTTATCTTCGTGTCACAAACTCGTGAGGAGGTACCATAAACGTAACCCGTACATGCTTTGATTGAAATTTAATAAGAAAAGCGCCTACACTTTTCCGCAAGCATAAGTCACATTGAAACGGACCCAACCTTTATGAATCTTGAATGAAAGAGACAGGTTCAAAAAAGTGATACGATAAACAAGAATTTATTTTGCCTTACGTGGTTCGATAATCATCACCTTCGGAGGCTATTTGCTACAAATCTGAACTGCGAAAACATGCTCCTTTTATTTAACATCGATGGCGGACCTACTAAAGCACTTATGCCTCCTCTGACGTGTCGACCTATTGGAGGTCGACCTATTGGGTGGAGCTCTTCTGCTCCTTTGCTCGTCTTCCATTTTTATTAGAGGGGGGGGGGGGTGCAGCCCCCCTCACCCGAAATTGGCCCCCCAGGCAACTAAATTCGCTAACTGGGGACCCCCCCCCCACATGCAGGATTGGGCCAGCCCCCCTCAGTCCCCTCCCCCCGAAAAAATTCTGTGTACGGTCCTGTAAAAATTCAACGATGTTTGCCTGTTGAGGAGAACGTTGTAATGTCTGGTTAAGTTTGGTGGTAATGTCTTCTGATTTCCATCTCTTCTGTCAGCATATTTTTGCTCTGTTACGTCCTTTCCACAGGATTTTCATGCAATTTTCCATTCATGTCATGCAATGTGCGGCCTTTATGAGGTGACTCGCTTTATGAATCGCTGTGTGTTCACGGACGGGGCGAGATTTCATGTGAGTGGCAGAACCTTACTGGGGCCGGGGATAACCTCATTGCCTTCTGCGAGTACGAGCACGTGTTTAACGACAATTGGTGCGATCGAGAATGGCCCATAGCATGGATTCCCAACTCTCTGGATCTGACCCCCGCAATTTTTTTCGTTGTATCATATCTAGGTCATCGTCTAGATCTGAACTATTTAAGGGGAAAATCATCACTGCCGTTCAAAGCATCACACTGGAGATGATCTTTGGGTTGCATGACGGTGCAAATATTGAATATTTATTTATTTATGTATTTTATTTATTTAATTATTTGTAAAATGTCAATGCAATCGAATAAGCAAACTACCTTCATGAATATGAGCTTCCCTGCATCTCTCGATTTTATTACTTCGAGACGGAAGAGCTCTGGACAAACTTTTGCTTTTTAATTAAGTTTTCTCCCAATACTCTCATTAAACTGGTTGATATTCGCAATGTTTCAATCATTACTTATAACTCGGAAATTTGGTTCAGTGGCAAAAGTTTTCAAGTAGCGATTCTTCGAGTAGATAAATTTTACCGGCGCCTTCGATTTCCCCACAGTAAATTGATTTTTAATTTCTCTTTATTCAATAATTTAGATAGGCGTGACCTTATTTTACTTTATAAGTTGTTCAACGATCATATTGATAATCCCATGTTATTATTATTTCTTTTATCTCTGCGGCCACCTCTTAAACTGTCTCAAACGACTTTATTTACATCTTTTTTGATCGTATTTTTATAATCAATATAATTTTTAATCGATATTTTTAGTATTCCTGTATCTTTTTTCAAACTTTCTCAGACTCAGCTCTCACCTTTGTTTTTAGCAACGCTTACCTGGATTTTCTGCCTGTTTGGAGACAATTCCGTGTCACTTTACGAAGCTATTGTTATGTAATATTTAGAATAATAATAATAATAATAATAATAATAATAATAATAATAATAATAA
>JAHWFO010038665.1:336385-364125 GCA_023313115.1 Rhysida immarginata | reverse complement strand
AATAATAATAATAATAATAATAATAATAATAATAATAATAATAATAATAATGGAGGTAATAGCTAAGATGGATATTTGTCCACAATTGGCTTTAATAAGTTGAATAATAAAATTGAATCAAGCCTCCGGCGACACTTGTGTCGCTCGGCCGTTGCTAAGATTGCAGTTAGGGTTTGATTTCTTCTCTTAATTCAGGATTGTGCCACAAAGCTACTCAAGTCATTTTGTGCCCAATTCGGTTGGGAAGTATCGTAACTTAGTCATTTAGATTGGCTAAACGAAGGGACTTTAAGAAAAATTTGGGTGCCACATTGCGGGCATGTCTTTTCGTGAAACTTCGGGAAAAATTACAACGACGTTCAGCTACTGGTTTTATCGTGGAGAAATGCTACAACCAAGCATCGGAATATGGATGGACCTTTCACGTTGGATGACCCCCAAAACTCACTGAACGCAATCAATAAAAATTCCAACAAGTAACAGGCATTACAAATAGTAGATTACAACACAGCAGAAGGAACGGCATTTACTCAGCATTCACGAATGTGTAGGCGCACACAAACATGTTGCCAAACAGCAAGGCGGCCAAACTCCGGTTGTATTTGGAACGCCAACATTGAAGAATAGTAAAACATTTTGTGAAATGACGAATCACGCTACACTCTGTTTCAATCCGAAGGGCGCGTTTGTGTATGGCTATGCCACGGGAAAGCAGTTTACTTGAGTGCATCGTTCCAGGAAGAGCTCACTGTGCGGGTGGTTTTCATGGCATGACTTGGAACCCTTGCATATGATTGAAAGCAGTTTGAACTCTGAATCCTAGAAGGATATTCTGGACAAACGGGTGCTTCCTACACTATGGGAATTTTTTGATAACGAGGATTGTACTTTCAGGATGATGAAGCACCATGTCATATTCCGGCCTCCGTTAGGCAAAGGCAAACGGACATGAATGTCAATCGTCTTCCGTGTCCCGCACAGAGACCTGACTTTAACCATGGATGAAAAATAACAGGATAAACATCTTTTATGGGTCGCTTGTAAGTTTTTTTACGGTGGCGCCCTCGGACGGTGTGCGCGTACATGATGGCTGCTCAGCATAAAGTTCCATACTGCGAAAAAGTGTAGCAATAATCGACGAAAAAACTCTAACTTGTCTTTTTTTCAGTTCCCGAAGTATATTGAAAGGTTTGTTGTGAATTTTACATATTTAATACTCTAATTTACTTTAAGTGCACCATTCTGTTTTTTTTTTTTTTTTTTTTTACTTTATGACATCAAGAGCTCTCATTTTTGTCTTTGGAATTTATTTGAAAATACTTTTTCCTACATTTTCCCTTTTCCATTGTTTTCTGGTTTATCTACTATTTATCTTGCAAAATCAACAAGTTTGTACCAGCAAATTGGTAAAATTTTTATTGAATTTAATTGAATATCACTAATTGTTGCCAAAATTGTTCTAGTTGTTATGTTACAAGTTACGTTATACAAAAAATATTAAACAAAAAAAAATCTTAGAAATTAAAAAGTTTATTATGTTTTAGAGTTGAATACTGCTTGTAATTAAAAACTACTTATTTTGCTCAAAAATTTATTTCTAATATGAAAATACTCATTTCTGTCATTTATTTTCGTTGCTAAACATCCAAAATTTATTTCAATAATTTAATAAAAATTTAATTCTTTTATACGACACGATTTAAAATGTTTTTCACATACTTTTGAAGGAATTTCTGTATTGAACCTATGAAGGCGTCTGCTACAGTACGCGCACGCCACCAGCTGGCGCTCATAAATTGAACTTGCTGGGCTTTTTACGGAGATGTTTATCCTGTTATTCTTCATCCATGCTTTAACCCAACCGAATATTTCTGGGACGAGTTAGAGCGTAGACTGAGGGCCAGGAAGCCATATCTAAAGTCCACTGTTGAATCGGGACATTGTAGAAAGTATGCCCAGAAGGGTAGCTGACGTAGTTTCAGCTTGTGAAACTCCAACAAGATATTGAATAAAATAATCTTTAAATAATACCAAATATATCGCCTCATATGATCGCGAGAAATTCTGCAAAAACATAGATCGGACCACATCAAACGTATTTGTACCGACTCATTCGCGAACCTTCTATTTATTTTACTTTATTTTATTTTCATACATGTTTATAAATGTTTATCTAAATTTAATAGAAAACAGCAAACTTTAACTATTTGATTTAATTTAGGTTTCAGTGATAAGAGGATCACTGGATCTAAAACGTGGAAATTTTCTGCTCTCTCCACGATAATTCTTGCATTCGCAATTTTTTCTATAACTACTATTTCGGATGTTTCAAATTGGTTTTTAATTAAAAAAAGAAGAGACGTTAAGGCAAAATAATGGCAAAATAAAAAAATATGAAAAAAGGTTATGTGTTTTCACTTTTTAGCTACAGAGAACGTTGTATTTTTCTTTATTGTGTTAAATTTCTTAAATTTTGTATACCGTCATGTTTGATTATTGTTACGTAGCAACCAATACTAAAATGATTGTGCATTTTCTAAAAAAGGATCTCTTCACTTTTACAGACTACGAAGACGACACCGAGGTGATGCTGAACCACACTTTTGAGGCACATCATGCCGACACGGGAAGTAACGACACACTGGCCGAATATAACATCGCGGCCATCACCCCAGGACAGTGTACGGTCACCAGAGACGGAACTAGTAAGTTTCTCCACCCTGTAAAAACATCTCAGTTTAACTCCTATCTTTTGTCTTGCTTTGTCATTTTTACTTATTCAATGATTTCTCTTTATGTATAAAATCTGGACTGTTGAGCATAGGTGAAGGTAACTGAAGACACGGGAATATAACTTTTTAAAATACAATTTGGCTTTACACAAGGTAAAATAGAATTTCATTTCAAGTTTACAATCTTCGCAAATTCCAAAGGGATCATCACTCTGCAAAGGAATATTAGGATACCAAGGAAAAAAATTTCGATCTTTTGCCTAGTTTTTAAGTAAAATTAATCACAGAAAATAAAAATCGAACTCTAATTTTTATTTGTTTGCAGTGTTGCTATTTTATTTTTTTAATGCTATTAGTTTTCTCTAGCAGTTTATTATTAAATATGTAAACATACAAAAATATTCCTCCCTAAAAACCCAAGTTGCATCACATCATCAGTCACTATTGAAATGAGGGAATTCTTTCATGAATGGGAACAAATTCGAGTATATGAAATAAAAGAGATCTATAAGTATACTTATTTATTTAATCAGATCTTAATTTCATTATAGACTCTTAATGGAGTTTAACTTCCTCCAATGATTACTGCGATTTGTGAGTCGGACTCAGGTACAAAAGAAGTTTTTCTTGTACTAACAGCATATTCAAGTTGTGTAATCGAAAAGCGTTTCTACGGCCCATACGAATTTTCTAGCTTAGTTATTTCGTTTTCTGTTGGATATTCAGAACCTGTTCTCGATGGGATTACTAATGTATGTTTAGTTTGATATTAGTCTGCTAAAACAATTCCAAACGTTATAAAGTAAATGAATAGTGCATAAGGCAATGAAAAACAAATGGCCATCTTATATGAATAAATAAGTTGTTTTTTTAGGAAGGTGTTGAATCCTTTACATATCTATGGTTGTAAACCGAGAATATTAAACACAATAAAACAGAAACCATGATAGACATAACGAAAACGCCCATATCATTGGATAGAGAATTTCTCCAAGATTTTACGTACTTTACAGGTGGCATGTAAAGTACCCAACCGATGTGCCAAAAGTCATGGGAGCGTCTATGCAAATTTTCAGGTGTCGCTTGCATCGCATAAAAGTGTATAAATAGGCAGAGCGGTATCAACGCTATCAATTCGACTATTAGCAGTCGTCTGAAACGTCTTCTCACGTGATTATTCAGAGTTTGAACGCGGAATGATAGTCGGAGTTAGATGCATGAGACATTCCATTTCTGAAGTGGTGCGGGCATTCAATATTCCTCAATCCTTAGTGTCGATGGTGTACAGAAAGTACCTCATTTCAGGCATTACCTCCCACCATGGTTGTTACTATGTCAATTAACAACCACATTCAATGAGACGCGTACTAGAAACGTGTTTATGAAGTCAGTGCAGCGAAATTTGACACTGATGGGATATGGCAGCTTAAGACCGACAAGAATGCCTTTACTCACAGCACACCATCGAAAGCTGCGCATCGCCTGGGCTCGTGAACATATTCATTGGACCTTAGATGATTGTAAACGTATAGCTTGATCCGATGAGTCACGATTCTAATTGGTGCAAGCTGGTGGTCGAATCCCAGTATGTTCTTATGTGGCGCAGACCCCATAGGTGGCGGTTCTATCATGGTGTGGGGCGTGTTTACATAGCAGGGTTAGGTCCTCTGATTAAATTGGATCTACCATTGACTGGAAATCGTTATGTCCAGCTGCTTGGTAATCATTTGGAGTCCTTCATGGCTTTCACGTACCGTAACAACGATGGGATGTTCCAGGAGGACAATGCGCCAAGTCACCGGGCCAACATTACTTGCGATTGGGTTAGGGAGCATTCTGAACAATTCCAACGAATTGTCATATTTGGGATATTATCGAACAATCCATTCGTGCACAAGAGCCTGCACCTGCAACACTCACGCAGTTTTGGGTGCTATCAAGACTGAACATCTTATCAGAGGACTTCCGCCTGGTAATCCATTCCACGTCGAGTTGCTGCATTTCGCCGGGCAAATGGCGGTCCTATACTTATTTAATAGGCATCTCATGACTTTTGGCATTTCAGTGTATATGTACACGAATGATATGCCTGTCGTAGTTACTGTTCTATCGACTTCGAAATCCCGAAACTCCGAAACCCCGTAGTGACTTATGAATCAAGGGTAGAATATAACTAGAAGGATTAACGAATCTATGGACCCATTCGATGTCAATAAATGACAAGTATTGCTTAGAAATAACATCTTCAGTGGTTTTTGGTAATCAAGTGTTTATTGCATTTCATTATTTTTCAAAATTTTAAATATAAATAAGCGTATTTTCTTTTTTTATTTCATAAACCGAATCCCCTTTACTAATAATCTGATAGAATCTATCATTTCAATGAATTGTCGTTCTGAGAAGAGTTGAAGGAATACTGGAGTGTGACTAATAAATAATATTAACGTTTACCGGTTTATATTTTTTTGCACTATGCGCTATGCTTTAGCCGCACACATAACTTTTATGTCTTTTTTCCTTGCTCGGGACTATTTATTACTAGAATATTTTAGTTAATAATCTATAAATCTAAGGCTCGCCTAATGAAAGTGAGACTTGGCGGATTATTTACTATAATCGTTTACTGGTTGGAATAAGTATATATATAGGAAGCAGTAGTGATACATGTGGTTGCACATCATTCAGGATGAGTTCCAGTACATCACTAGATTGTACATACCGGGAATGAAGAAAGTCCATAATTGGATGCGGAACCAGCCTTAAATGGCGACCCGGACCAGCGAGCTGGCGGGCCTTGAGAGCTTTTCTCAGGGGCCCGAAATGTGGCAGATTGCTTCCTGACATACTCGTATAAGGCTATTTACTGGCGCAAATGAAAAGCTTTCTTTATTTAAACAACGACGTTAATATAAGAGTCTTTATTTCATTTGGAGGATCCTCACTATTTGAAAATTATAAGTAGGTGGAAGGTTGGGAAGAATCCAGAAAAAAATGACAGATGGAGGTGTGGAAAGGGACTAATCACTCAATATACTTTTCCCCGATGCCTCTCATTTCCCATCCGCGCTAGAATTGTGGTCAGAATTGAAAAAAAAAACAGTCACTGATAAAAAATTGCTGTCATTGATTCTGTGTGGAAAAATTCATTACTGCAATTGTTCGAACTTTTCTAAATTTTTATAAAATTGTTTAAATAATTTAACTTATTCCGATGCACTGTTAGACTGCCTTGTTGTAGAACACATTTGTATTACAGAGTTTGTGTTGGGCAAATCGCAACAGAAAAAAGCATGGACTCAGTAAAACGAACACAATTATGCACGAACCATTGAACAATTAATTTTTGATGACCGTACATGTACTGTATATAGATTCTCATAATCATTATCTAGATGCTTCCTTTTTCTTCATTCAAATTTGTTAATGAAATTTTATTCTTAATTAATGAAGTGAATAAAAATTCGCTCATCTGTTTTTAATGTTTTTTTTTTCTTTTTTCTTGAATTGATGCGTGGACGAACAGGTATCTCTTGCATCGAGCTTCAGATTCACTTGGAGCGTCTGATTGGCCACCATATAATGGTGGTGTATGCGCCGAGTATCTTCATCGTCGTGTTATCGTGGATATCGTTTTGGCTTCACGTGGACGCCGTCCCTGCACGTGTTACCCTCGGAGTCACGTCCCTCCTTACCCTGTCGACGCAATTCTCACAAGCTCAGAAATCTCTTCCACCGGTATCTTATATCAAAGCTGTAGACGTCTGGATGATCGCCTGTATCTTCCTCGTCTTTGCCTCGCTGCTCGAGTTCGCAGTGAGTAATGTTTGGTGGCGTGGATCCAAACTGACCGAGGCTTCGAAGGCCCTCACTACAGTCATTCAGGTGAGCAAGAAATGATCAATTTTCCGTTATTTTAAGACAACGTGGGTAGAGGGATAGCGATTACTAAAAGGTTTTGAAATCTTTTGGGGAAATCCATTTTCACCTCTTCACCGTTAAAGTGAAATTTTTTCATTGTTTATATTGAAAGGATTCAAAAGAGACAGTTAAAATACAGTCTGTCCACAAAAAGAATGTGCCTACTTTTGTTTGCTATATTTCTTTATTTTAAAAGGTAATGAAAACGTAAACATTTACAAACGTTCGGTGGGCCTCCATCAAGTCACTCGATCAAGGTCCGTACGATAATCAAACTCTCCCCAAAATTTCAGTCGTTACAGTTCCCAGGGTTTAGTCAGTTGAATTTTTAACTCGTTGAAGTTTCCTGGCAACGGTTTCCTAAACACAGCGTCTTTTCCATATCCCCATAGAAAGAAAATTCACATAGCGTTATACGAGGGGCAGTCAAAAAACTTCCCGAAATTCCTCAACAGACGGCGAAGGAGCGATAACATAGCGATCTCACTTTTGTGGAAGGGAGAACAGCATCTCTGCTCGCAGGTGCAATAAAGCTTGAGAGGTTTCAGTGTGCCGTTTCGTCATTGTTCCGTTTGAAATAGACGTAAGTGTTGGCAGTTCGCTGCAATGACGCAGTTCGAACACCGTGCAAATTGGGAAAATCTGCTTCAGACACATTATCGGCCCTGCAGCAAGTTTACGGAGATGCTGCACTGATAAGTGGCAAAGACAGTGGTTTCTGCATCACGATACGCACCGAGCCACACATATCTTGTTGTGCAGCAATTCCTCGCTAACAAAAACATTCCTGTCATCCCTCAGCCACCGTTCCTCCGGATCTCGCTCCTAATTACTTTTGGCTGTTCCCGAATCTGAAAATGGGCCTGAAGGGGAGAAGTTTCACAACCATGGAGGATATCAAGTCGAATGCGATGGCGAGATCCGGAAGATTCCACAAGAAGCCTTCAACCGATGCTTCTAAGAATGGCAGATTCGGTTGAGGAAGTGTGTGTACTCGGAAGGGTGCTACTTTGAAGGAGATTAGGTAAGCGTTTCCGTATATCCTACATTAGAGTGCCCCTACTTCTGGAAACTTTTTGACTGCCCCTCGTAAGTCTGCCGACCGAGAGAACCATTGACCGTGTTCAGATTTCCACAATGACCTATCCAATGCCGGGGGTAGGTTTCGTGAGAAATCGGCGAGCCTCAAGATTCCAATGACATTCCTTTGAAGCTACAAAATCTTTACTCCATGATACAGGAATAGTGATACTCTGCGTTCAACAAGGCTATCTCGCAGATATAACGAATAAAAACAGGAACATGCCTTTGTGGACATCTTATATTATTAAGTAGCGGGAGAATGAAGCTATTTATTGGTTTTATAATGTCCATCTGCCCGTCTGTCCCCTTCATAATTTCTGCATTTTTTGAGATAGAAAGTGGAAATTCGGAATGTAGCTTACTATGGGCATGCCCACCTTCACTATTTAGTTTGGTTTTAATTGGCTCGCTGGGCTGGGAATTACGGGAGTGAGAGTTAGAGGGGACCAAGTGATCTATGTGGTATTTGTAATCTAAGAATATTAATGTAGAGTTCACTAGGAATGAAAAGAGCCAGGGTGCTAATTCCTTAAAAAGAGCACCCAATAGCAAATTGGGCACATAGGCAAATTGGGGGTTGCCCCCACCCGATAAAGACGCAACAGCATTATGATTTTTATAATATATGTGGAATTGCTTTGGAAATAATATCTTTTACTTATGCTAACAAAGACAAAGGAAACCACTGTTCCACAAGAAAAGAGTTTAATGACATTAACAAACAATAGCAAAATAAGAGAACAAAAATAATACAAACACGTATGTACATGTCGACAGCCAAGCCCTCCTCTTCAGCGTGTACAGGGTGTTGCAGATAAATACAGGGCAGTATAACGGGAAGCCTACCCGCTCGATTGCAGGGGCCGGCTCGACATCAAATGATAATTGGGTAATTTTATTTTGTTAAACATGTTTGTTTGACGAAGGGCATGACCAATCGAGCTAAGGAGGGGTGCTCGCTGTACTACTACAGAGTAGGGGGTACATAAAAAGTAAACACACTTATGAATGTACTCCGCAGCTAGAGGGGACCAACAAACAAATCAAAAATTCAACAGAGGAGAATAGTAAAAAATAGCGTTTCACACTTTTATTATTATTATGTTTGGTCGTCACGGGCTAACCCGGGTTGCGTCTCGTAGCGGATACAGGGCCAAAGCCACGAGACGCAGCAAACCAGTTTGCTCTACTGCTGAGAAAATGTCACCTGGGTGTTTTGTCATTTTTTTTTTTTTTGACGTTCACCCCCTCTCCCCGACTGTGGAAACTGCTGGCCGCTGCAGGCCACCTTTATCTCCCTCCATTCTGCCAGTCGACCGGGCCGGCCCCTGCAATCGAGCGGATAGGCTTCCCGTTATACTGCCCTGTAGTTATCTGCAACACCCTGTACAGACGGGAACTGAAGAGGAGGGCTTTGCTTCGGTTCTGCAAGGGCTTTGCTTCGGTTCCCGTCTGTACACGCTGAAGAGGAGGGCTTGGCTCTCGAAATGTACATACGTGTTTGTATTATTATTGTTCTCTTATTTTTCTATTGTTTGTTAATGTTATTAAACTGTTTTCTTGTGGAACAGTGGTTTCCTTTGTCTTTGTTAGCATATCATCTTTTCCACAGTTTCTGGCTTATTTACTTTATTACCTTTTACTTAATTAGATTTGCTGGAAGCAATCATGTACGAGGGTAAGTCAATAATAAGTCGCAAAATGGCATAGAAATGAAAGATGAAGTAGTTACCTGATGAAATTTGGCTTATTTTTTCAACTTAATCTCCTTAAACCTTTAGGCACTTGTCCCAGCGTTTCACGAGTCCTTCAAAGTCAGCAGTGAAGAAGGTTTGTGGTTGGCGTCGTAGCCAGATGGTCATATCCTGGAACTGGTGACCACCTAGGTGATTCTTGATAATGGTGCCAAATTCGGACTGTAGGACGTATGTTCCAGTCGTTCCCAACCTAAGGACCGCATGTGAGCCGCTGTGTTATGCCACGAGCGTTGTCATCCAACAGAAGAAACCCATCTCGACCAGAAGAATACCTGGACGTTTCTTGCGAATGGCTGACCGTAATTTCGTCAGGGTTCTGCAATAAATAGCTGCCGTGCCCGTGCAGAAATTCCACGAGTAGGATGCTTTTCCCGTCCCAAACACGATGACCGTCACAGTGTTTGCCTACTGGGTGACCTTAAATTTCTTCGTTTTGGGTGATGAGGGATGTTTCCATTCCATACTGGCGCCTTTTTTCCCGTTCAAACTGGTGAATAATGATTTTGTCACCAGTGACGATGCGGTTAAGGAACTTACAATCCTCATGAGATACTGCAATGACAGTGTTCCATTCTGGTGTTCCAGTGAGCTTACGAGGAACCCATCCTGCACAAACTCTGTTAAACTGCTAGTTGCCGTACACAATGCTGTAAGCAGCTCCATGTGATCAATTCAAGCGTAAAGCCACGTCGTCGATAGTCACACGTCGATTGGCACGGGTCATGTCTGCCAGTTATCTCGTGAACGGTATCACTGATGCTGGTTCGACCACCATCGAAATGTTCTACCCAGTTGTAAACGACTTTTCTGGATAAACATTTCCTTGTGTACTTGCTTAGCAGATTTGCCCTGCGCCCACAGAAATCGAATTACGGGCCGTTGTTCATCACGGGTACGATCAGCTAACACCTGCAATCTTACACACTTGACACTCTAATGACTCACTGCCGCACGAGAATCTGACTACTAGCGCCGTATACGCGGTGGTGCAGACACCTACACCGACACTTTTGTAAAGAACATTGCAACGAGCGATATTCATAGCACAAATTGCAGCAATTTGAAGATATTTCATTTTGCGACTTATATATTGACTTACCCTCGTATATGATGAATGTTTCGTGGCGTCCTCTCCTGTCTGTCTCCTAAATAGAATTCCTAAAAGTTCTCTAACATTCCTAAAAGTACCAATCGCTTAGCTTTAATAAATGATGTCATAACCATATAAAATCGGAATAATTCAAGGGTCTATTTACGGTTTTCAGGGGAAAGGCAGGACAGGAAGAGTTCAGTTTTAAAGGACAACTTGTGCGGAAAGAACAGCTCCTAGGATGAACTCTATTAATGACTGTCTTGGCTTTGAATGTATTTTAGGCATTTCCAGATAGTTGTTATAAATAATCCTATTTTTGTCTTTCGTGGTAATTCGAAGATCTCATTAGCTACGGATATTAAGATCAGATGAGGAGATTTATTATAGGAATATCAATAAGCACCTCACTATGAAAAGAAATTGTAATAATGAAATTCGCTGTAGGTATTTATGGCGGGCGATTTACCGGTAATTAATAGTTTCATAGTATATTTGAATACACGAATTAATTTGTAAACTAATAATATACTGAAATATAAAATGTTGATCGATCTCGATCGCCTCATTGCATTCTGCTAAACCTAATTTCAAATCCAATAACCGATAGGATCTTAATTAGCAATAGGATAGAATGTGTTTACGCCAACGCGTTTCGGTCTAACCATTATCATCATGGGTAATAAAATTACAAAACACAAGTGAAAACCGCCAAACATAAATTAAAAAAAAACTATATCTACCCGTCAGGTACCAAGAGGCAGATTGGTTGATTTACAGCAAAAGATGAACTCAAATGAAACAAAAACCAGTAGAGAATGCGTGCTACTGCAATGCCAGAACGGTGTTAATAAAAGCATCGTTACTAAATTCACGAAGTCGGTTGTTCTGTTGCCATTAATTTTCGAATGTTTGAATTTTGACTTTAGATTAAGATAAAGCATCAAAAAGTAAGTAAAAGTTACAGCAGGCACACAGTCCTATCTATTCGGGAACATGTGGACCTATTATAACTTTTATTTACTTTTTGATGCTCTATCCGAATCTGAAGTCAAAATCCAAATCAAAGTCAAAATTCAAAAAATATTGACAACAGAACGACCGATTCGTGAATTCAATAACGACGTTTATCCTCCTATAAAGTGCCAGAAAATGTCAGCCAGAATAAGCGCAGCCAATATAGCATGTGCAGAATATGTGCTCCGAGTGCTCTTGCTTAAGCACGCATGCGTAAGCAATGCATGCCCACTTAACATTTTGTTCAGATATTCAGCTGCATAAAACAAAACTAAACTGTTCCTTTAAAATACTTTGTTGCATGATCTAACCAACAGAATCTATAAATGATTTATAACAGGAGAAAACTCACCAGCCTTACAAACTGTTCTCCTTTGTTTCAATATTGTTCACTTGTTGCAAAAAAAGTGCAAATCTTTCGATGCAGTGTTTGATCAATAGTTGCAAATTAAATTTATCAGCTGTAATGTTAAGTATTGTATAAGTGCTTGGTAGTTAGTTGGTAAATGGGAAGAATATAATTGGATTAAAAGAAATTAAATCTGGAAACGTTTCAACCTAGAACATCAACATCTCCTTTACACTTGCCATTTAAATTCCTGATTGAAATTTATGCATTGGTCGACTTAGAGCAATAACTTTCCTTAGATTTTAGAATGTTATATCTGACAGATGTAATTGCATCTGTATTTTCAAACGATTATATGGGGAAGTGTCCAAACCGTCCTACAACACATGCTGAGGAGATATTCTTTAACCTCGTGATATAGTGATTTGAAGCGGAATCATGTTCAATTGGAGTAACATATTAAATCTATCCCATGCCATGAATAATGCTGATTCTACTATATAAGTGCAAATACTGATGGCCTAAATGATGTCGACGGTTTCTTTTGAGAGTGTTGTAAGCATAAAAGTGAAACAGAGCTACACACCGTCCCAGAAATGATCGAACATTGAGACGATGCTTAGAATCCCACATTGACTATGGTGCACCGGTAGCCTGCTTGCAACTGTGATACAAATAAAAGGGAAAAATGGTTTTTTAAAGTTACTAAAGCTTAATTTTGCAACAATAAACAACGGATAAATTTAACCCTCTTCATAACGAATTGTTTGTTGTGGCAATTGGACAATTCGTAGTAATGAATTAGTACCATTAGAACACGAACCAGTGAACCGATTTGAACTTTTTTTTACATGCATTATCATCGGTCCTGCGTATGTGTGTCAAATTTCAGCTCTCTACCTTTTCGGGAAGTAAGTTAAATTCGACTTCCAAGATTTATTTACATTGGAAAATTACGAGGGCTGGGGCATAAGTCATGGCAACTATTTTTTTTCTTGTAGATATGTGAACGGATCACAAACGTATATGTGTTGTGTGGAAGTTCTGCAGGCATAGTGTGTATGCAGAACAACAGATGGCTCTGTGATAGCTGGTAGTAGCGCAGCGAGGGCTGTGAAATCAGTCAGTTGGTGAGTGTCATGCGAGATGGAAGTAACCCGTGTTGAGCAGCGCGCTTACATCAAAATAGCCGTTCTCCGAGGGAGAAATAGCCGTACAATAGCACGATGGGTAGGAAAGTTTCAGCAAGGACGTGTGTCAACCAGTGATGAGCAACCGTGAAGGCCATATTGCCCTGTATACTACCGTAATAAATTAGTGTGTTACGATATTTCCGTGCTATTCATTGTCCAAACATGTAGTTAACACCTTGTCCTTTCGTCTGTATATGTCACATTTTCCAATCGGACTGGTATCTTCAAGAAAAAAAATAGTTGCCATGACTTTTGCCCCAACCCTCGTATATTTACAAGTGGAGCTAATTAAAGTGTATTAAAAGTTAAGGTTTAGCTGCTGAAATTATTACTTGAAATCATTTTGAAATATCCATTGGAAAAAGATATTTTGGGGGTGTCTCCCTCTTCTCACGCATTTTTTCTCTCATAACTTTTTAGAACCTTAGCTGCTGCTTCGACAGTTAAATTGGGATTGAGGACAGGCAGTAGATTACTTTAAAAATGCCTTGTTTACATTAGGCAGTTAATTCGGCAAAGCATCAAGTATTTGAGCATCCGAAAGAAATTGGCTTATTAAGGCAAATACTCAGGCGCAGATATTTGCCGGTTTCATGCTTTGCTGGATTGCCGGCCTAATGTAAACCAAGCATAAGAAGAACCAGCATTGAAGAGAGAGAAAAAGAGATTGAGACGAGTTAAAGTGCACTATTCTTGTCGCTAGATACCACTATTGCCACCAGTTTGTAAAGTTGTTCACCTCAACGTCGGAAAATGCCTTGATGGTCACTCCAGTTGGCGTATGCAAATCAAAAAAGAAAAAAAGCATCCACTAATCATAAGGCATCCCTTTAGATAGGGCTATGATCGATATTGGTGAGACAGTGTTTACTCTCGACTATTTTGTTCTCTCGAGGGTTGGGACGCTAGAAGTATTGTTTATCGATCCTGACTCTAGATTGAAAAGGATTTTGAAAGTCAACAAGAGCAAACTGTGATCAGAATTGACGAGTGTAGCCAGACCAGAAACATTGCCTGAGGATTAAAAGTCCAATTCAGAGTATAGAAGGAGATGGAGCCAGAAATTGTGGACACAGATTAACAAGAACAACAGGAAACCACTATTCCACATCAAAGGTTTATTGCAACGTATGCGCATTTCGCCAACCAATTTTGATCATCGTCTACCTGCAGCTTCAATTTATGTACTTTGAACTTGTATTAATTTCTGTAATTGGATTGTAACTAGCTCTCTTTTACTATGTAAGTGACTCTGTAATTCTTCTACTTATTCAGAACAGAACTTCTCTGGTCTGATCAAGTTCTTGTATACGCTGAGGAAGGCAGCTTGGCTGCCGAAATGCGCATAAGTTGCAATACCTTTGATGTGGAATAGTGGTTTCCTGTTGTTCTTGTTGTCCAATTCAGATATGATCAGCATACAGAGTCTCAAGGCCGGCCAGGTGGCCGAGAGGGCTAGGGCGTACGCTTCTAGTTCTCGAGTCCGCCTGGTCGTGGGTTCGAATCCCGCTATGGGCATGAATGTTTGTGTTTGTCCTGGGCTGAGTACAGATATAACTTGAGTAAAAGGCGCAAAATGACCTTAGTAGTCGACGCCAAAATTTCTAATAAACCAACCAACCAGGGTCTCAAGGTGGCGAAAGTACCGGGTGATCCAAAAGTCAGTAGACTTTTTAAAACCTTATAATTATTAGCTATTTACAGCAAAACGATGCGTTTGCACAGAAACACGGGGGATTTTTGTTTATAATGAAAAATTTTTATTTATTTATTTATTTAATTGCGGGTTAGAAAAAAGGTACAAAAAATTAGAATAGTATAATGGTACAACGAGGCCATTATGGTACAAACCGACGAGTTTGGCCAGGTGGGCACAATACAATAATATAACAAAATAAACAGAGGGTTAGTAATAATTAAATAATTAATTAAACATACAAAGATTTGAAAAATCATAACGATGGTACGACCAGATATAATTTAAAAGGTCAGTTGAGTAAACTTAACTCTCAAAATAATGGTATAAATTGACTACAAATTAAAATAAATAAGTAATATGTAATAAAAAAACTAAACAATAAAGTAACGACCAATTACATAGGCACATGTACACAATAAACTTAAAATCTGAGAAAAAAGCAACTTAAATATACCTAATATTAACAAAAAACCCTAATGGAAAATCTTCATATTGAATGGAATATGCTGAAAACAGTAATTGCGTAATATTTTCTATATAAGGTATTTTTCTTTTTAATAATTTACAATATGGCTGGGGTTATCCAAGGCTTATGAACATTAGTTTTGGGAGAAACATTGGAGCGAGATTTAAAAGGAAAATACCGATCATAACCGAGTTGGAAATGCGAAAGGAATGACGCAAATAATGAATTAGTATCAGTTGAGCTAGATAAGGTAGAGTTCCAATCTGTTAAGAGAAGGTAAGAATGTAAGATTGCAATTCGATTAGGAGTAAATATTCTTGAAGAACAATTATTACGAGTGGTATTAGAAAAGGACACATTAAGAATGGTAAACATCGGAAAATGATCGGTAATCGCCCAATCCAAATCCATACAAGCACTAACAAGAACAGAACTGGAATTAGAAACGCAAGAATCTATGGCAGAATAAGAATTATAATGTAGAGAATAGTGTGAAAAAGAGAAAGTAGTAGGTAAGAGTCCAGAACGAAGAATTAGATCCAAAAGAAGATTTAGGGAGGGGGAAGGCTTATTAAAATCAATGTTGAAGTCACCCACTAAAACAACTGTTTTCCATTAAATTTGAAAATCAAATAGTGCAGAAGTTAAAAACGTACAAAAAGCAGATAAATTTCCAGACGGGGGGCGATAAATCGACATAATGATTACATTCTTATTAATTAAAAGGGTTAAGGCCTCATAGTAAGGGGTAACCAAGCTATAATCAGGAAAAGTAAGAAAGCAAAGCGAACGCAAGAGGTAGACACAAATACCTTCACCCCGATTATTACAACGGCCAACTGAGGCGGTCTGATAGCCAGTGATATCGGGAATATCGCAGTGGTCGTAAATCCAGCTCTCGGTAAATATTAGAATTTAAGGTTGTAACCTAAGAGTCTTAAGATTGGCCAATGTACAGGCTAAATTGGTATTGAGGCTGCGAATATTTAAGTAAAAAACAGAGAGATACTTGTTGGGCTGGTTATCACATTTATCATTAGTTTGGGAATTAATACACTCTAGGGAAATCGGAAAGGTAAAATCATTGCTAAATACGTGTGACATTGTTAATAAAAAAAAAACAGAACAATGTGTTGAATCAAAATAAATAAAAATTAAAAACTAAGGTAATTAAGATATAATCAGCGAAAAAATTATATGGAAAAAATAAATAAATAGAAGATAGTAAAAAATTAAAATAAGTGTAAAAAATAAAGATAGAAAAACTTGTAAAAAAAAAGAAAAGAAAAATAATAAAAGAAATAAAAATAAAGAAATAAGACAATAAAAAAAACAATAAAGAAACAATGAAAAAAATAAGAAACTGAAATAAAATGGAGAGCAAATAAGTCCTATAAAATTTAAAAATTAAGAGAACTACAAATTACAAAATGCAAAAAAATCTATATAAATTAAGCAGGCAGCAACAAAATAAAAAAACTTAAATTAACATGTAACAAATAAAATTCACGTAAAAAATTAGCAAACAAACGAGAAAAAAATTAGTTTATGAAATACAAAAAATGAATTAACAAATTCAATCAAATTATATTACAAGATAACAAAAACAGGTTATTCAAAACAAATTCAATATATTTTTATATTAGTTACATTTTTGATCAAAAGGTGGCACTGGAGTTTCTTGTAGAAATACAATCTTATCATGCGTGAAATAAGCAGATGAGGTAATTGCGCATTATCTTGGCTCTAAGGATGTTATTTTGAATTTACTTTAAGAAACCCTTCAACACAAGCGATTTTCGAAGATTCAAGAAACTGAATTTAAGACGAATTTAAAACTACAGCGCCACCTTTTGGTAAAAAATGTAACTAATATAAAGAATATTTTTCATTATAAACAAAAAATCCCCCGTATTTCTGATCATTTCTGTGCAAACCGCATCGCTTTATTATATATAGTTTAATAATTATAAGGTTTTAAAAAGTCTATTGACATTTGGATCACCCTGTAGATACCTACAGGCGTTTTAATCTGGAAACACCTTTATCGAGGCTAGAGTCTACTATTAGTGAAACATAGATGCACTAAAAAATACACAGGCCAACGATGAAAATTCATCTTGAATAAGTTTGTGGTTTTTAGTGTGCTGGGTCCGAATGCGCTTTTAGGTTTTTTTTCTGTCAAGTCACTTTTCCAAGTTATGCACTGCAATGTTAAAGTAATGGGTGTGAAGAGAAGCGGCTGCGATGTTAAAGTATCCATATTTTTAGGCCATAAGGAAATATATCAGGCCTCAAATCTGAATAATTTAGAAGTATTTCATTGAAAAACAAGAAATCTGTGGGAAATAGAAAAAACTGAGGTCAGATACGAATTCAACACATGCACAGAAGAATCAGCTCTTAATGTTAAAAATGGATTTAAAGTTATTTTTTGTTGGCCTGTGATATTAATGCTTATGAAGTCTACATAGAAAGCTTTTAAGACAAGAAAACGCTTCGTTCCAACATGGACATCGAATGTCGACCTAGTGTTATTTTCAGCCATTAAGTGTTAAAATGTCCTAAAAGTAGACAATTCAAATACAGCTATCAATATTAGTCTTTTTGGCAATTCTTGTGAGTTCGTTATAATCTGATTTCACTTCCCCATCATTTTGCAAAAAACAAAAATGAATAAACTCATTGATACTTATTCAAAGTATTTTATATGCTCAAATCATATAAATATAACAGTTTAATAAAACGAGTCTGTAGTGGAATCTAGCATCAAAACAATAAAATGTATCGGATTCGGTTAAATCTGCTAGCTTCTAAAGTATTCTACAATATTTGAAACTAATACTATACACTATGACTTTAGCAATATTGTTATTTAAAAAAAAAAGCTTTCAAGCGCAGACCATTTTTCTTTTTTTAAATTTTTTTTTATTTTTACATATGGATGAAGTTATTTTCACTTTCAAAGGAAAGAAATCTTTTGGCTTAGATAAGGTCTGTCAATTAGCGATGACGAGATAGCAACATGTTTTGTATGCTACAGCATATGGAGTATACACTGTGATCAATAGTTTAGGGGCATCACATCAGCATTTCTGCGTTGCAGGCTTCAAATAACAGAAATTAGTAAGCGTTGGTACACTTTTTTACTCTAATGACAGCCTCCGCCTTCAGAGGAAGACTTTCCACCAGTTTTTGACAGTAAGAAGCTGGAATATCCCTCCATTTCTGCTGAACGAGGGTTGGCTCGTAGTCGTAGTTTGGCGTGGTTTGGCTCGTAGTCGACGTTCCGATTCATCCTACATGTGTTCAACCCCGTTATCTTGAAACCAGTCGTGTAGAGACTTTGCTTTATGGCAAGGAGCATTGTCATGTTGATACAGAAAAAGCCCATCCCCGAACTGTTTCCATACTGTTGGCAATGCACAGTTGTCCAAGATATCTCGATAAGCAACAGCATTCATCGTTCCTTTAACACAAACAAGCTGGTCCAGTCCAAACCATGAAAAAGAGCTCCATCAGGGCCGTACTCAGGGGGAGGGGGGTGAGGGGGCTGCAGCCCTCCCCCCCGAAATTGGCCACCATGTCAACTAAATCTGTTACGTGGGGGCCAGGCCCCCTCAGTTCCCCCCCGAAAAAATTTCTGGGTACGGCCCTGATCTCCATACTTAGATACCAACTCCAGACTTCATAGTGGGCACGACATACTCAGGTAGGAAGTTTTCTCCAGACATCCGCCAAACCTAAATGCCAGGGTTGTGTACCGTGATTTAACAGTCCATAGGACACGTTTCTACAATTCCATGCTCCAGTTTCTGCAAGTTTTACACCATTCCAAACGTCACCTGGAATTGTCAGTGATGAAGAGCTTGTGGGTAGCAGCATGTCCATGGAAACCCAGGGAATGGAGTTCCCGGCGAATGGCGATTGTTCTAGTATCACAGGAACCAGAATTTCTGAACTCTGTAGCAATTATTTCAGCAGAAGACCTTCGATTGCTCTGGGTAACGTGAAAAGTCTCGACGATCTCTGTTTGTCAATTTCTTGGGTCTGCCATTCGTGGTTGCACTGTTGTTGCTCTCTGGGTCTTCGACTTTGCAATCACATTGCCTATAATTGTACTGGGTAATTGTAGAATGGTAGAAATCTCACGGACTGACTTGTTGCACAAGTGGCATCCTATGATGGTTGCACGTTGGAAATCGCTGAGCTCTTTTGAACGACCCATATCTTAATAATACGAAGCAGATGTGTCTAAAGGTGTATGATGCTATTTAATTAATTTATATGTCATTGTCATGCAACATTTGGTACGTTCTATGATTTCTGAGGGGTGTTCCTAAACTTTTGATCACATCGTGTATATGCTGTAGCACACAAAACAAGTTGCTATCTTGTCATCGCTAATTGACAGACCTTATCTAATCCAAAACGCCTCTTTCCCTTGAAAGTGAGAATAACTTCATTAATATGTAAAAATAAAAAATTAAAAAAAATGAAAAATGGTCTGCGCTTGAAAGCTTTTTTTTTTTTTTTTTTTTAGCTTGAATTTCGTAATGATTTCCGTATTTGCAGGTGGGATTTTTTTTATCAGATACAAAACTTCTGCGCATTGTTTGTTTCCCATTTCCTTCCTTATAGTTCCAATAGAACGTTATAAAATTAAAAAAAAAAGTTGTTTTTTTTTTTTTTAATATTTTCGAAAAGTTAAACTCGAAAATATCGAGCGATTTTAATCTCTCATTGTTAAAGGTAAAACCTAAACATGTTGTTTTGTTTTATTCACAGAACAAATGTTTTAAATTCTATTTTCGTCTCCAATGTCTTTTATAAATAATAGGTCTTTCATGAACAACATTCGCTCGAAAATAATAGCCAATGTTCGTTGCCAGATCAAACTAATATACATATAAACACGAAAGAAAAAAAAAAGTACGTTTCAGGAGCGTGCCAAGCGGGGGAGGGGGATAGAGGACTTCAGTCAACACCTCCCTTCTCTGTTCATTGTGTTATCATAGTACATGTATTTACTCCTTCTAATACTCTGGTATTATCAAAGAAGTAAACAGAAAGAAGTGACAGTAATGGGTGGTCGTTCTCAAAATCTTACATGTTTCAAGGGTAAAATTGCTGTTTTTAGGCATTTTACAAAAATAAAGCAAAAAACTCACAAGAAAGAAAAAATTGCTAAAAAATAATACAGGTAATATATTACACGATAAAAAAATCCTCATTGGGAATGAGCAATATTAATTAACAAAAAAAATCAATATCATTAAATGACTTGATTACTTCATTTTACAATAATTAAATATTATGTTAAAATGTTTATAAAGTTTAACAAAGAAAAGAAAGTAATAAGAATACAATACAAATATGTAGTACCAAAAATCTTTAACTTATACGGTGCAAGAGAAAAAGAATATTACATTTCACAGATTTTTAACAGACTCCCAACATGGATATTACGTGTAATAACATATAGAGTGTTAAAAAATTATTTATTATTTTGGAAAATTACTTGTAGTTATTAGAATTATTTTTGTTATTTATAAACTTTATTTGTATTTTGTATAAAGTTGAATTTGTTTTTGTATGTTATTAAGTATTTTGTTCTTGGTTATATAACCTTTGGTCCCTATAATTCCGTACAAGCCTTATAGTAGGCTTCGGGATTTGGGATATACATTTGAATTGTATAGAATTTTAGATAAATAAAATAGATAAATAAATTATTATTATTATTATTATTATTATTAAAAAATAAATAAGTATTTGCATAATAGTAAAAGGGAAAGTAGAAGCACTCCTTAGTTCATAGAGGTCACGGCATGAGGGCGCCACCATCTTTAAAGATGAAGGCTGTACAGTGTTAAAGCTTAACTTAATTATTTACATGCAAGATTCAAATCTTTTATTTAAAGAAATAAATGGAGTCAGTTCTTATAGTATGTTATTTTTATTTTTTAATCACATTATATTATTCATATATAAATTTAAAATTGGCAAAATTAATAAAGACCATCTCCATTTAAATAAGATATGACCAGTAGATATGACTAATAAAAATTCAACAATTAAATACATGCACATTTATAAAATTTCATTTACAATTATTGAATGTAGTTTAAAATGTATTAAAAATAATTACACATAATTTGTACGTTATCTTCAAAAATATTTTTAAAAAAATTCTGAAAAGAAATTTAAAATAATAAACAAGTTTATTGCAATTTAGACATTTCTTTGAAAATAATTAATGACCAACAACTTAGAAGATTCTTTAAAAGAATGCAAGACACCAAATGTATACTACTATAGGCGACTTTAACTATTCAGATTTTTTTTATCAAAGAAAAGCACGCTAAACAAAGAAAAGCATTAACTATGTTGGCTCAGCGAGGTCAACTTCTGAACTGTGATCAAATTAAAAATATCTCTGGCGATAATCTTGATTAAGTGTTCGCCAATACCGATCTCCTCGTTAAAAGAGAGGAGAATGTGATGGCGTCGATGGATGTATTTCATCCCCAACTTTTAGTGGATATTAAAACTTCTCTGGCTCCAAACGCTAGAGTTCGTGAACTTAAATATCTATTTAACCGAGGTGACTATGCCGGCTTGTTTAATTTTTTGAACGATTACGATTGGTGTGAGATCTTATCATGCACCAATGTTAACGAGATACGGAGCGGCATTATAAAGGTCCTACGAACCTCCATCTTCATTCATACGCCTAATCATATTTCTTACCAAAGAGACCGTAGTAATAAGTTCACCTCCTTATTGTTGGGCCTCGAGTAAAACCAAACTCGAGTGGAAGTTAAAACAAAACATAAACAAGAAATACAAGCTCTCTAATGCAAAGGAAGATTACTGCAGATTTACGAAGGCCAGAAGCAAATTTAAAGCTAGCTGGAAAACTGATCGGACTACTAACTTCAATTCGCTAGGTGCTCAATTAAAACCAAATCCGAAGGGATTTTGGGACACCTCAAAAAACTACTGCACTCTAATGTTAAAAAAGTCGATACCATAGAGTTGCATAAACAAGAAGAAGTAGCCTGATGAATAACCTTTCATCAGGTTATGTTTATTGTGAGTTTGCCGTAGGACCACACTGTCTATCAGGAGTTGCTCCTTACAACCCATGTGATTCCCCTTTTGTTGCTTAGTGAGAATGTTGTTTGTGTCTGTGTGTATAAATTTTGTTTGCGATACAGGCAGTTATTATTTTGTAAAGTGTAGGCAGGCATGTGATAAATCTATATTGTGTGGGATCCGTAGTGTTATGTGACTTTGGTACCATATATGTTATTCCTTGTGTGAGGAAATGTTGGCAATGTCTGTGGTGCTTGCAAAGTGTTGGAGATCTGTTTTGCAAGGGTCAGATGCAAACAGGTAAAGCGCCTATACCAGAAGTTCTGAATCCTATATACAACTGGAGCCTTCCAATTGTGAAAACGTTTAATGACTTGGAGAGTTCATCTGCTGTAATGTCAGTATAAGGCATGTTTGGTAGTGTGGATGCTAATTGCTGCTCTTCCCTGATCCAGCTAGCTTCTCTATTATGTTCAACTGAGACAGACCAAAGAGATGAGTGTTGGAGTGCTGTTTGTGCTGGTCTGTCTGTCTGTTTTTGTGTGTGTATAATCTTTGTTTAACTGCTTATAGAATGTCTTCTCATTGTTTGCGAATAACTTGTTCTGCTGTTTGCGCTGAGTGCATGTTTTGTATCTCTTCAGGCGTTCTGTTTTTGCATGTTTTGTATCTATTATTATTATTATTATTATTATTATTATTATCGGTTTTTCCGATATTGCTCTGGAGTGGTTTAGTTCCATGTTAAAGGGAAGAAGTTTTAAAATACGATTTCTTGATCAGCCTGGCTGTATATTTCCCATCAAAAGTGGGGTACCGCAGGGTTCCCCGCTTGGTCCTTTACTATTTAATATTTTTGTTGCGGATCTTCCGCATGTACTTGCACCATTCCGATCTCAAATACTGATGTACGCAGATGACGTTAAATTATTTCATGCTGTTAATGGTTGGGACGCTTGTAAAGAATTACACGAGGCATTGTTGCGTCTACACCGATGGGCTAAAGACAGCGGTCTTGAATTAAATGCTCAAAAATCTTTCGTTGTCTCGTTCGGACGGTCCGTAACTCCTTTTTTATATAATTATCACGTTAATAATGCCGTCCTCACCAGAACTAACACTATTAGAGATCTGGGTGTGATGCTGGCTGACAATTGCTCTTTTGTTAGCCACATGAACCAGATATATCTGGATATTTCTAGACGTATTGGGATGATAAAGCGATCTATACATTTTTTTTCTAGCCCAAAAACTCTGAGTATTTTATTTAAAGCTTTTGTTAGTCCCAAAATTCTATATTGTGCTTGGATTTGGTTCGGTGGCAATTCGCAGGTCCTGAACAAAATCCAACGTAAATGTGTCAGTTTTAATTCCTTTGTGGCAACTCGTATGAAAAACATTAACTCGTTATCTCACCAACATAAAGATTTTAATTTAAACCGCATTATAAGCAACAATCTTTTTAATATTTTATTAAGTGTTTTTCACCACAGAATTGCGGTATTTTCTTTACTTTCTGATTTTAACTTTCCTTCATTAAAGTCGACTCGTAGAGGTTATATTATCAAACCTGCTATTCGTTGGAATTCGCATATTGCACGGATCAATCCTATTAACAAATTAATTAAAAATTATTACGAGAATTTCAAAGATGTCAGCTTATCAGACTCTAACGATCTTCATATTTATTTATTCTCTTAACTTGTTTTTAGTTATTTTAATTATTATTATTTTTATTTTTCTTTTCTTTATTAGTTATTTTATATGTCTCATTAACCCCGTTTTGGGCTTTGGCCTGTTGGGGGGCAACAAACGGATTCATCTTCCGGTTTATCTGGCGGATTGTATCCCTGTAGTTGCTACATTATTATTAAAACTATTATTATTATTATTATTATTAGTTCATTCCCATTAAAGAAAATTCCTTGTTTACTTGAATTACCCGCTAAGAAACTATTACTGTATCCAATAAGTATGTGTATTCGGATATTGAGAATAACTGAAAATTAAATATATAATTCTTGGAAAAATTATGACCCTTTTGTTTAAATTTAGCAAACAGATAATGCTTATTTGACTTTAACAATATTGAATATTGTCAATACTGTTTTTAGTTTTGTCATCAATTCAAAGAAAATACACGTTTTTTAATTATATAATTTGCGAAAATAGTGAACTACGTATACTTTCATGTATGCCCATAATAAGAAATGAAAGGCTCGCTCAGCCAAGAAAACTAGAATTTAGGAAGAAGTTGGAGCTTTGCCAACCCAGCTGGCCTGTACACTGAGAGATGCGGGTTGTATCAAAGCCTACAATGATAAGAGATCATAGGTTATGGGCTCTCTTATCATTGCAGGCTATGCCTGTACAAGTGTGTGGGCGATAAAGGCAACAGGCAGATGAAAAATGTCTGGGAGCTGTGACCTGTCACAGGCTGCGTCCGCCAGTGTATGGGCCCCTTTACAGTGTCGCCCATTTCAGTCCAGCTCTTACTTGTCAAAGTTAAGAGTGTCTGCCTCAAAAACTTGCATCATTCCAGATAAACCCGATTTCACTTTTAAAGGGTGTGCCCCTGCTTTGACTTCTCTCCTGGAACCGGTTCAATACCTCTTTGGAAAGAGGCATTCATCCGGAGGCTTGGAAACAAATTCTTATACATCCAATCCCAAAAAAAAAGGGCGGACCGAGTGATTCAAGGATTTTTAGGCCAATTACTTTAATACCGTTTCCAGCCAAATTGCTCGAGACATTTATTGGTGAACAGCTGGCTGCCTTCATCGATCCCTTTTTGTCACGGGTTTCGCCCAAGGTGGTCAACGCAAACTAATCTCGCAACTTTCCTGCACTACATCACTCAAAATATGGATCGCAGGCTACAGGCAACACCCTCTAAACTACAGGTTGTCGCCCTTTTTCTCGATTTCTCTAAAGCTTTCGACAGCGTCAATCTAAAGGAATTACTTGATAACCTGTGTTTTATAGGACTTGCGCCTTCCTTAATTCAATGGTTTTCTTCAATGCTCTGCGGCTGAAGCTTTAAACTTAGCTCGCAGGATTCGTCGTGCCCTCTCTTATCCTATTAGAAAAGGCGTACCGTAGGGGTCTCCGCTTGGCCCACTCCTCTTTAACATCTTTATTGCGGACTCCCCTACGCCTTAAAAATGCATCTATTAAGATCTTGATCTATGCGGATGACATTAAAATCTATTATTCTCATTGATAATTGGAAGGCCAGCGAGACTCTTCAACACAGCCTTCCGACCGTTTCGAAGTGGGCTGTTGAAAATGGTTTGGTACTTAATGTACAGAAATTATTTGTAATTTTGTTCAAACGAAAAACAGCTCCTTTTTTAACAGAGTACTTATAATATAAATAATATACATAAGAACAAGACTGGCCTGGTCGATCTGTGGATACCTTGATGCAAAGGAGACGATGGATTCCACTATTTCCCCAAATAATTTATTCATCATAACATAGATGTACATTTCGGATTCATACTTAAGATGGCTACGTTGTAGCTGAAATGTACATCTACGTATGTTATGATGAATAAATTCTTTGGGGAAATAGTGCAATCTATCGTATTCTTTGCAGCTCCTTTTTTGTTTGATTATAATACCGACGATGGCTTCCTAACCAGGAAGATCGAACTTAAGGATTTAGGTGTCTTGTTTGCTGACAATTGCTCCTTCCTGAACCACATAGTCTCCCAACAGTGACATCATCTGTCGCATTGATATCCTCAAACGGTTTATCCAATATTGTGCCGACATTAGGATTTTTATTATTTTACTAGCTGAAGTACTTGGCGTCGCTCGGAGAAAAATATAGTTTTTTCATATTTATGTATACAAACATGGCTGGTGATAGAGGGATCAAATTTAAGCAACATTTCCCTTTTTCATATTTTTCTCTGTGTATTGTTTTTGAGATAAAAAATGTTGGACGTCGCCTAGACGTAATATGCCACTCAACCCGTAATTCTGTACCACGTCAAAATCATGGTCAATCATGTAATAAAAAGAACAAAAAACACATTGCGTACAGTACAATAATGTGACTTGTTTTTTATGAAACATGCAAATGTTTTACAATAAGTGTTCTAAATTAATAAATTAAAGGTCTTAAGCTGCCGCCACGTAAGTTGAACGATCTTTTTGACATGCGCAGTAAGTCATCTCATCACTAAGCTTTGTCTGGATTTTACCTATGATGCACTTGTTCTACTATAGTAATGGTGGCGATATCGTTGAAACGTGGAAAGCCTATGAAAAGTCATAATATAAAACAAATTGCATTCGAGTCGACTACTCTGCGTCATTTTTTAATTTATTAATTTCACTTATTAATTTCATTTATCTATTTAAAAGAAAAAACGAAAATAGAAACTACATATAAATGCGAAAACAATGTTTCGAAAACGAAAGCGGATGTTTCATGGAATAGCTAAGCGATATACTTTCCGTTAACGTCTATTGGCTGCGTTAGAAATGACGTCATCCTGTCGTTCAACTTATGTGGCGACAGCTATAAGAGGATTTTTTTCTTTTTTTATTTTTTATTTCGTTTTCACGCCAAACCTCAGATGTTGAAATTATTGATGAAAATAGGAAAGAAAATTCCACAGCTTCTGGGTTCGAACCAGGAACGATTACACGCAGTAGGAAAGATAGTCCCAGCCTACGAACTGGGTACTGCTCCAACCAGCCCTTAGGACATGTAGATAGCGTTAATGCGTCCATGTCCACAGTGGCGCAATTGTTTGGCGCGTCTGCACGGTGAGCAGAAGGTTGCTGGTTCGAACCTAGGCTGTGGAATTTTCTTTCCTATTTTCATCAATAATAAGTATTCTACAATATTGTAATTTACTCCCTCTGTCATGAATGCATGCTTCACAACGTCGCCGCATGGACTGACGTAAAAAGTTCAAAAGTTCCTGGTTCTTCGCTAATCTGGTCCGCAGCTCTGGTGATTCCGGCTACCAGCTCTTCATCGGATCCCACTGATGTCTCATATACCAATATTTCAAGTGTATCCACAGATTCCAAACAACTCTTTCATCCATGACCATAGCAAAAGTAATTTTTTATGGCCTATTGTTGCAGAAACTTTGCTCTGCATTGTAGGACATGACATACATTGTTGGTCCGCGCATATCATAGGCTCATGTCAGACAGACAGATCAAGCAAAGTATTATTTTTCCCCTTTCCCCTTTGGGCCAACCTGACACGCGGCACATGTAAACTTACCCTGAACTTAACGAACATCTGGTGCACGTAAACTCACAAACCCACAAACATCCTTCTTCATATACAGTATATAGATAG
>JAHWFO010038665.1:314751-326385 GCA_023313115.1 Rhysida immarginata | reverse complement strand
TTTATGGTGGAAAGAAAAAAAGAGAACGAGCTCTTTTTGCGCGATTAAGTTTCAGTTTAACAGAGTATGATAATTTTCGTTTTCATTAAGAAAAGAAGTGAAATGTAAACGAAAGTGAACATGAAAGTGAAAGTGTACTTAAAAGCACTTTTTTCAACTTTCAATATCAAAACAACAGATACAGTAAGAAAACTGCTTTAACCTACTCAACTTTAAGAAGAGTTGAATATACGCATACGGCCCACCCTGTATAAGGAAATATCCATTTTCAATTTGTTGACTTGTTTTTGACAATTAATTGACATGCCCAGTTTTTCTTAAACAGCCTCATACTTTTAAGTTTTAAACACTTACTTAATAAAACAAAGCAAAAAATTTTATAATTGGGTCAATTTGTATCAACATTAATTAAAATATGCTCCAAACATGTTTTTTATCAAAAAAAATTTTTCATAAAAATTATATATCAAAAATATAATCCTAACTCTGTCGAATTGTAAAATCGTAAAGAACTTATAGCACAAATCTTTCTTCAGCTGATATAATTTAAGAATTGTTTTTGCACAGCAACAAATCAAATAAAGATGGAGTTCAAAATAAGCGGTTATGGAAATCCGCTTTCCGCAGATAAAGATACGTAATGAAACTTTGGGTGAATATATTAGGTTTATGCAGCAAACAGATAAATAAAAAAATTGTGTTTTTTGTGAATTATACCGACTATGAATTGACAGGCTTTCTGTTCTCGGGCGTCTTAATCAGAAAGTTCTCGGGCTTCTTACCTTAAATGCATTTTAAAGGAGACCAAATCCACAAAGATCCATAGGAGAGGCATCGGGTGACTTAAAAGGGATGTCTGAGAATGGTATAATCTTAATCCCAGCTTCCTGTTACATTCGAGCGCATTACTGGACAGTCGATTTAGCCGTGTCGCTGGATGTCACGTGTTTTAAGACAACTTGAGTTTTGGAGATGCAATTTAATAGAAGAAAGAATTTAATTCCTGTTTTAATTGGAAATGATAAATATATAATCATCAAATATTATCAACCATCTAAGTAATTCATTAATTCTTGATTATACAGGTAAGTTCATGTATAATTGGTGTCTTCGTTGTAGGCAATAACAGGAAACTGTCGCTAATAGGGAGTAGAACCATCGAGAAGGGTAGCATCGATGCCAAGGGAGTGTGAATGGTGAGGTGGAGTCATGGAATTAAATTACTGGAAGAGCCTCTCTACAAATTTTTTCGTGCTCGTGCAACCTGGTGGCATACATGATAACCACTATCGCCAGCTGTCGCTCCCATGCAAAAAAAAAAAATAATTTTAAACTTTTTTAATATTTTATTTACTGTCAGTATTTTGCCAAATATCTGTGAGCAATTTTTTAATAGTCCTCTTTTAGCTACATTACCTCACAAAAGCAATAATAATGTACTTAGTTTATCATGGATGTCACCTGGTGCGCTGCTGCATTTTGACTACGCTCTTGGAATAGAGAGATGCACTTCCAGTATTTTTATTCCATGGTGGAGTGTGAATGGAGAGGTGTGAATGTAGAGGTGCTACCGGGATGGTGAATGGTGCTTGCCGAGAGGTCGTTAACTCGTAGCAGTGGTATGCCATTGTACGGACAGACGATGTGAGAGGAGTGAGAGGATGCTAATGGAGTGCCGTTAATTGTCCGAGAATCGAAGCAACCATCATCTGCTGACTACTTGGCTGAGTGCCAACCATGCCTACCGTTGGTCCTGGGGACTCCGTCGTAGGTTTTGTAGTGAGACAATTGTAATTAGATTTCGAATTGAAATGGTGGATTTGCCTGGAAGACCGCGTGACGTTTATCCCTGCTGCGCTCCGACTTATTGAGAAATAGCCGTCATCGTGGCTTTGGTCGGGTTTGGCTCCGTTGTCAGATTTCGGTCGTATGGTTGCTCCTTTGTCCGCTGTTGGAGCTGAGGCCGATGTAATTGTCTCAGCAGACCCCTAAATCAGAGTTTTATGTATCCGGACCCTAGGCACACATGCGACAAAGATTTTATATAAACGCCTCTGTATGAGGCCCATTCACAAAACCGACGAACCATTAAAACTCGGTCGGGAAGATGAACAGGAAAGAACCGAGCATAAACGCTTAGATGCTGAAAAGCAGCGCTTAAACACTAAAGGACCCACCTGCAACCATTCAAGGTGGAGAAAGAACTTGAGATGGTAAGCAACTTTCCTCCAAACCACGGAAGGTAATGGATTGTTCCCCATAGGTCTCTCTCTATGCAATCTGGTGTTTTTCTCTGGCTGCGATGATTCATGTTTTTCTTCTCCCTTCTCCCATCTGCGCTTCTTTTTTAAGGTGAATATGTTACCGTTACCTCCTTCGAGGCTCTGGTTGCGATGAGGTAAGATCGCAGGTCAGGCAAACAAAGCCCTCTTTTCTGAAATGGGGTATAAAGATACTCTGCATGTAGTGGATGACACTTAATGTTAAATCCCCACACACAATTCACAATTGTGCTGCGCACTTTTTGAAGATCTTGATCTTTAGCTGTCAGAAGTGGTAGAACATGAGTTTTAATAAGCACTAAAGAGGTCAAAGGTTTCTTAATAGGTGCTCAGGAAATTTGAATCCGACGCAAAGATCACCATATCTTCTGGATATGCAAGCGTCCTGATATTTATGCACGCAGCTGGCAGATCATACCCCTGAACGTCCAGGTGGCGATTCAGATATTGCAGTAATGGTTCCAGATAAAAAATGCACAGGAGGGGGGTAGAGGGAACCCCTGCCTGACACCTTTTGAAAGTTCGAAGGTGGACGATATGGGACCATTAATCCCCACGCATGATATGGCCGAAGACGAAGACGACGAAATACTTTGATAATGAATTCGTGATTCGCTTTGTCAAAAACCTATTCCTGATAAAGCACTAGCACAGTAACTGCCTGTAGATGCACACGGGCTTCCTCCATAACACACTGGATAGTTGTCAGACATCCTGCGAGATGGAATGGAGCAGGACTGACCGAGATCGAAGAATTCAGCAGTAAACAGTTTGAGTCTTTGTTGAAACACCCCAGTGAAGACCTTATAATCCGTGTTGAGAAGGGTTATTGGCCTCCACTGAGTCACATGTTCTTGATTTGGAAGCTTGGGAAGAAAGATGATCCTCCCCACGGTGAAATCTGACGTAATGGAGAAGGGTCTGCGATGATAAAATTGAGCACTTGCATCAGGAAAGTCCCAAGAAGCTTCCATGTTCCAGTTCAGAATGAATACAGAAAGCCGTCCCGGCACGGGACGGGCTGGACTGTAGATGACCATCCCCCAACAGAAATTTCTTAACTTTGTCTTCGGTGAAAGGACGGGAAATGAAGGCATCAGAATCCTCAAAAAAAGGTCGAAGTGTCTCTATCCAGTGCTTCGTAGCATCCGGTGGGACGATTGGGTGAATGAAGTATGATGAAAAGTGGGGGTGGAAGGCTGACAAGATATCAGAATCCACTTCCCATCTTCCATCAGGCGGTGACATCGTTTGATGTTGGCTCGTCGCATCTCTGCAAATGCTGTCGAAGATCAGCAGCCTAACGTCAGCAGCCCGTAAGTTTTGCTCTGTGCGCTGCGCCCCGCTTTGCATATCATTATAGCATTGATCTCAATCTCGAATGTCGGCAGCAAACTCCTCCTTCAGAGTAGAATTGTGGAGGAGTCGGAATCTTCCTGAAAAAAAACGCTAGATCTTTGTTTTAAGCACTAGCCACGAAGCGAGAGTAGGAGACACATTGTAGAGATGTTTTTTCACAAACTGAACGAACATTCCCTTGTATTCCTCATCATCGACCAGAGAAACTTTCTAAAACCAGTTCTTATTGGACGCAGTTCTTGTAACTGATGCAGGAAATAGAGGGTTCCATGCCCATATGAAGGCACTGTGGGCGGAGAATGAACATGGAGTGACCTCCATTGAACCAGGTGAGCCAGCAACTGTATTATCGACGAGAACTAAGTCCAGACTTGATGACACATTGGGCCCTTGATGGCAAATGGACCCACCGTAGATACTTTGTGGAGAACATGTCCATAAATCAAATAATGCATTTTGCTGGCACAACGATGCACATGTCCAGATGAAAAGATGTTTTCATCATCTGGATGGCAGTTAAACTGACCAGCAATCACTACGGGAAGAGATAAGCACAAGAAAATGTCAATGTCGCTGAAGAATGTCCGTTTCTCTGCTAAACCACAAAGCGTTTGCATACACTTTAAACAATCGGGAGTTGACACCAGATGTTAATAATATGTCTAACGAAATCACTCTGTACTCGCAGTCATACATATCATTCGATACCTGAATGGAGATGTTGAAGATGATGGTGACAACCCCTTGACCATGCAGCAAAAAATTATCCACGAGGGTACTGACTGTGCAGGCCGGGAAGGTCGTAGCACTTTTAGTTGGGGCTAATTTGACCTCTCTGTAGCAAGAGAATGTCTGGCCTATACAGCAATGAACGTTGACAAATGGAATCCAGCAGGCTTCCGATTTTGATAAAATATTGTGGTTGATAGAAGGGCTTCCACAGCATCTTAAAATAGCATTACGAATGAAGCAATATATTTCAATGTTTGATGCAATTAATTATTTGGAAAGGTGGAGTCAAGCCCAGGACGACACTAAAGCATACGGTTTTGACAATGAAATTCCGATGGAGAAAGACACAATAACTATTAAAGCAGCCCGAGGTAAAAAGAAGCGTCAATTAATTTGTTTTAAATGCGGAGCCGAAGGGCATTTTATGCGTACTTGTTCCCAGGGAAAATCGGAAAAGAAAAAGGAAAAAAAAAACAGCCGGAAATTTGATAACCATAAGGGGGATTAAGGGTTATAAAAACGCTAAAATCTTAATAGATTCAGGAGCAGAAGAAAATTTTATTGATTCTAGCTTCATAGAACAAGCAAAAATTCCCATCATGGCATCCGTAACTGTACAACACACCTCCCTCATTAATGGGGAACAATTCAATATTTCAGGTGAGACTGGAGAAATTTTACTCCGAAGTGGAAAATATCAAAAGAACGTCTCTTTTAATGTCCTAAGAATCAAAAATTATGATACAATCTTAGGAATGCCTTGGTTAAGGCAAGAGCAACCCGCATTCCAATGGAGCACTAGAACCTGTTTAGTGCGGAAAAAGGGTAAAGAAATACACTTACCCCCATGGAAAGATAATGAAGACGAAAAAGAGGAGTTATCAGCAGCTGAATTACTACATATTTTGGGAAAGCAATCCGAAGCTCCTGTTTTAGTAATTGTAGTAAAACCCGTCTTAGAGTAATTATCACAATGCCATTAAAGCTGTACATCCTCAATTTAAGAAAGTAGTAGCTGATTTTAAATGCCTATTCCCGGATGAGTTGCCTCCAGGTCTTCCACCTCAGCGACAGGTGCAACATGCCTTAGAAGTAATTTCTGGGGCAGGCCAAGTTAATGCCCCTATTTATAAAATGTCGCCTGAAGAAGAAGAGAAGGTCAAAAACACAATAGGCTAGCTACTAGAAAAGAAAGTCATTAGAGTTTCTACATCTAATTATGCCTTCCCAGTGTTGTTCGTGGCAAAGAAGGATGGAGGCCTCCAAATGTGCATTGACTTTCATAAGATTAACCAGATTACGAGGGATAATGGATACCCCATGCCTCGTATTGATAGTCTGGTTGATAAACTAGAGGGGGCGAAGTTTTTTACAAAGCTGGACATTATGGATGCGTATCACCAAATACTCGGCTTATTTGAGTGATTAGTCATGCCTTTCGGATTGAAAGGAGCCTCATCCTCCTTTGCCCAGATATTAAACAACACTTTATGGGACTTGTGTCATAGCCTGTTTTGACAACATCCTGATTTATACCCAAACGTTAGAGGAGTTGAAATATCTGACTCGGCAGGTATTGGAAAGATTAAGGAATGACCGTCTTTTCTTAAAAATTTCGAAGTGCGCATTCGGAGTCACTGAAGTGAAGTATCTTGAATACCATTTCTCTCGAAAAGGCAAGTCCTGTAAGAATATTTAACACGGGCAATTCGAGACTGGCCGATTCTGCAAAATGTTAAACAAGTACGGTCATTTCTCGGAACCATTCAATTTTACCGACAGTTTATCCATAAATACTCTAAAATTGCAGAGCCCTTGTTCCAGCTTTTATGGCAAGATGAACCATTCATTTGGACAGAAATGAGAACTAACGCTTTTGAGGAGTTAAAACATGTCATGATAAAGCCGCCTATTTTGAAGTTGTTCAACAGTGACAAGCGTTTACACATTCTACGTATGTGACGCTTTGGGAGCAGTCATAGGTCTAGTTGCACTTCAGATGTACCAAGGAAAACTTTTTCCTGTGGCTTTTGAATCTCGTAAATGGTGCCAAGAGGAAGAGGGTCTGAGCAATTATGAGGGAACTTTTAGCGGTAGCCCATGCGGTAAGTTATTAGAGGCATTACGTAGCCAGGTTATTACAGCAAAAAGAGTGGTATTGAAAATTCAAACTAGAGTGTTACAGACTCTTTTAGATTTGCCAGTTTTATTGGCCTACATTAGGGGTGAATAAAATGTCATTGCTGATGCCCTGTCTAGATATTTGGAGCTGCAAACATCATTTTGGGGGAGGGGTGGTGTCACATTGTTTTAACAAGGGTGAAAATTAAATTAGCTCAAACGATATGACGCAAGTAAATTTAAAGCTTAGAGCGGCGAATGAAAAGAAGAGTAAGCGGGATCACCTAGGAAAAGAGAAAATAGAAAGCCAAACTAAACAGCATGCTCAGGTCTCAGCAGAGCTGACTGCGAGCCAAAGAAAGTGCGAGCATGCGAATGCCCGGCTATTTGGAGGTAGTAGACCACCCCAAAGTGATACGAAGGCTGGTGGCGTTCACCCACTGGCGTTGCATAAATGCATGGGTGATGAGGCAATTACCGAGCAAAGTAAAAGGGAAGCGAGCAATTCCAAATCAGAAAGTCCATAGATCTCAACTGGATTGAAGGAAAGTCATGGATCGCTCTTTAAGTGACTAGTGATTGACTTTAAGTGACTTTAAATAATTTTTTTTGTGATTTTGACTTTAAAATTTATCTACGCCTCAATATCAAAGTGCCCGAGCCTCCCCCCCCCCCTAACCCCCGGGGGAGGTTTTTCACCCTCCCAACTTTTGTGACTTTTCTCATTACCATAGAAAACTTAGTGATGATGATTGCCGACGGTCCATTACCGTCAGCTCGTTTATGAAGGAATTATATGCCAAGATGCATATACCTCCGGTTCTCCCGTCTGGCGATCCCGCCATTTCTGTCCTCCAGAGATTATCACCGACTGAATTGAAGATGGTCTGTAGACAGAGGAATGTGTCAGACCCTGTAGTGGCTGTTGATTTCGTCAAGGTCAGACATATCACCATCCAACCTGTTATGCTGAACCCGATACCTGCCAGTTTGTATCCGGGGTGCTTTGCGGCTGATGGCTGAAAAGTATTTAAAAGAATACATATCGACTACAGGGAGGTGCAGAAAGTTTTGTATCCGCAACATCCGGATTCTCCCCTGCAAAAGACTGGTGGCATCGTAGTTGACATGAATCTGCATAAAGACATTTCAGATAACCTTGTGATGCACGGAGAATGCGTCTTCATGTTTTACAAGGGACAAAGGCAGTGCTGCTGGTACTACTAAAAGACTTTTCACGTCAGGAAAGACTGTCCTTTCCTTTAAAAAATGTGATACGTGTGTGATCGCATTATTAGCAAGTATCAACATTGCCCAGAGAGGACGTCTGCATCACCAGCAGCTATACCATCATCGCCTAGAGGAATGTCGACCCAGAAGCCACCAAAGATGACATGACTGGTAAAACCATCTGTGCCACACAGAGCTACACTGCCTTCACCTCCTACTCGAAGACTGCGTTCGACACCATCTCCGCCGCCTCTTCCAGCAGAACCGAGGAATGAAATGCCACCTCGCCTCCTCCTTCGTCTCCAAAGGTTCCGGAGGTTATTCCCCCTCCTCAGCCATCAAGCGACATCTCGATGGTAAAGGAGGAAAGCTCTACAGAAGACGATGTAGACGCTTCGTTGTGTTCCGGATCGGTGTTTGCGGAAGAAGAATTTCCAGCTCTTCCGCTGCCAGCGCAAACATGTCTGGTCAGATTGTCATCCTCAAAGCCAGATTTGGGAATACAAAGCCATCATCTTGCGTCGGTGATGAGACCAAACAAGAAGAAATCCACATGACATCATAGCAGAAGGGACGGGTTTGCTGCTTCATCATCAACCGAGCGGAGCGAGACAGCTGCGTAGGTCATCAGCACAGCCACTCTTCCTCTTCGGGCTGGGCATGATCCCCAAGATGGAAGACATCAGAGCCTCCTTCTACTTCTGAGAGGCTGAAGTCTCCATCGGATATAGGTCAGCTCCAGACAACATAATTCCTCAATGAAGGTCATATCACTGAACGTGCGTACCCTTGCTTCTTCGTTCAAGCAATCGGTGATGTCAACGTTCATTGCCCTGCACAGGCCGGACATTCAAGAAGTAAAGCTTGCTCCATTACAACTGTGCCACAATCTTCCTGGCCTTTGCAAATTCTTCATCAACTTTTCGTCACCTTATGGGCAAGGGGTTGCCTCCATCATTTTCAATCTCTCCATTATGGTGACAAACTATGTATATGACTGGGAGTGTAGGGTAATTTCATTAGATATTTCAACCTCAGGAATGAAACTCCATGATTGCTGAATGTGTATGCTCCATGCGAGTCAGCATAGAGACGAAGTTTTTAAAGTGACATTGACAATTTTCTGTGTACATCTTTATCTGTGGTGATGGCTAGGGACTTTGTCATTCAGACGATAACAACATCTTTTCGTCTGGATATGTGAACCAATTGTGCCAACAGAATGCATTGTTTGATTTATGGACATGATCTGCTCAATACAACCGGTGTGGGTTCACTTTCCATCGAGGGCCTACTATATCATCGAGATTGGACTTGTTTCTCGTCGACAGTGCATTTGTAGGTGCACCAGAAGTAATGGAGGTTATTACATGTTCATTCTCTGATCACAGTGCCATTGTGTGGTTATGGAAACCACCTTTTCTAGCATCATCTACAGATTCTACTTCTCATAAGGACTGGTATTTGAATGTTTTCTGATCGACGATGAAGAATACAAGGATATGTTCGTTCAGTTTGTGGAAAAGCACCTTCATAATTTGCCTCCTACGTTAGCCTCGTGGATAACATTAAAGACTGAGATCAAACGTTTTTCCGGAAAATTGGGTTGGATGCTGCCAGATGCCATCGTCGCCATCTTCTTATGCTGCATAAGATTTTGAGACTCCTTTGATGTTTCATCCCCAAGGATGGAGGAGTATGCTACTGAGATACGTCAGGTGAAGAGCGAGGAATGCTCTAATGATCCGTAAGGCTGCCGAAACTAGAGGTCTTTCTGGGTGCCGGTTGTTAAAATCTGCAGCTATGACACGGAAACTTCGTTCTCCAGCCATCAAAATGACCTCAATTCTCTCCTCCGTGGTCAAAGCCATCTTCAGTTACCTGCTACAAAATGAAACAAAATCCATGCTACTTCAAATCTGTTTACAGGAATAAAATGGTCAAAAAATGCTGATGTTATTTGATATATCACACGACCCCCTTTCCATTTAAAAAAATTGACTTAGATTCTAGATGGCCGATTTCAAGATGGCGGCCATGTTCGTTACATAAAGTAAAAGATAGACCACCTCACCCATACCTTACTGGAATATTCAGATTTCCCAATTTCTGCAAGGTTTTCGAAAAAACAGGGTGTACTGCGACTTTTGACTCACCCTGTAGAAAGAATGTATGCATTTTAATATTTTCTCATAACAGATATGTTCCTGCATAATAATATTTATTTATTTATTTATTTATTTATTTATTTATTTAAAATTCTATACAATTTAACAAATCCATATGTATATCCGAAATTCCGAAGCCCACTATAAAGATTGTATAGAATTATAGGGACAAAAAGTTTCATAACCAAGAAAAAAAAACCTAATAATATATAAAAATAAATTCAACTTTATACAAAATATAAACAAAGTTCCCAAATAACAACAATAATTATAATAAACGAGTATAAAAAACCGACTTTGATGAAACTTTTACTATCGTCTAGCTATAACCAGTCCATATCTTGACAACTACTGAACCGATTTTGATAAAACTTGGACTGTTCCCTAAGTTGAAAGATGCTTAATCCAATATAAAAAGAATTACTGCAATTGCATTTCTAGTTTCTGAGAAATACGTGGACAAACTTGCACACACTTATGAAATTTGGCACACCTGTTTAGAAGTCCACATAGACTAACATATACGAATATTGTGCAATTCCAACAATATTACATACATACGAGGCGAATTGATAACCTCCTTTTTTGAAGTCGGTTAAATAAGGCATTAACAGAGCCTAAGAGAGCTCTACCTGTAATTTTTCATAATTTAATGTTTGATATTTATTAACAAGATTAAACAGAGTATAAAACAAGAATGATTTTACCGCCAAAGCGAATAAAGGCAGCACATTTTCATGTTATAGCATCGTACATGAATATATTGACTTAATCAACATTTTAAAACACTTAAGAGAAAATAAATAAATATGAAAAATAAATTGTAAATTACTATTTAAGTAAGCTAATGTATAGAAAGAATTTAAACGAATAAACTTGAAGAACTGAAAGGTAAATGGAGAGGGAGTTATTCCTCATACATTTAAACAAAAATTTACACTTTCGTGCACACTTTTTGCCAAAATTTCCTGATTTTCACCAACATGCACCCACATGAGTGGATTTACACTTTCGTGCACACTTATGCGTTTTCGGAAAAACATCCGTCATCTTCCTGGGCCACCTCATCACTCCCGAAGGCGTGCGCCCCCTCCCCGATAAGGTACAAGCCATATCATATTTTCGAAAACCCGACACGGTAGGCCAAATGAAACGCTTCCTCGCTATGATAAATTTTTATCGGCGTTCCTTAATTTGTAAGAATTCCCACATAATGTTAAACGAAGTGAGCCTCAATTGCTGAAGCGTTGTGTGTAAGCATCTATTATTTTTTCATATTAAATTACTAAAGTGTTTCTACGTTATCATCTACTATTGAAGCAAGCGATTAACTACTATTAATTAGCAATATGTATAACAGTAGTGAGTTTTAGATAACATTAAGCCTAACAGCATTATGCTCTTGATACACATAAGCTATGGATAACAATAGATCTAACAACTCGTAATGAGTTGGTTGATATATTACACGCCATATCTTAGCATTGAAAGTTCTAACAATACTATATTGTAACATTAGGGCACATGCAACAAAACCAATTCCCACTATCATTATTTCCTCGTTATATTCACTCATGACACGTTGTTACGAGGTGTTTGATATATTACATGCCATATCTTAGCATTGAAAGATCCAATGGTACCATATGGTATCATATGGCACAATTAGGGCACGTGCTACTAAACCAATAACCATTTTTATTTATTTACTCGTTATATTCACTCGAGGCACGTTGTTACGA
>JAHWFO010038665.1:285833-314741 GCA_023313115.1 Rhysida immarginata | reverse complement strand
TTTTTATTTATTTACTCGTTATATTCACTCGAGGCACGTTGTTACGATTATTTGATATATTACATGCCATATCTTAGCATTGAAAGTTCCATTTGGTGCCATTAAAACACATACTACTAAATACTTCACACCAACATTATTTACGCGTTATATTCATTCATGAGACATCCTTGCACGTACCCGTGCCATTAGACCAATACCTGCTATCACTAGTTACTCAAATGTATTCGTTCATTATATTTTTTGACGATTTGTTTGATATATTACATTGCATATCTGGTTATAGGTAGTTTTAAGGGGGGATCATAATGGTACCATTAAAGCACGTGCTAATATAGTACGTACTTATTCCGGCTATCTCACGTTCGTACTTGTTCGAGCTCTGTCCCATATTAATGGATTGGTGAAAACAGACTTTGAAAAAGTTAATTCGTTTTCAAGTTATCGTAATAAATACTAAGCTCCCTAGGAATAAAAAAAATTCTCTTGATTTAGAGACCGAACTGCCCTTTCAATAATCGTCAAACACGTACATCCTGCTCGCGCACCATCTCATTAACGTTTAGAGCACACGCAGAGCCAAACCCATGTATACGAGGTCTGTGAGAAAAGTATCCGACCTAATTTTTTTTTGCGAATATCTGATGGATTTAGATCGCGCGCGCTTGCATGAGCCGACCTTGAACCTTTGTGCGTATGCGTGAATTTTTTCCCGCCTCTCAATAGCGTCAGTTGCTGGCAAGGTTATTAGAATAATAAGGTTGCGCGCTCAGGAAGGTTCCGTACGATTGGTCGAATTCAAGCAAAGCGGATGACGTCATCCAGAGGCAAGCGGCGCGGAAGGGAATGAAGCGATTCAACAAAAAACGATACGATCACGACGGTATATTGTAAACAAAAAGTATGAATTCAATTTTACATAATAGTGGTCGGAAATTAATTGAATAATAATAATAAATAAATAATAAATTAAATAATAGCATGAAATGTAATTTCTGAATACTAAAATAAAACGATGAAATTAATGGAATTTGATTTTACAGTAAATAAAGTTATATCAGGAAAATATGAGGAGTCTCATCTATTCTTGTCTATATGAATAAGTCTGAATCGACAGATTAAATGAAAATTGATCGAGTAAGCTTTCATCGACAAGAGAATTCTCGAATAGTCAAATTTAAAAGAAACTATAAAAATTAGATGCGTAATAAAATGAATTCATTGTTTAGTGTTATAGCAAAAGAGTCCTTGGGAAAAGAGAAGAACGAAATGCTTCCACCTCTCTTCATTCTGGCAACACGCTATTGCATAGTTGCAAACCATTTGAACAATAAAATGTCAAGTTTAATTACTCTATATTCACTTCATCACGATATAGGCAGTACGAGCAACAATTTTATTCCGAAATAGCTTTCATGAGTTCCACGAAAATACCTAATAATGCCTCAATCAAACCGAAATTCGCGCTGATTCATTTGCTAATCGCGCCACTTCGCCTCTGGATGACGTCACAGCACGCCGAGATCTTTTTGAGATTGTGCGAGAAGTTGCGAGATCTGCTCTGAGCGCGCAACCTTATTATTCTAATAACCTTGAGTTGCTGGCAATCAGCATTAGAGGGAGGTAGTGTGTTGTGTTCTCTTCGGTTTTTGATTTGACGGAAAATGACGGAACGACTGGAGCAGCGTTACTGCATCAAATTTTGCCAGAAACTGGGCGACAGCCAGGTAGAAACCATCAGTCGTCACAGTGGAAGCATTCCTCGTCACCACGACCAAAGAAGGCCCGCTAAGTGCGCAGCAATGTGAAAGTGATGCTGACTGCTTTCTTTGACTCTCGCGATGTGGTACATCACGAGCACGCACCACAGGGTCAAACAATCACCAAAGAGGCGCAAGAGACCGCAGTTGTGGTCAGCAGGCAATTGGCGCCTCAAAAACCAAACTTGATTCAGACTTTTTTGGCGAAAAACTAGACTCCCGTGGTACAACAGGCTCCTTACTCTCCTGACTTGGCCCCCTGCGACTTTTGGCTGTTCCCCAAACTCAAGAGACCATTGAAAGGAACGCGATTTCAGACAAGCTGCAACGACAGCCGAGCTAAACTCCATTGCGAAAGACGCTTTCCAGGAATGCTTCCAACAATGGCGGCACCGCTGGGAGCAGTGTGTGGAGTCTTAAGGAGACTACTTTGAGAGTGATTAGGTTTCCAGTGCTCCAGGTGTGTAATTTTTTTTTTCCCGGCCGAAGGTCGGATACTTTTCTCACAGGCCTCGTATTCTCAACATGCGTTTTCCCGAATGCGAGGATAATTCATGTCTTCCAGCAATTCAATACATGCACTCTTTCTATTGCAACGCAATGAATTGTGGGATTGTCTACAGACGGACGGACGGACAGCTGGACAAACCGATCACATAAGCACATTTCTATATATAGAAAATGTGCTAAAAACCGACGTTAATGAAACTTTAACTATCGTCTAGCTATATCAATCCATGGGGTCTAGGCTGCGCTCATCGACAAGCAGTCGACTGTCGACATGTGTCGATGGTCACGTGGTTAATGACGCATTTGTCGATTCGAGCTAGCATGAACACGACTTGTCTACAGTGTCTACAGAGTCTACAGTGTACACTTGTCTACTTGTCTACAGAGTCTACAGTGTACAGACTCTACACCTTCGATTTTCTAGTGTAGACTTTGACCATCGGCAACTGCCTTATTCTTGTCTACAATTCAAGAGCAGTCGACTATGCACTTGGCGATCGTTATTTCAGAATTTAACAACAGATTTCTTATTAAAATCTTTTTTCCTTCGTTTCCGGCCTGCAGGCTAAATACACATAGCTCAAGAATACACATTTTCTAAAAATATTAACAAAAACTTGTTTAAAAATATTTACATACATGAAGTACTCTCTTGTGCTATGAAACTTGAACTGTGAATAATAATATACTGTGTCTACAGGTACAGGTATTGGACATTGAAACTGAAACACCTTCGCAAATAGCACTGGATACCCCCAGGGCTGAATAGAACCTTCTGCTAGGTAATTAATCGTATGCATATCAATGAATCACGTGTCAGAGTTCTTGGTAGTCACTCCAGTAGAAAAGTTCGATAGTAAGCTTCAAATTGTCTGTGCAGAGCGCTATAATGGGAGACATATCCGACTTCAAAAGAGGGCAGATTGTTGGGGCGCGTCTAGCAGGTGCATCTGTGTCCAAAACTGCCACAATTTGTGATGTCTCATGTGCTACAGTATCCAGGGTAGTGTGTGCATATGAATGAACAAGAAGGACGAACCACGTGCAGGAGGAGCAACTGCAGGGGAAAACGGAAGTTGTCGGAAAGAGACGTCAGGACATTGACCAGGATTGTTGCACGAAAGCGGAAAACCACCGCAGCAGAAATCACCGCAGAAATGAATACACACCTCCAGGAACCTGTGTGCACGAAGACAATCCGTCGTTACCTGCATAAATCCAACATCCATGGCAGGGTTGCTATACCGAAGCCTTTCATCAGTAGTACAAATGCCTCCAAGCGGGTTCAGTGGTGCCGGACGCATAAAACCTGGACGTTGGATGACCTCAAACGCGTCATATTCTCGGATGAGTCCAGCTACACTGTCTTCCAAACAACAGGGAGGGTATTCGTCTGGAGGAGCCTCTCTGATGCCTACAACCCAGACTGCTTGGCACCCACAGTCAAACACGGAGGTGGATCAGTAATGGTTTGGGGTGCAATATCATGGTACACATTGGGTCCACTAATTGTTCTTGGGGGTCGTATCACTGCCAAGGACTATAAGACCATTTTGGAGGACCATTTACACCCTATGGTTCAAACACTCTTCCAGACGGTGGTGCAGTGTTCCAGGATGATAACTGCCCCATCCATACTGCAAATATTGTCGCAGAGTGGTTTGATGAGCATGACAATGAGCTTCAGCATCTGCCGTGGGCCGCTCAATCGCCGGATCTCAACATTATCGAGCCTGTGTGGGGTATCTTAGAGGATCGAGTGAGGAAACATTTCCCCCCACCGCGTACAGGTGCTGAACTTGCAACTGTGCTTCAAGAGGAATGGCTGCAAATTCCTCTGCAAACTGTGCAGGACCTCTACCGATGCTTCCCAAGACGTGTTGCTGCTGTGCTGGCTGCCCACGGTGCCCCAACACCTTATTAAATAAAGATTTTGGATTTCTACCAGGTGTTTCAGTTTCAATGTCCAATACCTGTATGTGCTTATGTATGTATTTATGTGTATACATGGATAAATGTGTAAAATTATGTGTAAATGTTTGTAAACTTGTGTATATCAGAGTATATCATCTAGCCATACGTGTGTAAACTTGTGTATAAATGAGTAATATGCCATTTATCGACGGTTAGAGTTTGTCGAGATCGACAGCTTGTCGATGAGTTCAGCCTAGACCCCCATATCTTGAAAATTAATAAACCGAATTTGATGAAACTTGGATTTATCCCTAAGTTGAAAGATACTTAATCCAATGAAAAAAGAATTATTGCAATCCGATTTCTAGTTTCTGAGAAATCCGTGGACAAACATACATACATACATACATACAGGGTTGTGCATAACCTTTTGCTAGGGGTCTGGAAAATAAACAAAACTAAGTGGAATGTTCTGCGGTTGATAATCAAAAAGTACGTTTATTTCTGCTTTTATCACATCAATATTTAGTGTGGCCACCACCTGCTTCTCGAACAGCACGCATCCGTTTTTTAATATTTAGCGTGGCGCTTGGCTTTAATTTCTTGTGCAACGTTGACACAGCTGCGACGTCTTTTGCCACTGTTATTAGCAATGATGTTTTTGCTTTCCTGTAATAATCTCTCGGGCCTACCCTCAGCAAATTCGGCATGGCAGTTATCATAACCTTTCTTCCAATTGTCCGTCACCCATCTATCCGATCGGTTTAACTTGTTCGCAACCCATTTGCGATTAATAAAAGACGCACCTGCTTCCATTGCCTCTCGATATGCATTTGCACGAACTCTATCCATGAAACGCTGCTCTTCACTGTCATTTATTAAACCAGCCATATTTGTTTGATACCAATAGACGCACAATGAACTACTCTCTGCCGAAACGTCATAAGAGTGTGCTACAACGCTGCGGTTTAAGTCGCAGCCCCCTAGCAAAAGGTTATGCACAACTCCGTACATACATACATACATACATACATACATACATACATACGTACATACATACATACGTACACACATTTATGAAATTTGGCATACTTGTTTAGAAGCCCAGATAGACTACCATATATGAATATTGTGCAATTCCAACAATATTATAAACATACGCATCGAATTGATAATCTCCTTTTTTTTGAAGTTGGTTAATAATCACAAATAATTTTCCAAATTATTAAACAATTTTTTAATACTCTATATGTTATTAAACGTAATATCCATGTTGGGAGTCTGTTAAAAATTTGTGGGATGTAATATTCTTTTTCTCTTGCACCAAATAAGTTAAAGATTTTTTGGTACTATATAATTGTATTATCTTCTTAAACCATATTAGTTTCTCTTTTAACTGAATATTTAAAAAAAAAATTCTATAATAATCAAATATTCTATCAAATCTGTAACTTTTTGTATTCCTAATTTTTTATAAGTATTTTTATAAGTATTTTATAAGCTGTTTTTTTTTTCCAAATGTGTTCCAGCAACCATTGATTTTATAATTCAATCTTGCAAATCTTTTACTTTTTAAAATTGTGCTCCATGATGATAAACTAATAATAAATACAAACTGCCCCTAAAGGTGATAAAACCCAAGCGGGGGAAGGAATCAAAAGAAAAAGATTACATTTCGGAACAAATAAATCAAAATCAGATATTTAAATTGTCTACATCTTTATGAGAAAGGATTTTATTATACAAAGTAACAAGTTTATACGAAGGAGTAATCTCACCAATATTTGTCCTCGTACTAGGAGTTATTAAAGTAAGATGCTTATGACGACTTTTTCTAGGAACTGACAGCCCGATAGATGACAGAACCTCGGGCATCCAAACAGCCCCAGAAACAATCCTCTTAAGGACATTAAGAAAAATATTACCAATAATATTGGAAAGAGTAAACACATTTCTAAATTCCATATTGAGATCATGCTTGTTATATTTTTTTGAGAGAAAATTTAAAATTGCAAGAAATTTCTTTTGTAGGAGTAAAACGTTTTGAGTGTGATGAGTAAACCAAATTAACACTGCAACTTTAGGAACTACAATAGAAATAAATAACTTTATGATAGTTAATGGTTTTTTGAAAAATGCGGTAAGCCTTTTCAAGAGGCCAATTCTACGGGAGACATCTCTTATGAATAATAATAATAATAATAATAATAATAATAATAATAATAATAATTAGATAATTTCGAATTATTGGTTAAAATTTTTGAGATTAAGAGCAATATTCGTGGATAACCTACTGAGCTCTGGCTAACAGAGCATGTTGGAACGCATGATATATCACGTTAGATAATATGGGCATGTCAACCAAGAAACGTTTGGCCACGCAGCATATGTATAGTTAATTTAAAGCTAAACGATTCGTTTGCTTAGCTTTTGTTCCCTCAAATGGTCTTCCTGGAACCGGGAACTGCAAGCCTGGATAAAAGACTAGAGCATATCAACTTTTTAATTTTAACTATTGTCCTAGCTCCAAATTAATGTGTTTGCCACATAAAATAGCAGATGTTTGGCTCTGCTGTACTAAAGAGTATTTAGTTCAAATTTGACCTGGACTTTATTTTATGTAAATTTCATTGTTGTAAAAATCTAACTTTCATTGTTGGGATGGCAATTACCGCCTGTCATGCAAATGCAACACCACTCGTCCGGTTGCCAAGACAACCGATTGTTTGTTTAAACAAAATGGCGGACAGCGACGTGTCGCCCAAAGTGGAACAACGAGTAATCATCAAGTTTCTTCACAGCGAAGGCGTGAAAGGATCTGAAATTCATCAGAGACTTCAAAGATAGTTCACCAAGCCATGTTTGTCTCGATCATCTGTCTTTGCTTGTGCCAAAAGTTTGAAGGAGGACGAGAATCCACAGGCAATGAACCTCATAAGGAAAGGCCAGCAACTGCTATCAATGATGGCTTCATCGCACGAACAAATGAGCTGATAAGGGACAACAGGCGGATTCATGTCCGAGAATTGGCTTCAATACTGAACATCAGCACTCGCAGTGTGGAGACCGTCATCCACGATAAGCTGAAATTCAACAAGATCCGTGCCAGATGGGCCCCTAAGCAATTCTCCGAGGATCACAAAACCACTAGAGTGGAAATCTGTTCCATGCTGCTGCAGATGTGACATGGAAGGTAACAGCTTCCTAAGGCGTGTTGTGACCTGGAAGAGCTTACTCTGAAAACAAGCGTGCGAGCATGGAGTAGCGACACACTGACTCATCACACACAAAAAATTCTAGATGACACCTTCGGCAACGAAATTGATGGCGACTGTATTCTGGGACATTAAGGGTATCATTCATGTCGATTTCTGGAAGAACGTCGAACCATAAATGCACCCTACTACAGTAACATTTAGAGGACGTCCCTGAAGCCGGCACTAAGGAAAAAGCAACCAGGACTCCTTACCAGTGGTGTTTGTCTTCTGCAAGAGTATCCCAGATCACACACAGCCAAACTGACTATGGACACACTGACGGAACTCAAATGGGACATCTTTCCGCTCCTCTGTACGTCCCGGATCGCTCTCCTTGCAACTATTACCTGTTTGGACCATTGAAAGAGTTCTTGAGAGGGCAGAGGTTCGGCTCCAATGAGGAAGTGAAAAGGGCTGTCCTGACGTGGTTTCGACATCAGCCTGAAGATTTCTACAGAACCGGTATCCAGATGCTCCCAGACCGCTGGAAAAAATGTTTAGAGAAGCAAGGAGAGTTCTTTGAGAAACTATTGGTGTGTGTGTGTGTGTGTGTGTGTGTGTGTGTGTGCGCGTGCGTGCGTGCGTGTGTATTGTAGTTTCCTGATTTTATAAAAAATTAAGTCTAGATCAAATTTGAACGCCCCTCGTAATTTTTCACCTCCGAGCATTATACAAGGCAATATAAGAGGGTGAGACAGTTGAGGTACCGCAGAACATGTAATCATAAGTTTATATTTTTAGGAGACCATTTTGCTTTTCTACTCTCTCCAGTACTGATTCTGGCTGTTGATGGTCCCTTATGTATTTAAGAACTAATGTGCGTCTCAAAAGTTTAAAGAAACATGCTTTTGTTCAAAAGAAAAAAAACTATTGAAGGTACATATAAATGCTTGAATTACTACCTATACAAATAACTTAAAAGAAACTCCTGAAAATATTATTCACGAAAACATAATAGAAATAAAAATATTCAACAAAATGGAATTTTGCGTGTCTCAAAAGTTTAAAGAACGACTGAAAAAACATTGCATGAATTATACAATGGCTTAAATTGAACAACCATTTGCCTTGACTGTTTCAAATACTCTGTTCGGCATTGAGTTTATGAGGTTGAACAATGGTCTTACATTGTACCATGCATCTCCAATTGCTCTTTTCAACTCATCAGTCGAAGAAAGTTGACGTCCGCCGGCATAAACTGCACGAGACATGATTCCCTATAGATTCTCTATGGGGTTCTGGTCTAGGCTTTTTGGGGGCCACGTCATAACGTGAATATTTTGTTTTCTGAACCACTCCATTGTTGATCGTGAAGTATGGATGCTGGCGTTATCCTGCTGTAATACGAATTCCGGGCCACACAAATGATCACAGACGGGCAACAGATACTATGTAAGGGTATGTCAGCGAATTTTCTCTTCCACTGATGAAATCCAAATTGGTGGTACCCTTGAAAGCGAAGCCGCCCCAAACCATGACAGAACCACCTCTTTGTTGTCTTGAGTAAAAGGTCTTCGGTTCCTGTCATAGGTCGTGCCAGTAAGATGCCCACCCATCAGGACCATCCAAGTTCCACTTCTTTTCATCACTGAACAACACCGACATCCATTCGTCTTTCCAGACCATGTGTTCTTGTGCCCAACGTAGCCTGTCTTGAATGTGCTTGGCAGTCAGAGGCGATTTCTTCATTTTTTTGTAGACAACATGCCCACTCGCAATTATTCGATATGTTTAACCCAGTCACGTTTTGTATCTGGCGAATAGATAGATTTTGTGCGGCTGCAAGTCGTACAATGCGTCTGTCATTGCGAGTTGAGGTAACTTTGGGACGGTCAGATCGTTGTTTTTGGTGGAACCATGAACTCCTCTTCAAGACATTATAAACCCCTGCTGTGGATCTTCTAGTAATTGTGACAATATCAGCAACAGATAGTCCATTGGCTTTCAATCTCCAGATTTCAGCCACTTCATCGGTTGTGAATTGAGATTGGCGAGGCATTGTCGTAGGTCAATTGTGAATGGAAGAAAAGCTTTCTATGAAAAAAATAAGTAATTGCGCAACAGATTAATACCCGGTCACTCGAAAATTTACATATTGGACGTCTCCATTCAACATCTGAGGGCAGTTCTTTAAACTTTTGAGACACGCAAAATTCCATTTTATTGAATATTTTTATTTCTATTATGTTTTCCTGAATAATATTTTCAGGAGTTTGTTTTAAGTGCTTTGTACAGCTAGTAATTAAAGCATTTGTTATGTACCTTCAATAGTCTTTTTTCTTTTGAACAAAAACATGTTTCTTTAAACTTTTGAGACGCTCCTTATGTATGTGGATCTGTTCATTTAAAGTGTATACGTATTAGATAATCTTATGTCAACAGTGTCTCAATTTCATGACTATTATATTTATTTCGTTTCAGGTGAGGCCTTTTCAGGTACGGAAAGAAAAAGTTTTTCCAACAGAGGGCGCCGTCGGTAATAATGGCAAAAACGAAGTGACTAAAGTAGATAAATTGGCACGGATCCTTTTTCCTTCCATCTTCATACTCTTTAATATTATATACTGGTCCGCTTATAGTTAGCGGTCTTTCTGTGAATATTCTTACAAACTCAAAACCGTCCTTCTCTTTCTTCTCCTCAAATAAAGAAATACGATAAATAAATTTTACTTCAAATTTACGTTCATTAAAAAATTTTCATTTATATAACTAACCTCCAATTGGATCAGAATATCTTGTTGATAAAGTTTGAAATCAAGACATGATCTGGATTACTGACTTATCAATGCGAGCTCGCTAGAAAACCAGAGAGCACATTGTAGCCATAGCAATGCGATTCTACGTGTCATTTTCCAAAAAACACAACACAATCCCACTTCTCTTAGGTGAGCATAGTGTCAGCAAACAGAGGAAAGATTACTTTTTATTGGAAGTTTATTGGAAAGTGTAAATGAACAAGTAAAATTCTGTAGCTATGAAATTTCATTTTTCCATTATAAACGGTGAGGGAATTTATTGCTTTACTATCGAATGGAAAATGCAATAAACTGACATCATACAGAATGCAGAGAAGAGCACGACATCAAATATTGATTTAAAAATATTTATACTGTAGGTTCGAAATGAAGATAGGTTTTAATAAGCAAGATTACTTTGTATTTTCATGTCGCTCAGAAATGACATTGTATATCAAACGAACTTCCCGGAAGAATGTAAGATTTGTAAATATTTTAAAAAATTCTACGATTTTTGTTTAGAGTAAGGCCTAAAATTGTTATCAATAACTCTTCCTCTTTCATACAAATTTATTGTAAAAGTAATTATGATTATTTGAATTCACTTATTTTTTATTATTCTGTAATTGTAATGGAGTAAAAATATATGCAACTGTGTAAAGCAAAGTGATTGTAAATATACATATATTAATATATTTTTTGTAAATATTGATGAAAAGAAATTTCTATTCTGCTCAAAGATTACTTACTTTCATAAAAAATCCATACTTTACTGTAATACGTGTATATTTTTGGAATAAAGAGATGTTCAGTCGTTGCTTTATGAATATTACGAGAGTAAAAATAAAATAACTTGGCTGATCAAAATCGTGGTTAATATTAAAATGGTAGAAACCGTTTATTTACAAAACAAGTAAAAGGCGACTTACAGTAAAGGTCTCAATCTGTGCACAATCGTGTCCAACACAAAACCAACGAGCAAAAGTATCATTTAAAGCCCGGACGCATACAGTGTCGAGACACATTAATATGACCACCTCTCCTTGAACATGTTGGAACGTTCCATGGTATGCAGACGAAAAATCATTGCATATCATTAAAAGTTGACAAAAGCAGACGTGTAGTAGCATCCGTTAACACAGCAAGTGTCGCAGTCATGGGCAGAGCAAGTGACCTGTCGGACCTCCAAAAGGGGATGATTATTGTCTATCGGGCCAAGGGGGGGGGGGGCAGCATTTTAGAAACGGCCACCTTTATGAACTGCTCTAGGGCTGCCGTTGTGAAGGTGTACCGCGACTGGACGAACCAGACAGTTTCGAGCAACCGAAGAGGTAACTGTGGGGCCCCACGGGCCGTCGATCCTAGAGGCCAGCGTCGGTTACGACACCTGGCCAAGATCAATCGGCGTGCCATTGTTGAGCAACTGACACAGCAAATGAACAGTGGGGCCACTAGGCGTGTCATCATCAAGACAGTGCAACGATCCCTTTTGAGGTTGGGGCTCCGGAGCAGGCTTATGGTAACAGAAACCATGTTGACGCCTGTGCATCGCCGAAAACGCCTCCAATTCGCAATGGACTATCGCCATTGGACCATGGCCGAGTGGCAAAGGGTTGCTTTCTCTGACGAGCCGTGGTTTCTGGTGAACAAAGTGGACGGACGATGTAGAATTCGCCGGGAAGCATCTGAGAACAGGCATCCCGACACCATCGTTGGCAGACGACAGGCTGGTGGGGGAGGTGTGACTGTTTGGGGGATGTTTTCGTGGTATGGTCTGAGTCCACTGATACCGCTGAAGGGTACACTGAATGCTGTTCGTTACCTGACGATCGTCGCAGACCAGGTACATCCCTTCATGTCGACAGTGTTTCCTCAGGGTGATGGCACCTTTCAACAGGACAGTGCTTCCTGCCATACTGCCAAAATTGTCCACGACTGGTTTGAGAAGCATGAGGATGAATTCAAGCTACTCCCATGGCCACCAAACTCCCCGGACCTCAACCCCATTGAACATTTGTGGGACTATCTCGATCGCCATGTCCGCAAGATGGATCCTCCACCACGCACGGTGATGGAATTACGGGATGCACTGATCGCCGAATGATCCCAGATACCTGTAACCGTCTTCCGAGGAGAAAACTGCAAAAAATTTTCCTTTAAATTTTGAGAACATACTACAATTATTACTAATAAAAAATAATATAAATGAAGATAAATACCATTTTGCATGAAATGGAACAAAACAGTTAATGCAAAAGTCCTATATTACTATTGTGCATTGCGGAGCAGTTATGGGACTCGCTTTCTATTCCTTGATGACACTAAATAAGTTTTATCATCTAAACGTATAACATCTCATATTCTAGCTGAAATCATGCTCAGTTTTGAACTTGAAGGTCTTCCAGATCCTGAAAGCATGCTTATGGCTGCTTGGAATATGATATGATTATCAAATGACTTTTGTCAGACTGATCTATTTTGGTGTCTTCAATAAGTGTACGAGGCCTGTCCGAAAAGTATCTGGATTGAGGCTACAAAAAAAAGAACTCGCTGCACCTTTTTCCTATCCGGATCGTGTGACGACATCTGCTGATGAAGTAGTAAAATTTGCAGCCGCTAAGAGTGCCGCGTGCAATTGTTGTAACAGGCTAAAGCAGAACGTTTTTCTTCTCTCGTCGCGTGGTGAAAATGACAGAAAACTTTGAGCAACGACATTACATCAAAGTTTGCTTTAAAATCGGTAAAACCGCAACGGAGTGTTATTAATTTCTAAAACAAGCAGGCACACTTTGTCCTGCCTCAAGCCGTCCAACAGCTCGTACACGATCGTAATCTTTCAAATGACGTCTCTGCGGCATTCTGCAGACGATATATGATAGAGGGACTGAACATTTTCAGTAATGTTCGCAAAACACCTGCACGTGTATTCGCCCTAATACTTCACGGCTACTGATTTTCAGTGAACCACAGATCATTGGACATGTGAATTTTATTCAAGTTATGCAACTCGAACAACAGAATAGCAATCAATGTTTTAACGCGTCCTGCATTATTTTGCAGCGACCCTAAATAGCGGAATGTGCATGTTCCTTAGCAATTGTCAAGCAGTGTATTTCTGCTTTAGTTCGCAATTGTCGACCATTCAAGCTATGAACTAACCCACCCTTGTCTACAGTTGAAGAATCTTCATCGGAATTTTTATTAGCTTCAGATGGTTCAATAAAAAATTTTTCCACCGCTAAATCATCATTCGCTTCTATGATTTCAATATCTCTTTGCAAAATCAAATCTCTATATAAAAAATTATACATGAACTTATTATTAAATATTTGTTTTTATTACATTTATATTCGTTTTTATTTTACTCGGCAAATTTCTCCTCTTTGTATAATTATAAATTCTGAAAAAAAAACTTAATTTTTTTAAGTATTAATCATCAATTTCAGCAATGAAGTCATCGCCTCTTCTTCAAATAGAATTTTTCTGGGTATATTATAAGCACAGATTAACAATAACAAGCTAATCTGTGTTTACAAGCTATTAAACTTGATCTGCAAAGTAACATAGATGTTTATTAAAAAATGATTCATTTAATGTATTTTGTCAAATTGTAAACTCATGTTTGAAACTTCAAGATTAATCCAGTAATAGTTTTCTATCGATTATAGTTCTTTTAAAGCTTAATATGTTAATATTTTTCACGAACATTGCTCAACAACAACGTTGTTTACGTTCAGATAACTACACAGCTGATGACGTGGTCCCACTGTAACGCAAGTTGGCGCATGAGTCGCAGCCACGTGACCGGTTTCCATTTGCTCCATAGGATTGTCTTCAATTGTCCCATCTGTGTAATTGGTAATCTGTGACCCACGTGACACGACGGTTGCGCGGGCGAACAGTGACGTGGAATCGGTAATAGTTCTCACCACAGTAAAAGGAGGTTTCCTGATGCTCCTATGCTGTACCAGAGAACGCAACAATTGATGAGCTTGTATACCAGTTTTACGAGACAGGCACTGTGTATGATAAGCCTAAAAGTTGCCCGACAGGCTATGGTGACGGCCACGTTTCTGAAGACGATTGAAGCTTCCCTGCAGCGCTCTCCGCAGAAGTCACTTCGGCGGCTGTCTCCAGTGTTAGGGGGCCTCGTATTCAGCCTGCTACAGGGCTACTAAACGGCTGTACAGAATTCTGTCTAAAGCTACGGCCGTACAGAATTCGAGTAGTGCAAGAGCTTCTTCGTTCTTTGGATTCGGAAAAGCAATTGCTTGCTGTTAATGTTTTAAGATTTTAAACACAAGAGTTTTACTGCATGAAGTTGGACTCTGTTCTTGCGTGAGAACCATGACTGACATAAGGTCAATCCTCGCCAGCACAAGCTTCGTATCACGTTGTGCTCTCACGTTGTGCAGCAAATTCCAAAGGTTACACACAACTGTCCCAAGCAGTAATACTCGGATATCTTTTATGGTTTTGCAGTAAATACCTTGGAGTTCGGGGACTTTCGAATCACCTTGTATTATGAGAATTTAAAGTTCTCTAGAACTGTCAAATCTGGATCAAATAACCGTTACACATAATTTTTTGTATAATTTTACTTCATGCGCAATCTGGATGTAAATAATATAAAATAAAATAAACCATTATTGAATGATATAATCAAGTACCGAAAGGCTAAATGAATACTGCTACATAAACCATTGAAGAACTGCGTTGTTTATATATTCCACCGTAAACTTCTAATTTATAATTTGTGTATATTTGATCATTTCCCACTATCTTTATTTACTCGTTATTTTCACTCATGACACGTCGTTAAGAGTTGTTTGATATATTACATGCCATATCTTAGCATTGAAAATTCCAATAGTACCATATTGTATCATATAGATCATTAGGGCACGTGCTATTTAACCATTTCCCACTATCATTATTTACTTGTTATATTCACTCATGACACCTTGTTACGAGTTGTTTGATATATTACACACCATATCTTAGCATTGAAAGCTCCATCGGTACCATATGGTACTATTAGGCACGTGCTAGTAAACCAATTATCACTTTCGTTATTTACGCGTTATATTCATTAATGATACATCCTTACACGTACACGTGCTATTACACCAATTTGTGCTATCACTAGTTACTCTCATATAATCGTTCATGAGACGTCGTGACGATTTATTTTATATATTACATGCCATATCTGGTTAGAGGAAATATTTAATGGGGTATCGTAATGTTACCATTAGAGCACGTGCCATTAGAGCACGTACCTATTCCGGCTATCTCAGGTTCGTACTTGTTCGTGCTCTGTCCCATATTAATGGATTGGTGAAAACAGAGTGTGAAAAAGTTAATTCGTTTTCAAGTTATCGTAATAAATAAATAATAAGCTCCCTACGAATAATAAAATTCTTTTGATTTAGAGTCCGTTCTGCCCTTTCAATAATCGTCAATCTCGTTCATCCTGCACGCGCACCATCTCATTACCGTGTAGAGCACGCGCTGAGCCGAACCTATATGCTTATTACTCTTATCTGGCAACAATGTATTCAGTTTCATTGCGGAGGCCTTCTCTCTCGGTGGTCACGCCTGGCCCCAAGCGACTTCTTCCTCTTCCCTCGCCTGAAGATCTGTTTCGTGGACGGCATTTCCAAGACGACGACGAGGTCATCTTCGAGGTGGAGCAGTTCTTCAAAGCCAAAAGGAGGACTTCTATAAAAGTGGCATCCAGCAAGTCATCCATCGTCGGCAAAAGTGTGTGGCCCTGGGAAGTGCATACGTGCACCATGCAGCATCACTTCGTCGTCAGAACGCAACTCATGCCCCTTAAGGTGCTCTTTCCTCTTTGGGAAGTGGTGAAAGTCGCAAGGTGCAAAATCTTTCATTTTTGAACTGCAGTTTTTCATCTTTGAACTGTAGGCGCTGCAACCCCTTCTGATGTGTGGCGATCGTGTGCGGACGGGCGTTATCGTGCTGCAGAAGAGGATCCGAAGCTGCCATTCAATCCTCGTGTCGACGACAACCCCGGAATTCCTCTCCGACGGGTTCACCCGACTAGTCACGCGTTGGTACAATGCGTGGAAAGGGATGGGGACTATGTCGAAAAGTGAATAGTGCATTACATAGAGGAGAAATGTGAGTATCAGATACAAAAAGAATTTTGAAAATCGGTTAAAAAATAAAAAAGTTACAGCCATGGAGGCATTACTTTTCAGCCCACCCTCGTACAATTACGATTGATTATATCCAAAGCTAACTCCAAATTTCTAATAATTTGATTCTACACCGAATAAAAGGAATGAGAGATATGAGAGATATGAATGCGGCTGTGTGTTACCCAATCTAACGTTCTCGAATGCGCCTCCGTTCTTCTATTCTGATGATTCTCAATAAAATTCGATTTCTAATTCCCGCTTCAATGTTAAATAAATATTCTCTTCCATTAAAGAGGGGTTTCTCCTCAGTAAATGAGAAATAAGTTAACTGTTGAATGTATGCTAAATACCTCTGTCCGCCCTGACAGGTTAACACACCTCAAATTCTCACCACTCACACAAACAATTCACTAACTACCTCAACATCTACGTCTGTCTACTCCGACAGGTTCTTCAACTTACTCACCGCCCAACAACAATCTCAACACCTACTACTCCCCGATTGCTCACACTGACTATCTGCACCACTACTCAAGACTAACTCGTCACACTAGTCCCTAACTGTAAACCGAGTAACAGTGTGTAAAGGACACTCAATCAGATGATTGGCGGAAAGAAAGGTCAACTCCTCCTTCCTAAATCATGCCACCATCATTTACATAAAAATCAGACAATGCGTCACATCTGACTCAAACACTGTCGCAAACATTACACCTAGTAAACCTAGAACAACATCCTGTGTAATCTAATTACTATCTCCAATCTAAACCTTTACTTCAATTGTTTTATAAAAGTTTAAAAGAACTAAGATAAAATAACTACACTACTGTTTATAAAAATCGCAACACCCTGATGGAATAGCCCAATCTGCATTAAATTTGGAGCATTTGCATATCATGGGTCAGAAAAGAAACCATTAGATTTTCAGGTCAATACAATGCGTTTTATTGTCACATTAGTATCGGGTGAAACCACCGTGGGATGCAATTACAGCCTCTAAACGTCGTGGCATTGAGTCAAACAAGCTCTGAATAAGGGCCTGGGGAATATCCTGCCATGCTCTGTCTACACGGGTATACAGTTCATCCACAGTTGTTGCTGCAGGAGTCTGACGAGCCAATCGATGAGCAACCCTGTCCCACACTTGTTCGATTGGGGACATGTCTGGTGAACGAGCAGGCCAGGGGAACATGGGCATCTGATGTGCTTGGAAAAAGGCGAGGACATTTCTGGCCACATGCGGTCGGGCACTGTCCTGTTGGAATACAGCGCCTGGAAGGTTCTGCAGGAAGGGGATGACCTCGGGTTGCACAACTTCCCTGATGTACCGGTCACTGTTCAGATTGCCATGGATTCTGATCAGACGGGAACGGCCATGGTAACTGATTGCACCCCACACCATCACCCCTGGTGTTTGTCCTGAATGACGCTGCAGGATGCATTGTGGAAGGTCGCGCTCGCCACGATGTCTTCTGACTCGTATCCTGCCGTCATGATGCTGCAAGTTAAACCTTGACTCATCCGAAAACACAACTTGTTGCCATTCAGCTTGCCACTGTTGGTGTTGATGGGCCCATTGCAACCTGAGGCGCAGGTGGTTTTGAGTCAAAGGAATCCGCAACAATGGTACTCGTGCCATCAATCCCCTGGAAATCAAACGGCGTCGTACAGTGCTAGCAGACATTGTCCTGCCTACTGTAGCACCCCACTGTTGTGCTAACACTGTGGAAGTGGCTGTACGATCTGCTAACACATGCGATAGAGGTGTCTGTCATCTCGCGGTGTCGTCGTGCTGGGTCTTCCTGAGCCTGGTCTTCGGTGTGCTCTGTTCTCTTCGCTCCACTGCCTCCATGCACGCATAATTGTCGTTGCATTGCGTCCTAAACGAGCAGCAATGTCACGATACGACCATCCCGCTTCACGCAGACCAATTATGCGTCCTCTTTCAAAGTCTGTCAGCTGTTGATATGGTACCCTTCGTCGTCGTTGAGGCATGGTGTTCTTTCAAGCAATTACTCTGAAAATCTAATCATTTATACTCTGAACCATTGTATACAAATATTGCAAATTGCATATGGATTAGACCATTCCATCAGGATGTTGCGAGCTTTATAAACAGTAGTGTATATAACAATTAAATAACGACTGAATTATAATTTACGTAAACTAGATAGATGTTTAAATAAACTAAACATGGCTAGTCTATTTTCTCCAATATTAAAACCTCTCTTTACAAACATTATAGAAATAATCACTAAGTGTTAACTAATTTAAATGACTGACTCAGATCCAATTAATGAGTGTAGATTTAATCGCTAGAAGATAAAATATAATATAATAATAATCTGTAAGACTGTCTTTATTTTATTTATTTAAAATTGTAAGCAACAGGCTGAGTGCCCACTAACAGCTTATAGCTGAACAATTACATTGAAAGAAAGAAATTAAAGTACAATAAATTTATAGATAATAAAAAAATGAAAATTTTAATATGAAAAAAAATTGTAATCAAAGAAAAATAATTAGGAATTACAGAATGAGTAAAATATTTTCTATGACAATTTTTTTGAAATGGTTATAATTCATTGCATTGATATCAATCAGATTGGATATAATATTACATAATTGAAACATTCTATAGAAGGGTAAATTATTAACAATTGCTTTCTTTAGTAAAGGTAAATAAAAAATTTCATTGTTTCGGGAATTGAGCTTAGGTACGCGTATTTGGACATAATTAAGAAATTTAGAAGAGTAAGTGATATTATGATAAATAGCAAACATCAAATATAAGCCTTCTTTTAGATAATTTATCACATGTAAAATATTTTAGAAGATAGGTATTAGTTTTCTCCTGTGTTACACTAACAACTATCACTAAAATAGCTGAAGGAACATCTTTACATTTAATTATTAAATCTCAACTCGCGTTTTACTAAAATAAGGGTGGGGGATACAAAATCCCGGGGCCTCACAGTACATCATGAGTTTATGTTTTCCATGTTCTTGTAAAAATGGTGAGAACTGCTGATTTTAATAGACGGCTTCTCTTGCTGACGTTATAAAATTGTTCATTTGTGAAATGTGCTGCACATAGTACGTAATTTTTACTGATTTTTTCAAAAGTTTCAGTAAGCAGGTCTCTTCTTCCATAGGCTGTTAACCATATTTTAAACCTAACAATGTCAAAAATATAAAAGCTTTAAGTTAACGACAGCAATAAACTAAAAAAGTATAATTATGCATATGTAAATGAATATCATAAAATGAAAAAACATGAATTGATTTATTCTTCAAAAATTTCGTTAATCAATTTCAAAAGATTTTTATTTGGATTTTTACTATCTTTTTTAAAATTAAAAATAAGAATCATAAACTTAATGTAATGAATTTCATAATTTATAATAGGTAAAATTGTTTATTTAGGATTTAATTTGATTTTTTTTAAATTTTAGCGCGTTTTTAAAAATGATAATCGATATAGCTACTATAGTAAAATACTAGCTGAGATGCCCGTCTTCGCCGAGCTTTTCAATGCAAAACGAAGGCGGGGTGTCAGTATGTATCTACTTTAGGTATATACCAATATTGTTTAAGGTTTGACCCTGGGATTTGTTAATTGTCATTGTATAAGCTGGGCGAACGGGAAATTGTCGACATTCAAACTCCACAAAAGGATCAGTCGCCTGTACCGGTATTTTTGGTATTAAAACGAATTGTCCTGTGTTATCCCCGCTGAGTATAGTAGCTTGAAAAGAACCTGATTATTCGGAATTGGCTGTTGTATTGCTTAATACACCAAACGTTGCTGTAGTTTTAACTGGCGGGGAAGTCAGTACACATCGTGATATTATTTTGCGCCAGCGCACAGATGGTAGGGTTCGCTGGATTTTAGAAAATCACCCATGGTATGATCCTCTGCATTATGTGCTTATGTTTCTGTATGGCATGAAAGGGTGGAATATTTTTGTGCACTCGAAGAACAATGATCATACCAAACGTGTAACTATACGCCAGTTTTACATCTTCAAATTCGTCACATACATGTAAGCTCGGCGAAGACGGGCATATATAATAGAAATCGTACCTTCCATTGTATAGTTTTTGAAATACGACCAGCCTATTGTTGCACAAACTTTTCTTTGCATTGTTGGACTGGAGATATATATTTTTGATCCGATGCAATGAAGCTGATTATTTGGAATTGGCTTTTGTATTGCTTAATATGCCAAATGTTCAACATATTGACCGTCGACCCTAAAATTTACCAAATGTTCAAGCACGTTGCTGTGGTTTTACCTGGCAGTGAAGTCAGTGCACATCGTGATATTATTCAAAGTTTGCGCCAGCGCACAGATAGTAGGATTCGTCGGATTTTAGAAAATCGCCCATCTTATGATCTTCTGCACTATGTGCTCATGTTTCCATACAGAACGGAAGGGTGGCATATTACCGTGCAGTCGAAGAACAATGCTCATACCAAACGTGTTGCGATAAGCCCCTTTGATGCTTCCCATCTTCAAATTCGTCACGTACATGTTTAAGCTCAGCGAAGACGGGCATATAAAGGGTGTCCAAAAATGAGCTGACATTTTAATTTCATTGGAAAAAATTTATAATATTTTTGCTTTATTAGAAAACAAAAACGTGGAGATTATGAATGATACTAAACATCTGACCATCTGATAAATGACCGCCACGGCCTTGGTATCACAAATTCACTCTTTTGATGAAATTTTCAATAACATGTTGTTATACAGGGGGTGGACAGAATAATAGGAACACCTTTCGATTTAAACGTTTTGTCGAATATGTAGAAAAATATTTGACGAATAATCCTGAAACTTTAGGGGTGTAAAGAGCATGTTACACCTCATATATTTCAGCGACAGATTTGTCCCAAGGGCAAATAGAGAACCAGTAACAATTTGAACAAAAAAAAAATATTTGGGATCACCCTGTAAAAAATATGCGTTGTAATCAAATGCGTTGTAGCTGTAGCATATGATTAGGAGGCTTCTTTTACTTATCTGTGTTCATTTGTATGATAACAGCACGTATACAACAAAACGAAAAGGGGTTTTATTTTTGGACCGGATACCAGTATGAACGTCTTCTTCTTAAGTTGATATAAAGACATATGGACCTCATATTGAGTTCATGCCAGCTTAAGGAGAAGAAGTTGATACTGGTGTCCAGTCCAAAAATAAAAATTTGGAGAAAGCCCCTTATCGGTGATATCTTTCTGAATTTTCACGATATTTGCTTGGGTTTTTTATGCAAGTAGCTCTATGCATTTGGCTAATAAATTATGCAAAAAACATTTTTGGTAACGCATGCGCAGATAAACATTATTTATTAAAAATGTTCAGATTTCATCAAATATTAATATTTTTCTATTATGAATGCATGGTGTTGTCTCTACCGTAGTTTGTCAAGTTGTCAAGTTTCCTGAAAATGGCATTGCATTGGGTTGAAACCCTGCATGTTATAAACAAAAAACTTACAAAACATTTTTTATTTTTTTAAAGAAACCTTTATATCTCCATGAATATACGTGCTATTCTCATACAAATGAAAACAGATAAATAAAAGAAGCTTCCTAATCATATGCTACAGCTACAACGCATTTCAAGCAGTATTTTTTACAGGGTGACCCCAAACATTATTTTGTTGTCAATTTGATACTGATCCTTTATTTGCCTTTGGGACAAATCTTTCTGAAATATATGAGGTGTAACATGCTCTTTACACTTCTGAAGTTTCCGGATTATTCGTCAAGTATTTTTCAACATATTCGACAAAACGTCTAAATCGAAAGGTGTTCCTATTATTCTGTCCATCCCCCTGTAATTGCTGGGAAATTTCAGCAATGTTGTATCGAATTTCATCTTTGAGTTTCTCAATATTTTGTGGTTTCTTGATGTACAGTTTATCCACCGATGAAGGAAACGTCTGTCTCTTTCATTTATGCTTTGTCCTTAAGATAACCCCAGAGAAAGAAGTATAACGATGTCATGTCACATGATCTTGGCGGCCAGTTCACATCATCTTGCTGCATGATAACACGACCTTTAAATTTTTGAAGTGAATTTTTACAATTTCTACGTGTTGTTCGATTTTGTAGTTTTAGATTATTTAATCTCAATGTTTAATAATGACAGCATATAAAAATCTCTACTCTGATTGTACCACGAAAAAAATGGCGGCAAAATCAAAATGTCAGTTCTTTTTGGAACACCCTTTATAAAAATTTGTATATTATTATATACTTCCATTGTAGAGTTTTTGACACAAACACGACTGGACTATTGTTGAACAAACTTTGCCTTTCATTGCTGGAAATGAGCTACATATTGTTGGTCCGCGCTTATTGTTGGTGCGATGAAAACTCTTAACAATAAGCGTTACGGATTCTTCGCATAGTATAGTAGGCGAGGCCAGCGAGATAACAAGGCCTGGAAGCGAAAAAGTCACCTGATCATCGGGGTGCTAGCAACAATCCAACCTTCTATGTTCTCAAAAACGAAAAAACATTGATTGTTAACATCCAAGATGGAGACAATGATGGTTGGATTGTTGCTAGCACCCCGATGGTCAGATGACTTTTACGCTTCCAGGCCTTGTTATCTCGTAGGCCTCGTATAGTAGGTTTATGATGACAATATATTTTTGGCTTTTAACAATATATCGGATTTTAACAATCAGTGTTTTTTCGTTTGTTGGAAAAAATGAAGGTTGGATTGTTATTAGGCACTATGGAAGTTAGCAATTTATAAATAAGATATTTACTGTAAATAAACGTACTTCTCAGGAACCGTTGGAAATCTAAAGAACGAAAGGTGCTTTCTACCACGACGTTGGGCACAAAATTTTGCAGCACACCAACCACTGTCCAGACATGCTTTAGTAAAACAATTTGACAAGTTCTATTTGACAAGTTTTCACTCGTCGATTTGATCGTTGGTAAACTTTGAACATCTAGCGAAACTTATAATCGAAACTATGACGTCGTCGTCGTTACAACGCCATCTGAACATATCCAATGAAACACCTAAGAGTCCGTATTATATGAAAATTAAGCAAATGACATATCTCCCTATTGAAAGTCTCTGGTGGAGGCGCATTATCTTGCTGGAAGATGCCGCCGCCCGCAGGGTAAAAAAAGTTCATGAAGGGGTGCAGGTGGTCCCCAAGCAGATCGACGTAGGAAGTGGCACGCAGAGTGGATATCAGATGCACCAATGGATCCATTGCATGCCACGAGAAAACACCCCAGACCTGTAAGGAGCCTCCACCTGCCATTATTGGCTCCCACCTGACAAGCGGGGTCCATGGCTTCGTGTGGCCTGCGCCAGACACGGACACGACCATCGGCCCGATACAGCTGAAACCGTGACTCGTTGAACCAGGCAACCCTTTGCCAGTCCTCAGCGGTCCAATGTCGTTGTTGGTTGGCCCAGGCTAGCCGTTGCCGACGATATGCAGCTGTCAAGAGTGGCACCTGTCGTGGCCTCCTGCTCCCAAAGCCTGAGCTGCAAAGGTCCGCCGAATTGTCATCACGGAAACAGTTGTGGACGTCCTGGTTATACCGCATGGTGATTTGGGCCGCTGTCGCCCTTCGGTCAGCAGTTGCAAGCCTGGTGACCCGGCGAACACCTCTGGCATCAATGAGGCGTGGGCGGCCCGTTCCCTGTCCGACATGGGTTGTAACCACTCGTTGGGTGTATTCTCGATAGACCCTGCAACGGTTGTGCGGGAAAACTGCAGGGCGTTGACTACATCTGATATTGAGGCACCCATCCGTCTGGCACTAACAATCATCCCCCGTTCAAATGCGGATAGCTCTCGGCGTGCTACCATTTCTGCAGCTAGTTTTGTTTACAGTGGTCGTGTGATATCAAGGAGTCTTGTGCACCTGCATTCCGAGAATGGAAGCAGCGGGATCTGTCTCATTACGGACAGGAAAACTGATTGGAGGGGTGTGTCATGACTTTTGGTGAGTGAATGTATACCGATGAATCAAATTCGCCCAACTTTGAACTTATTAACTACTCTTATATTTTCGTTAATGACACGTCGTTACATGTTGTTTGATATATTAAATACCATATCTTAGCTTTGAAAACTTCCCATGATACCAAAATGGTATCATTACCACAGATACCATAGAATCAAATTCGACTTCTTCGAACTTATTATTTTTCTTATCAAGTGGGCCCCTCAGCGATGATCTGGGCGCCACCTAGGGAATTTCGCGCCATCCCAGCTAAGATAACGACTGCTACAAGATGACAACGGTAGCTGGGACCAACAGTTTAACGAGGTAGATGTCCACTGGATGTCACCCAACCAGTGGGTGGCCGTGCCTGAAATTGTTTTACTCCACTGATATGGTGAACCGATGGACGAAATAACCAGATCACGACCACCCCGAACTTATTAATTACTCTTATATATTAATTCATGACATGTCGTTACGAGTTGTTTGATATATTACACGCCATATCTTAGGATTGAAAATTTCCAATTGTACCATAATGAATTATTAGAACACGTACCTCTGAACCAATTTCGACTATGTAATAAGTCATTAATTATTCGTGTTGTTCATTCATGGCACCTCTTTACAAGGACTTTATGTTTTACATCCCATATCTTAGCATTGAAAGTTTCCAATTATAGTATCTTCTTCTGTTTAGAATATGAACTACTGAACCAGTTTCGACCATATTGATTGTCATTAATTAATCGCTATCTTATTTCATGACATGTCGTCTCGAGTTGTTTGATGTATTATCTGCTATAGTTTAGCATAAAACATTTGTAAATGGTACCAGAATGAAACCATTAGAGCACGTGCTAATGTACGGATTTCGACTTTTTTCGAAATGGTTCGTGCGATGAACCATATTTATCGATTGGCAAAAACAGAGTTTGAAAATCTTTCATAGTTTCATAGAACAAAATGACTTAACAAAATGAGAACAAAATCGATAGAAACATCCCTAAGAACATTAACGTCTCTGAAAAAAATATGCAAGTTAAAAAAATTCTGACTACATAAATAAGACGTCTATTAAAGCAACTAAAATCTTTCTGAAAAAAAAATTTCGCATGGCAACAGTGACACGTGTGTTATAACGAATCAAAAATAGGAATGTAACAAGATATGTCTGTGATAATCAAAAATTTCCACGATTAACAAATCTACAAAGTTTTGAAAAAAAAAATGTTGGATTTTTTTAAAGAGTAAGTCCATTTAATTCACAGAATTTGACCGGAATTTTAGTCGAAGGAGAAAGAAGAAAACCACTCAACGCAAAAGTGAGTAAATATAGTTTTTAATATAATCCTTTGGCTTTATCCGTTCTAAAACCTTTCCAGAAATAATACGATCGTCGATGCGAACTATTCGTATTAATTAGAAAAAGTGGCGAATAAGATTTTAATTTGCTGGAAACATATTGTGTATATAGTGATATGTAAACTTGCAAACTATAGACATTTTAAACCAATATTTGTTTCAGTTTGAACAATGGAGACAAATCGTTAGTAAGTATCAAAACTAGCTGAGATGCCCGTCTTCGCCGAGCTTTTCAAGGCAAAAGCAAATCCAATGCGGGATAACAGTATCTATCTATTTTAGGTTAATACCAATGTTGTTTAAGGACTTGTTAATTGTCATTGCATAAGCTGGGCGAAAGGAAATTGTCTACGTTCGAACTCCACAAAATGATCAGTCGCCTGTAACGGTATTCTTGGTATCAAAACTAATTGTCCTGCGTTATACCCGCTGACTATGATAGCTTTAATGAACCTGATTATTCGGAATTGGCTGTCGTATTGTTTAATACCCCAAACCTAATGACCGTCGACCCTACAATTTACCGAGAACTACGGACGTTGCTGTGGTTTTACCTGGTTTTACCCAGTGCACATCGTGACATTAAGCTTATTTTGCGCCAGCGCACAGATGGATTGTCGGATTTTAGAAAATCACCCATTTTATGACCCTCTGCACTGTGCGCTTATGTTTCCATACAGAATGCAAGGGTGGCATATTACCGTGCAGTCGAAGAACAATGCTCATACCAAAAGCGTTACGATACGCCCGTTTTATGCTTACCATCTTCAAATTCGTCACGTACATGTTTAAGGTAGGCGAAGACGGGCATATAAAGGGTGTCCCAAAATGAGATGCTATTTTAAATTTTTAATAATTTTTCATTGGAAAATTTATATTTTTGCTTTATTAGAAAGTAAAAACGTGGAGATTATGAGTGATACAAAACATCTGAGCATCTGACAAATGACCGCCCCGGCCTTGATACTACAAATTCACAGTTTTGAGAAAATTTTCAATAGCATGCTGATATAATAGCTGGGAAATTTCAGCAATGTTGTGTCGAATTTCATCATTGAGGTTGTGGTTTGTTGATGTACACTTTACCCCAGAGGAAGAAGTATAACGATGTCAAGTCATATGATCTTGGCAGCCAATTCACATCACCTTGCTGCGAGATAACACGACGATTAAATTTTTGAAGTAAATTTTTAAAATTTCTACGCTTTGTTCGATTGTATAGTACTAATAAATTTAACCGCAATGTTTAATAATGGCAGCATATAAAAATCTCTACTTTAATTGTACCATGAATAAAAAATGGCGGCAAAATCAAAATGTCAGTTCGTTTTGGGACATCCTTTATAATAAAAAATCGCACCTTCCATTGTATATTTTTTGACACAAACACGACTGACCTATTGTTGCACAAACTTTGCCTTGCATTGCTGGACATGAGCTTTATATTGTTGGTCCAATGAAAACTCTTAACAATAAGCGCTACGGATTCTTCGCATAGTATCGTAGGATTTAGAATCAAAATTCCTTCTTCCTCTCCCTTAATGTTTGGACTGAATGATAAGAGAGAGAAACTTTATTTTTTTTCAATTTTACTTAAATTACACAAAAAATTTCGGAATTCCTTCAACATTTAATTCTGTAGCTAGCAATGATCTCAAACGAAAGTTAATAATAGTAGTAGAGGCCTTAGTCTATACGCATAAATAATTAGGTAGGCGGCCCAAAATTCAGCCAATCAGCGTGCAGTATTCGTGTCACGTGACCCCACACACCCTCTTCCTGACGTCACGGGCGGCCATTTTCAGGTCACGTGATGGGTTTTCCCCAGGACGTCACAGCTGATATGATTATTTTTAATCTTAATTTTTTACCGGCCATTTTCTAATTTTCGGGTGTGGGCATTTCAGGTGTGGTCGATATTTTTGGTGGTGGTGGTCCTTGTTTTGGGTGTTGGTCCTTTTTTGGGCGTTGGTCCTTAATTTTTGGTGGTGGTCCTTGTTGTGGTTATGGTCACTCACCTGACTGCGGCCATCTCCTTGTTTAATCACGTGATGGCAGCCATGTTCTGATTCCTTGAGGTTGATGATGATAAAATTAATTTCACATTCTTAGTTATGCACTGAGTGTTGAGGCTTCACTGCAAAGGGGCTCTTTGTGATTTTATCTCACAATATAAGATACTCAGGGCGTGCTATATATACCCACTATCTAGGGGTGACCTAAAGTAACTGCTGCCTCAAGGTGTTTTTACCTAATTACTAATTATCATTTTGTTTCTACCACAACCAAATTTTTCCCGTATTACTTTACACTCTCTTCTAAATAACTACTTCTGTTTCAAGGCGCTTAGTTTGTTTTTTAAGTTTCAATTACTTTTAAAAAAATTGCATTGCATTGTCTCATTTGAGTGGTTGTTTGTTTGCTCCCACATCCTGATGCAGTGTTTGACAGGTGTCTAAATTCGCATATACATACTTATAAATACAGCTAGGTCACACAGCCTGATGAAATGTACGTATTCACTAACTTTTAGCTTATTTTAAAGGTGGGCTGTTTGAAATTTGTTTTATTTTCATTTTTGCCTCTCTCACTGATTGCCATTCCTCGCATAAAGGGTTGTTTTTTCTCAGGGTTGAACCTGGTTGAAATGTTAAAATAAAAATACAAATTTCAATGTTGCTGAGGCATACTTGACTCTCTCTCTCTCTCTATACAAATTTGCACAACTTTGCCTCACCGAGGTTGATAAACGCGTTACGAGATTCCCCAACCTCGCGATATTCAGTCACCCACACCTTCTCTCTCTCTCTCTCTCTCTCTCTCTCTCTCTCTCTCTCTCATATAGTATACAACTTTTTCTGTTCACTTATGGTATTAGGATACGAGAGTGATATGCTTTGTACGCTTCATACTCTATATAGTGCAAAAGTCTGTATTCAATTTAAGGCAGTGGTCACAAGCAATGATTTGTCATGGGGTGTATGTTCGTTTCACTAGCCTTTTACGATGTGTTGCAAGATGATAGAGGCAGCGCAAGTGTGTGCTCAAACGTGGGTGGAGGTTGCTAGGTCATGGACGCTGGGTCGTTATTGTTTGTTCAGCGCGTTCGCTCATGGTTGCATTGTTCACGCGTTTGTGTTTGCTAAAAACAGTGTCTTCAGTCAAAGGTATATGAGATATGTATTTCTGTACTTTTGT
>JAHWFO010038665.1:238134-265833 GCA_023313115.1 Rhysida immarginata | reverse complement strand
TTTTTAAAGAGTTGTGTCTTACACATAATTTGTAATTCCTTATTCTGTCTTCCTTTACCACTTCATTTTCATTTTTTCTTTTATTCCAGGGTTTTTGTGTCACGTCTTTTTTTTTCTTCTATATCCTTCATTTAACCTAATGTGGGAAATTAAATTTTACCATAGTCAAAATCGAGTAGAGTAAATCATTTGCAAAATTATTAAAGCCCATTAATCCAAGCATATTGGGCAGTCTCGACTGAAAATACTTATAACACTTTTAATTTAAAATCTGATTAACTACAAAATAAAACTAAATTTTTAAATATTCTAGCAGTAATATTTTTCTGCAACCACATATTTAAAATCTGTTCTAGTCCTCCATTAGCAAGTTGAATTCAAGTCGGGAAAAAACTGTATACATTAAATTTTTATAATTTTAAATCCCTCATAATTCCTTACAGAATAATGATATCTATATAAACTTTGAAATCATTTAATGAATTCATATTTATAATTACTATAGGTGCCTACACAGTATTTAGCACTATCTTGAATTAAATACCGAAATTTGCGTTTTATTATTACAGAAGAAAAAGAGATTGAAGCATTTTGCTACAAACATTTCGACGTTGAACGAAAGAAGGGAGAAACCAATCAGACGAAGTCATGTGACTGCAAACCCTCTGACTGCGCCGCTCTATGCAATGGAGGTTGTTAGATTTTTATAAACCACTTGTTTATCTTACTAATAATACTTTTGAGTTCCCCAGTAAATGGCGCAAAGGAAGCCATTGTTTCCCAATTTTACAAAATAAATATATGGAAACTTGTATGGAATAACATCAAAGAACCAAAAATTAAATTATCAGCTGATAAACTCAATCTTTATATAAGATGGCCAAATGATCATTGATTGTTGGTGTTAAGTTGAGGGCTGTTAACAGGAATCTTAATAAAGAGAATAAGATAAAGAGGAAACTTTGAATGAGAATTAAATGAAAACGAGGACACAATATTTCCACAAATTTTAATTAAACATCACTTATTACTGAAATATTGTCACGTAGTGGAAAGAAATCCCATTGACAGATGACGCAAATATATAATTGTAAAGTTTATTTAATAGTAAGTCATAAATAAAGAGTTTAATCTTAAAGGATCCAATCGGGGTCCTTAAGTCAGTAAAGAATGGAATAATCAAAAATTAAGGTTGACCCTTAACCTAACCTTATCAATTAAAGGCAATAATGGTATTCAATAATGAAAATACGGAAATGTGTAGCAAATCACTTAACAACAATGCTTAAATAAAAGTATCAATTCAATAGCATTCATTAATTAGCAATGTTGACAAATAAACGGTATACATGAATAGTAGACTCCAAATTGGAAGAACACACGTACAATAATAAGCCTTGTCCGGCTGCAATGGAGTAAACAAAAAAAAAAGACAAAATTAAACTGTTAATACAGCTTTCCAATTAGGTACCGTAAATAACCTACGGCGACGTAAAACTGCAAAAAGTTCTTGACTTATCAAGTTCTTTGAATTTAAAGATTTAACGGCAGTCTTAAACAAGAAGCCTTGGCACTACGCACAAAAACACCAGTTTATTAATAACGTCTTAGGAAAAGTGAAACAGATACTGGCGCCCACAATTATTGACAAAAGTCCAGTCCAAATTTAATGTTCTTAAGATTTAGAAACGTAATTAATCAAAACAGACATTATAATAAGAATAACATGTCACTAATAGGGGTAATCATAATATGACAAGCTATCTCTAGGTCAGACACTATCAATGCCTAAAATTATAGGACCGACGTAGTAGCACTTTTGTTGGACACTGATATTGGCATAAAACTTGGAGGGCTTTATTTTTCCCGCACACAAAACAATATCAGACGAACGAATGCTCCGCCGTTATCCTAAACAGGCCATACAGCTAAAGGAAACTATAATGTAACAAGAAATTATTCCTCCCGAGGAAGGTATAGGAAAGTAGCGGAAGCGCTGAGGTCATCTATTTTTCCCCTTTTATTTGCACTTTTTAACCCCCACCCCCATTTTTTTAATCGAAAAATTGATTTGCTCGAACGTAGTATTTAGAAAATAAAAAAGAGCTCTATCTTCTTTCGTTTCTCATCATTTCCAAACGAATGATATATGACATGCCATATGTTGCCGTAGTTCTAAAGACCAAGTGACTGTCACCCCACAACTTCGACCCTATTAGGACAATTTGGCCCAAACTTGACAGCAATGTTGATCTTACTTAGAGAAATCTGCATATCGAATTTCACTCCTTTATATGCATAAATACGCGTAGACCATTTGGTCCCCTCTGATTTCCGCCCCCGAAACTCCGATCCCATTGGGCCAATCATAACCAAACTAAATAGTGAAGATGCACATGCCCATAGTAAGCTACATTCCGAATTTCAACCTTCTACCTCAAAAAATGCGGAAATTATGAAGGGGACGGACGGACGGACAGACAGACGGACATTGTGAAAACAATAAGTAGCTCCATTCTTCCGCTACTTAATAATTTAATATTATTAGCGGACATATCACGCATTATATAACATATTAATTTTCGCAATCACAATTCGGAGCTAAGAATGACTGGGCACGCAGACACTGCTCATGTACTGTCTTAGACATTCTTACATAACACTGTAAAGCCGAGGTATCTGTCGAAATAGGCTTGGATGCCGAATGGCCACAGCCCATGCACTCTTGACTCGACTCGTAACTCGCTGTATCCAAGTTCGGGAAAACAGCGTTTCACTAGATAATAATTAAAGCCGACTTGAAACTGGGCACTCACCAGATAAAATGCTTGGTATTCCAAGGTCCAGGCCGGTGGATGTGGAGTAACCATGGAACAGGTAGAATTCGGTCCGTTCACGCTCGGGCTGACGTCTTGGCGGGGGCTCTCACGCTCGACGTCGGCGTCGTCTCGCTCGCTGCCGTCGCAGGCTCCCGAGTTCGGTACCGATGGATGACGTCACTGGATTTCGTGATGTTGCTCGAATTCCGTGACAAATATACAGGGGTTGGACAAAATAATATGAACACCTGTGAAATGAGGCAAAATATATATTATATTAAAATAGGGCGATGATCCTCCTTTGCATTAATCACAGCTTGTATCCGACATTGGATGACAATAAAAGTCTTGCACAACAGTCGCAGGGATACGTAGCCACACCTCCTGCAAAAATACCGCTAATTCAGAAAGTATCTTTGGAGCTGGAAATCTACTGCGCAGCTTGGCCTCCAAAATCACAAAGGTTCAATTGAGGGGGCCAGTCGAGATGTTGCAGTTCATTATTGCGTTCATTAGACCAGTCTGGAGCAGTGTGAATGGGGGCATTATCTTCTTGGAACGCAGGTCGTTCATCAGGATCACGGTTTGCAACATTGGATAAAGATGGTCGGCCAGAATACTGACATCATCCTATGCTGTAACCCGTCCATGCAGGACTACAAATGGACCGAGACCACGGTAAGACACCCCCCCCCCCCCACAGCATCATCACTGATCCCCCTCCATATTTAAAAGCAGGAAGGACCCAGTCAACATCATAAGCTTCTGCTGGTGTTCTCCAAACGTAAACACGTCCGTTTGTCTAGAATAATGTGAACGACGATTCGTCTGGCCTGATGACATTCTTCCATTGTAGTTGTGCCCAATTTCTATACTCGCAACACCATTTTCATCGTTTCAATGCACTCCATAGTGTCACTAATGGTTTTGGAATCCCGTTCTGCCGAGTATGTTCGCTGCAGGCAGTTCACGCCGTATAGTTTTTGCTGACACAGCTTTCCGCAGATGTGTGTTCATCTCAGATATTTCTGGAAAGCTGTTATCTTGTGATTTTTGGCCACAATCCGCTTCAAAATGCTTCTGTCTCTACCACTGCGCTTCGACTTTCGGCCACTATTGTGCTTGGCAGAAAATGTCTCCCTATTTCTTATAGTCTATCATAACAGTGGATACAGCATTTCTCTCGACCGCAATATGCGTGACCGGTTTCGTTACTGATGCTCCGGCAAGACGGGCCCCAACAATCATGCGTCTTTGGAAATCTGAACGGTCAGCCATTTAGGAGTTTCACTGCCGCAATATGCGTATATCATCCATACGCTATCACTGCTACTGCTACATTGATGTGTGTCCATTCTCACCTGCTATGCTCAAAACTAGAGGGCGGGACTATACGACAGTTTCCCTAGATCATTGTATTACATAGGTGTTCATATTATTTTGTCCAACCTCTGTATATATAAAGATTTATAGCTGATTCAGGTTTGATGACGAAGAAATTAACATAAAGCACTGAAACAATTATGTTTTCATTATGAATTAATAAATAATTTGTTTTAAATTATTATTTTCTAACTTTTGCGCCATTTATTAAAGAATTACATCTATTAAATAGTTTCTGATTTTAAGTTCCTTATTTCAACAAACCAATGTTTCTCAACCGCCGGCCCTGGCAGCAATTACGCATAGGCTCTGTCCAGATCTGTTTGCGTCTACAATAGTCGAAATCTTTTATTTCTTGGAGGAGTTACAGTACAAGACTACAAGTGTTAGCGTGACCTCAGCATGCTTAAGAAGTTTTCTTGTGTCAAAAGTGACCACATCCTCCAACTTAATACACCATTCCTCCTCGGCCCCCCCCCCCCCCACCCACAAACAAGCCTCATTAAGACTCCTAATTGACCGTGCCCTGAAGCTCCCCCTCAGCCCCCTATCCAGATCATCCGGAACCTCGCCCATGCCAATGGATATTCGACCTCCATGTTCTCCCGTATTCTTCACCGACGCAGACGGGCCCTCTTCTCCCCCTCTCCTCTTGTTTCGCTCCTTCCCAAGAAATGGACGTCCTTGTTGCATCTGGGCCCTAATTTCTCCCAGCTCTCTAACTTCCTGTCGTCCTTCGGCCTTCGAATATCTTTTCGTACTCCTACACCATCAGCCCGCATCTTGAACCCACCCGCAGCCGTCACCACTGACAAATATTCCCAATCCGGAGTTTACCGCCTAAATTGTGCGTATTGCGACAGATTCTATGTAGGATTATCGACCCGAAATTTTGCAGTACGATTCAAAGAACACATTGACTCGTATAGAAAACGAGATCGTATTTCCCACTATGAAAACCACCTCGAAGATTCCAGACACGCTTTAAAGACGTGTTATGTCTGTCTTACTAGGGTTATGATGTATTTGAAATACTTAGTATTTGAAAGTATTTGAGGGTATTTGATTGTATTTAGTATTTTGTATTTCAAATACAATTTTTTACAGTATTTGGTACAGTATTCAAATACTTTTTTCAATTTTAAATGACTATTCCTCCCTTCAAATTGTTGTTGGACCAGTAGATTTTACCAATCAACAGTATTGCCAATCAGAACTACTCCCACTCCAAATGGGGGATCATGGGATTCCGATTCCCAAACAAAAAAACCCTCTGTTGATTGCATTGCAATTGGTTAATTCGTTTATTGCTTGAATACTTTTTGCGGTTGTGTTTTGCCGTGCGAAGGAGGCCGTACTGTGCCATAGGTAGTTTCTTTGCTAATTCTTTCTTCAAGATAAGTTTTAAATTATTCAAATATTGCGCAGCTACTCACTGATGTTCATAACGAGTTCGACATTGCAATTAACTAAAACAATCCCAGACATTGCCGCCAACTTTGCTAAGGCTTTCACTGAGTACCGTGGTAGGTCCAAAGCAGATACCGAAGAGGAAGCTGAGGATGACGAAGAATAAATTGTGGACACTGGGAACATTCTTCAGGAAGAAAACGGCGATGAAATTGTTTGCCGTCCCATGGTAGGTACTGCAGCCATACTTTAAATCTTGTTCCCACAACGGATGCCCAGAGAGCCATTTTTGATAGAAAAATAAACAGATCTGCGTAAGCAAAATGCTGCACATTATGGAACCATGTAAGTAAAAGCACCGAAGCCTCTGACTTGATAGAAGAAATTTGTAAGAAAAGGCTTCTTCTCCCATGTCCAACTAGGTGGAATTCAAAATACGAGGCATGTTTTTTAAGTAAGTACCGTTTTGGAATTAAAAAAAGACGTGCAAAGATATCGCAATAATTTTATTTTTACATGAAAGCCTGTACCTTAATCTACTTTTCTACATAATTTCCGTGAATATTGAGGCACTTGTCATAACGTGGCACCAGTTTTTGAATACCCTCCTCATAAAATTCTGCCGCCTGACTTGTTAACCACTGTGTCACCAATGTTTTGACTTCGTTATCGTCTTGAAGACGCTGACCACCCAGGTGTTTCTTCAAGTGCAGGAACAAATGGTAGTCGCTGGGCGTCAGATCAAGGCTGTATGGAGGATGATCTAGAGTTTCCCATTTAAAAGATTTGATGAGATCTTTGGTCCGATTAGCCACATGTGGACGGGCATTGTCATGCAGCAAAACGATACCCTTACTCAACTTGCCACGTCTTTTGTTCTGGATTGCACGACGCAGATTGTTCAATGTCTCACAATAAGACGCTGCATTTATTGTCTCATTACGAGGCAGAAACTCCACTAGCAATACTCCTTTTCTGTCCCAAAAAACTGTACACATGATTTTCCGGGCAGAAATTGTTTGCTTAAACTTCACTTTTTTTGGGTGATGATGAATGTCGCCATTCCATGGATTGTTGTTTCGATTCTGGTGTGACGTAGGCCACCCATGTTTCGTCACCAGTAACAATTTGGTCTAAAAAATCTTCACCTTCATTGTGGTACCGCTCAAGGAAAGTCAATGCACTGCCAAAACGTTGGGTTTTGTGCAAATCCGTCAACATTTTTGGAACCCAACGTGAACACAATTTCCGGTAATTCAAGTTCTCGGTCACAATGCTATACAAAACACTACGAGAATATTGAGGAAAGCAGTCGCACAATGATGAAATTGTAAAGCGTCTGTTTTCTCTCACCTTTTCGTCCACTTTCTGCACCAAATCTTCATTAACGACCGAAGGACGCCCACTCCGTTCTTCATCATGCACATTTGTGCGGCCATCTTTAAATGCTCTCACCCATTTCCTTACCATTCCATCACTCATAATGTTTTGTCCGTACACTTCACAGATCTCACGATGAATATCGATCGGTTTTACGCCTTTAGCACTAAGAAATCGTATAACAGCCCGTACTTCACAATCGGCGGGACTCAGTAAACAACGTATACAATGAAGAATCAGACTGTAATGGCGTCAGTGCGTAGACAAGAGATGTAGTTAACCAGCGCGCATGCGCGGAACGCCGACCATAGCGCTGCGGCGGCGGAATCGCAAAACGGTACTTACTTAAAAAACATGCCTCGTATGACAATGTTGTTTCCTCGCTTTCTGTTACGGAACACCTTCCCATGATTTTCGAAACTGGCTTTGCCAAATCTCAACTATGTCGAATTGGGATATCTGCAGGAATATGTGACTGTAATGGGACCAATAACCAAGGCCATTATTCTTCTGGAAGGGGAAAAGAACTGTTATTATGGACATGTTTTTACCAACTCTTGTTCAACTGAAGAATAACTTTCAAGAAATGATGATGAGAAATTTACAGTACTGCAAGCCTCTTGCAAAAGCTATGCTGGAAGGTCTTGAAAGGAGATACACAGATATGTTTCGTGCCCTCGACTGCAAAGATGACGCAGACATAAGCATGGATACAAAAGAATTGATTATTGGGGCTGTATCCAATCCTTATTTTAAGCTGCGCTGGCTTAAGGACAGCCAAAAAGATCTGCACAAAAATATATTTTTAAATGCTGCTATGTACCACTACAAGAATGAAGATATTTTTTTTACCTTCCCAGATGATGAGTTAGAGAGACCTGGAAGTGCTTCGGAGAACTACGTTTACATTGAGTGCCTCTCTTATTTAGAAAGTCCAGAGAGAACGCTTTCCTGCCTGAATTCTTTCCCAATCGTAAAGCAGTTATTTAATAAATTTAATACGCCTCTGCCTTCTTCCGCCCCTGTTGAACGACTGTTCAGCGTGGGTGGGAAGATTTCGACCCCATCGAGAAATCGTCTGAGTGATGCCAGATTTGAAAGTTGCTGTTATTGAAGAAAAATTGTAAAAAATCGTAAATAAATTAAAAGTATTTTTTGTATTTGTAAATACGTATTTAGTATTTTGTATTTGAAATACATTTGACTGGAAGTATTTAAAATTTTTTGAAATACATTTGTAGCCACATATTTTGTATTTTGTATTTCAAATACTTTTAAAAAGTATTTGTCACAACAATAATTATTATCCCCCTGAAAAGCTTACAGATGGTCTCGTCCGAGTGGTTGATGTGCAAATATAAAATGGGACATTTCGACGCCACATCACTAAAGTAGCAACCCTGCCACGTGAGAACTGATTTAAACTATTTGAAATTGTATATTTCACGGTGGGCGAGAAGTTGTGTTTTATATTTTATTTACTCATCATAATTTAATCCCAAAACAAGTGTTCATTTAATTGTTTTATGTACATTGGAATTTATTCGGGTTTTAGAGGTAGCTATATTTTCCGATCTCTTAGAGTGACCGACTTCCATTTCCTCTTACTTCACTTCCTATGTAGACATAAAGAAACATGCACGTTGTTCCTTACACGAGTGTACGTGTGAGTTTATTTTCAGCAGTAAGAAAATTATGCTGGCTCATTCATGGCATCGAGTATATAAAAACTGAGGCAAGATCAATAACTAGATCAAAAAGAGCATCAAGTAACAACAAAAGCCTTTGTGGAAAAGTGGTTTGTTCTTGCATCTCGTAAATAGTATTTCCATCCACAACCCCTTAAGCTAATTATTCTATTATGAACTTTAGCAAAAAGCTACTTATAAAAATTCACACGTGGTCTATACGTTTATTCGGGCGTCTGTCCGTCCGTCTGTCCGCCGTTTGCACGATAACTTGAAAACGAATTAACTTTCAGACTCTGTTTTAAGAAATATGCCCATCAAGGTCTTAGCTCGGCCACGTCAACTTTTCAGAATTTTTCGTGGAGCCCTTGAAATCGAATTCACGTGATAAAACAGTGGCTGTAAAGATACTGGCAAATCGTATAACAATCGATTCATCAAGAATGAATACACTGTTAATTTCTGTTTGTTTTAAGTATTGTTGACGCGAGATCTTTGCGGGGATAGCAGTCACTTGGGTCTTTAGAAATATAGGAAAATATGGCATGTGATATGTCATTCGTTCGGAAATGATGAGAAAGGAAATAAAATACGAGCTTTTTTACATTTTATATATATTAGGTTCGAGAAAATCAATTTTTTGATTAAAAATTGACCAGATAAAGAGGTAAAAATAGATGACCGCAGTCTTTTACTTGCCTTACTCTACCTTGGGGGGATTAATTTCTTGTTAATAAATGTATAAATGTATTTGTGCTTCAAAGCTAAAGCTCTCCTTGGAATAATTACACAAGATTTTATTCTATTTAGTATAATGTTCTAAATATCTTTAAATATGAACCCTGGGACGTAATTTTTTTATAATTGTTATATTAATGGATGTAAGTGTTACATACATTAGTTTCGGTTCGAAATTTTATTATCAATAAGCATTAATTTACCAACATATATTTGCTTGTGCGATATATATTTTTATATATTAATTTTAGGTATTTTACTTAATGTATACGCTATAAAGCAATGCGTCATATTAATAGTTTATTAATTTTAGACTCTGTATCACATTTAAATGTAACCTAGACATAAGTAAATTGTTTTATGAATACTTTGCATATAGATGAAGATGAATGTGCTACCTTAAATGGTGGATGCCAGCATATATGTAAAAATACCATTGGGAGTTATTTATGTGCCTGTCGTGATGGATTCACTTTACAATATAATAAACATGACTGTAAAGAAGTAGTTTGTAACTATGAAGTGACTGAACTTACAGGTCATATAATAAGTCCAAACTATCCTGATAATTATCCAAGATATGCAAACTGCACATGGCATTTCATTACAAATCCTGGACAAGCTATTAAGCTGGTAATAAAATTTTGAATGATACTAACAAATTTCCATAAGAAAACTGAAAATAAAATTGTATATGATGCTCTTCTCTCAAATTTAATGTAGGTGTTCAATAAATTTTTCTTGGAGTGGAACTTAAAATGTGAATACGATTATATTGTTATATATGATGGAAACAGTACAGAATCTCCAACACTCGGTCGTTTCTGTGGCGTCAACGTACCTCCTCGTATTTTAAGCAGTAGCAATGAGATATTCATGGTCTTTAAATCAGATGGAGCAAAAGAATATAGCGGATTTAATATCTCACATTTAACAGGTGAGAATTATGATGTACTTGACAATAGTTTATGTTATCAGATTATTCACAGAAATATTAATAAACAGTATTCAAATTATAAATAAGAGGTGTATAAAATGAAATTTTATTTGAGGAAAATTATTAAAATTGATCTTGCATTACTATATTAAGGAACACGTTTTGGACAGAGTTCACTTTTTATCCCTCATTTCATTGTTAATGCACTAAATAATATTGTCTTCTACTTGTCAATCACATTGTAGAAGGTACATTGCTAGTTCACATTATATCTTTTTTTTTTAAATTGATCAGTTGCATACATTAATTCCTTAAAAATTTGGAGTTGAAATATAATAAAGTCTTCAAGAAAAATGCATATTAATAAAAAGTTCCTTGCACCATTACTTGGAATTATGGCTTTCTAATTTAATATTAAGGAAATGGCATTTTGACTTTGCAGAAGCTTGAAATAAGAGAGTTCTATAAACAACATTCCTCTCTTCGCATGTACTTTATACAGGGTGAATGCAAAAGTCTGCCCCCCCCCCCTTTATTTTTTGAACCGAAGCAGATATGTCAATTTTGATGAATCCAATGAATAGGAAGTTGTGGGTGACCTATCCCATGGTGCACTTTTCATCATCTCAAATATGCAAATTAGGACACATTTAAAATTTATCTCAAAAACCGTAAGGGATAGAGAAAAAAACCCGATTGCAAACTTGTTCAGCATAAAAAAACAAACAAAACAAAAAAAAATCATCCACATCGGACCAACCAATCACGTGGTGAACTGTTTGTAGCTTACAAACAGTCACACTGCACAAACAAGTTACTTCAAACAGTTTAAAAAAAAAGTTTATCAACAAAATGCCCGATGTGACGACCGTGGGCCCCATAACACAATTGGGCACGGAACCTAACTGACGCCAAAACATCGGCAAGCATGGCTGGTGTCACTCCTCGGCACGCTTCCTGGATTCGTTGAACCAGATCCTCCAGTGAGGCGGGCTGCGTAGCATAACCTTGTCCTTCAGGTATCCCCACAAGAAAAAGTCAAATGGTGTAAAATCAGGGGAGCGGAGTGGACAACGAACTGGTCCTCCTCGGCCAATCCATTGTTGTCCAAACGTCTCACTTAGACGCTCGCGAACGACCAACCCGTAATGTGGAGGACCTCCATCATGCTGAAACCACGTGCGCTGATACGAGGCCAATGGTAAATTGTCAATGAAGTCTGTGACTACCACGTTGAGAATTTCAGCCCGGTAGCGTTCTGAAGTCAGTGTTCCATCGTAAAAATACGGTCCAACCACAGTGTCATTGTACAATCCACATCACACATTGATTCTCCAGTTCACTTGATGAGTTGCTTCTCGCAGACATCGTGGGTTTTCGTCTGCCCAGTGATGATGATTGTGCCTGTTGATAACTCCATCCCTGGTGACTGGGCTTCATCTGTCCACAACACCTCATGAATGAAGTTTGGATTGTCATCCAGGCCGGTAAGTAACAAGTTGCAGAAGGCGGCACTAGCAACATAATCCAATGGCAGTAACTCCTGGTAACAATGAATATGGTCTGGGTGAAAATGATGTGAGTGTAGAATGTTGGGAACAGTTCTCTGATGGCACCCAACATCTGCAGCAATTGCTCTGCTGCTGTTCTGGATTTGCAGCAACTGCAGCCAGAACTAGTGTTGTTGTATCCTCGTCGCCTTGTGCTCTTGGTCGTCCTCGTTCTGCATTAACATTCCCTGTAGCCTCGAATCTTTGAATAATGTGACGCATTGTTTGACGAGATGGATGGCGTTCGTTAGAGTATCTGTCTCGATACAACCTAACTGCAGCATGTAGGTTTCTCCTTGCCTCTCCGAAGCAGAAGATCATGTTGACCATTCCCGGAACAGTGTAGCTTGCCATCCTGGAATTGTTCTGTCTTCTGTGTGCTGAAACATGCCTTTTATTTGCTTTTCCGCATGAAATTGAATGTGAGTATGGTAATTTATGTTAATTTTTTGATTTGCATGCTTTACATGGTGGAAATATCAACATTCAGTTTTCCTTGTGCTACAAACAGTTTACCACGTGATGATTGGTTGGTCCGATTTGGATGATTTTTTTTTGTTTTATTTGTTTCTTTATGCTGAACAAGTTTGTAATTGGGTTTTTTCTCTATCCCTTACGGTTTCTGAGATAAATTTTGAAAGTGTCCTAATTTGCATATTCGGGATGACAAAAAGTGCATCATGGGATAGGCCACGCACAACTTCCTATTCATTGGATTCATCAAAATTGACATATCTGCTTCGGTTCGAAAAATAAAAGGGGGGTTCAGACTTTTGTATTCACCCTGTATGAATTAGTATACAACGATTTATACTTGCACCGTAGGTAACGTAACTGACGCCTTCATTGCATAGTCTATGTTCCTCTAATCCGGGGCTGGTTGAATTGTCAGCTGCGATCATTCACATAAGAACGGTTAAGTAAAGTGCCTTTATCAATTAAACCATCGCTTGAGCATGAGAAAGTTTCTTTTCTTCAAACAGCACTGAAGAACTTCTCGTAAGAGGTGAAGTAAGTGTTGCTCTTTTTCTGCACATTTTGAAATCTTCCGTTCACTCTCCTCAAGTTCAGTCATGCCTCCTCCTTATATAAACTCTGTTCCCACATGATCGCATGCTTCCTTTTGTTAGAGCACTTGAGATGTGCCTTAATTTCGTTGGTCCGACACGAAATGGCGCTCGCTCATCGACAACTTGTCGCTCGCTCTCACCTCATTCTGTCACCCTTGTATCAGTGTGAAGATGGCTTCGACCACGGAGGAGAGACTTGAGGTCATCTTGATGTCTGGAGAATGAAGTTTCCATGTCCTAGCTGCAGATTTTAACAATCGGCATCCAGAAAGACATCCAATTTCACACAACGCTGTCAGGTGCTTAATTAAGAAATTCCGAGAAACTGGGACTGTGGTTGACAAGGCACGGAGTGGCCGTCCAATACGTGCTACTGACGAGACAACCTCAACAATAGTTTTGGCGTTCTTAGTCAAGAGCCCATAACGCAGCGCAAGACGTTTGTCAGCAGAATGTGGAATCAGTCAGTCATTGATCGTACGAATCCTTCATGATCATCAATGGCATCCATTCAAGATTCAGATACTCCAGCACCTAGCAGAGGATGATCCAGACAGACGTATGCAGTTTTGCACGTGGGCCCTAGAGCAACATCGACAACATCCCTCTTTTGCACAAGGTATTTTGTTCAGTGATGAGGCAAACTTTTATGTCAGTGGTGAAGTCAACCGTCATAACCACAGGTATTGGAGTGACCATAATCCATACTAGATGGAACTTTCGAAGGTAGTTGATGACGTAAAGGTTTTTGTGTGGTGTGGAATATGGGGTACCCGTGTAATTGGACCCATTTTCATTGACCAGAACCTAAATGCTCAACGCTACCTGGAAATGCTGCAAGAAGTGGTGTTTTCTAACTTCTGAATGAAGATGGCAGCTTTCCCTCTTACTTTCAACAGGATGGAGCTCCGCCACACAACGGTGCAGATGTTCGTCAGTGGTTAGATGTTCAATTTCCTGGTCATTGGATAGGCCAACTGGTGCTGTGAAATGGCCACCCAGGTCACCTGATCTCACACCACTTGACTTTTACCTGTGGGTTCATTTAAAGCAACTCGTATATGCAGAGAAAATCAGACAGCATCTCCAGCAACGCAATGAAGAAGCGTGTGCCAGCATTTCTGCAGAAATCCTTCTGCGAGTGCATGACGATTGGATTCAGCGTCTTCAAATGTGCCTTGACCAAGAGGGACACCATGTTGAACACATTAAATGACTGTCCTTTATGGAATGGAAAGTCCTGTAATTCCAAACAAAACGTGTTGTAACTTTTGAACCATAACTGCTACTTCAAATCTGTTTACAGGAATGAAATTGTCAGAGGATGCTGATGTTATTTGATATATCACACGACCCCCTTTCCATTTAAAAAAATTGACTTAGATTCAAGATGGCCGATTTCAAGATGGCGGCCATGTTCGGTACATACCATAAAAGATAGACCACCTCACCCATACCTTACTGGAATATTCAGATTTCCCAATTCCTGCAAGGTTTTCGAAAAAACAAGGTGTACTTCGACTTAAGACTCACCCGGTATATATTTTACTTATAATATAAAAATATTACAACTTCAACTTGACTGTACACTTTTAAGACAGTCATTTTAATTCTCTTATATAAGAAGGGAAATCTAATTCTCTTAAAAAGCTGGAGGGGGAAGTAGTTATATTAGGGATCAACCCTTTCAACCTAAAAATGAAATGAACCCTACCCTCTGTCCTCCCCTCCAACTGGCTTTTAATACTAAACCAGAGTGTAGGGGAGAGGGTGTCACCGTGCTATATTAATGTCAAATAGCATATCTATTTATCCAATTCCTATTGTGCCTGTTTTAACGAGCTTAAGTAGTCATTTAAGAATAGCAATATTTTTAATTGAATAATGGAACTCTTAGCACAATATATCTTTAATTGAATAAAACAAAATAGAAAATGTTACACTTTCCACAAAATGATTTATTAAATTATTTAATAAAGAAATAGTCTCATTTATTTGTAAGCTAATAAATAATAAATAAAACATTCCCACTTATAAAGTGACTTCGACCTAAAATGAATGAAGCAAATTGCTTTGTAATTGCAATAAAGATGTGTCAATTATTAACAAACAACTAGTAAAATATCTAAAATTCTTCGGTGATTTAAAAATCTCGATTGAATTTGCTTTTCCACCGAATTGTCTTACACCCAATTGACGTTCACCGCATTGTCACGTTCACCGAATTGTCGCATCCACCCACTTGACGTTCACTGAATTGTCGCGCCCACCGATTTGTCGTCCACCGAATTGTCATCCACCCAATTGTCATAGACTTTGAAAACTGTGCATGTGCAAGGAAACTTCGCTACGTAATTGATAACACACTGTCGATAGTGCGCGCACGCGCTACCAAAACTGCTAGATTGGCAGTAAGAGTTTGTAGGGTTCTCCCCAGGCCCTTTTGAACGGGCTCACCGCCCGGCTGATTTTGGTGATCGCCCGGCTGAATAAACGAAAAACTGCACACCACTGCATAATATTCCCTCATTTGTTTTAATTTTGTCCGCCCGGCTATTTTATCTTTCCACCCACCTGATAAAATTTTCTGGCGAGAACACTACGTTTGGCAGCACAGATTTTCAAGCAGAAAAGCGCGCACATGGAAATCCACCTTTAGGCGGCAAAAACACAAAACGGGGACCAATATTTGCCCCCGACCCCTCCTCACAAAACGAAATTCGAGAAACGCAGAAATTGTTTTTTGGAAATATCCACGAGAAGCTTCCCTCCGAGTTTCGTTGTTTTATCATTATTCCCCGCGAAGTTGCATTAAAAAATCAGAAAATTTCGAAGACTGAGTTCTTTGAGCGCGGAGCCAGGCGACCGAACGTCCAGTTCCTTTCTGTCTCCCTGGGGGGCAGGGGGTCCGAATTTCGAAAAAAAACGTGTCTTAGCACGCCCCTACGCTATCCTTCCAATGACCCCACTGAGTTTCGAGTCGATGGCCCCAGTAGATTTTGCTGTGCAAAGATAAGCCAGTGGGTTAGTTAGTGATTGAGTGGATGTCCTCTTTTATGTATAGAGATTATGCAATGTTTCATATTCATAGTGTATTAATATTCGTTTCTGTATCACATTTAAATGTAAGCAAGACATTATTAAATTGTTTTATCAATATTTTGCATATAGATGAAAATGAATGTGCTACCTTAAATGGTGGATGTCAACATAGATGTCAAAATGCCATTGGAAGTTATTGGTGTGACTGTCATGATGGGTTCATTTTACAAGTTGATAAACATAACTGTACAAAATGTAAGTATGAAATGTCTGCACCTACAGGTCACATAATAAGTCCAAACTATCCTGATAACTATCCAAGATTAGCAAACTGCACATGGTATATCACTACAACTCCAGGACATCGTATTAAGCTGGTAATAAATTTGAATGATGCTTACAAACTTTCATAAAAAAATTGAAAATAAAATTGTATATGATGCTCTTCTCTCAAAATTAATGTAGGTGTTCAATGGATTTATATTGGAGATGCATTCAACATGCGCTTATGATTATATTGTTATATATGATGGGAACAGTACAGAATCTCCAACACTCGGTCATTTCTGTGGCAACAACGTACCAGATCCTATTCTTGCCAGCAGCAATGAGATGTTCGTGGTCTTTAAATCAGATTCATCAAGTCAATATATCGGATTTAATATCTCACATTCAACAGGTGAGAATTATGTTGACAATAATTTATGTAATCAAATTATTCACAAACAAATATTATAAAACAGTATTCAAATTATAATTAAGAAGTGTATAAAATGAAACTTCATTTGAGGAAAATTGTTAAAATTGATCTTGCGTTACTATATTTAACAATACTTTTTGGGCAGAGTTCAATTTTTATAAGCTTTTATTAACTTTGCTGTGTTAGTTGTTTAGGTCAAATCTTGTAATCAATATTAAACCAACTTTCCGACAAGCTAGGGAGCTGCAATTTGACACACTTATGCAGAATCGATGACAATTCATGATAAAGAAAAAAAAATTTCAAATCGGTTCATTGGTTCGTGTTCTAATGGTTTGGTTTGTTTGGTATTAACGTCCTTTTCAACTGCCGTGGTCATTTCAGGACGGCGTTATAGGGGCCGCAAATTTTGCCTCGCAAGGGTTCTTTAACGTGCAGCCGGCAAACGACTACACGGGACCAACGGCTTTACTTCCCTTCCGAAGGAAGTGCGTGATCTCAGGATTTACCCCTGAAAAATCCTCGTCGTCCTCGGCCGGGATCGAACCCGCGTACTCGGGCATCAGAGGCGATCACGCAACCTGCTGAGCCACCGAGGCCGATGTGTTCTAATGGTACTAACTCATTACTACGAATTGATTGTTGTAACAATTGGACATTTCGTTATGGCGAGAGTAAATTTGTCTATTGTTTATTGTTGCAAAATTAAGCTGTATTGTTGCCACTAAATAAAGCATTATAAAAGCTTGTTTTGATAAAACCCTTTTTTACATAATCTTGTTATCCTTCATTTCATTGATAAGGCAGTACATAATCAATCACACTGTAGCAGCTTTTTGCTAGTTCACATTGTATCTTTTTTAAAATTGAGATGTTGCAAAGATTAATTTCTTAAAATTTGAATTGAAATATAATTAAACTTTTCCAGAAAAATGCATATTAATAAAAAGTTCCATGCAACATTACATGGAATTATGCCCTTCTAACTAATAGTAAGGAAATGGCAATTTGACTCGCAAAAACTTGAAATAAAAGAGTTGCATAAATACATTCCTCTCTTCGCATGTACTATATATGAATTAGATTTATTTTTTTCAATTTTGTTAACAATCCTGGTCAAAATGTTGCAACTTTTCTTTATTTACGACATCATATGTACAGGGTGCAATCAGGGAGGAAAGACGACTAATTTTTTAAAGAAATTAACAGGGTGTCTAGCAAAACCATTTCGTAAAATTCCCTGATTTTTCCCGGGGATGAGCCTTCGGATTAGTTTAATAATGGAAACAAAAAAACGCCGGAATACCAACAATTACGGCAGGTTCTAGGAATTAACGGCACTTTAACGGACATACTTGGTGATTCCCGGTTAAATGTCAAAAGAGTGTTTTTGTTTCTTAAAAAAGCTCGTCTTTTTAAATGCATATAATAAGGTTCAACCATTGAGTGGACAAGGAGCGAGGAATATTATCGTCCCATGAAAGTTTCTCTAACCAAAGTGCTTGCCACATTATCTTGGCATTTTTCCTTCACCGGAAGCCAGAAACATCTAAGCGATTATCTTGCCAGTATGCTGGCGCCGCGTATTGTTAGCTTTATTGCCGTCTACTACCTTGTTGCCTTCTACAATGCTGGGTTTCATCGTGGAAAAAGAACAATGAAAGCTCCTCTTGCACCACTTCCAATGCTAAAATGTGTCACTCGCTGGTGGCCAACATGACTGCGCTCGCAACCCCTATATCTTTTATATGATTATAGAATCACAGATGCCTTTGAAAAACTGAAAACTTGCTATTTCATTTAAAAAAAATTTGAATTTACTTTTTATGATTGTTTCTATAGGGAAAAAATGCTTTTCTTTCATTCAATATTTATTAGGCTCTTTAGCATAAAAGCTACTTATAAGAATGCGCCCTTGGTCTGTACGTTTATCGGCCGTCCGGCCGTCCCACAGTGGTCCAAAATCCCGAAAGCTGGCCAAAAGTCAAAAAATCAATTTAGAATTTTCTAAAATATTATTAGTGTTACGAAAAGAGAACTAAATTCCTCATCGAATGTTACCAATCTCAGATTAATATTTTTTATACTTCCCTTTCCAATTCAGTTCAAAGTTGACTTTCGTACGAAACAATCGTGACAATTCAAAGTAACGAAGATTTTACTAGTCCGGTTTTGTGGATTTATTTTAAAAACGAAGCTTGCAAATCAAATTTTGCACAGTGGATTCTATTCCTGGAAGTATGTGCCATAGAAAAATATACTAACAATATTTTTTATATGATAGTATATAGTTTTTTTATTTTAGTTAAATTTAAGCTTTTAAGATATGACATATTTCGAAAGAATTAAATTTTCAAGTAGTCAAATAGTTATGCATTCCAGCTCATTCCGAGTTCTAATTAATACCATATCCTAGATTACACTTTTCTCTTTCGAATCGTTAAAACTTTTGCTGCCTTTAACTGCCTTTTTGGCTTTGCGATACATTTTTGTAGCTATTTATTTCAGCATCGATACAGCGCTGGATTTGCCAATAGGCCGATTAGGCCGCGGCCTAGGGCGGCCAGATTTCAGGGGGCGCGGATTTTATTAGTTTGACTATTCTATTCAATGCATACTTATCTACTTAAATACATATTATTTATGGCCTAAATAGTCTTAGTTTACATTACATTACTTACAAGTGTTCACGAAAGCAGGGGCGGCAGAAACATACTTCGCAAGACTCGCTATTAGACTTTGCTTCGTTGTCAGGATTAATTTATATTCAATAGCTCCTGTCCAAAACAGTAACGGCAATTAAAATTAACAGAGATTTTACTAGTCTGGTTTTGTGAGTGTATTTTGGATAACAAATTTTGCAAATTAAATTTCGACAATTGGATTCTATTCTTGGAGGTAAGTGCAATAGAAAAACATACTAACAATGTTTTTTGTAGGATCAGATAGAAACGTCAAATATATTATAAATTTATAATGTTTGTGTTTATATATTTGAAATCGTTATTTGTAGGATCAGATAGAAACGTAATAACCTGTAGTAAAGGAGAACATTTTATGGTAATGAGGGACCATTTAAAAAATGGCTTATCTAAACAAATAGAAATTTTGGAAGCTGTATGGACAGAAAAAATGAACCTGTATCTTCATATATGAAGATGGAGAGCCTATCCTATCTAAATTTTTCCACACGAAATCGTTATTACCAGAAGCCATTGAATTATTAGAATCTCCAACAATTCATAGTGCAAATGAGATATATTCGCTACTTTCAGTTTAGGTGGCGCCGCCCTTGTGGCATTAGCTTGAACGCAGCTAAGTAGGATTCGCCGTAGTTTAAGTAAGGCTCAACACGTTGTTGCAGGTAAAGAAATGAAAGAAAAAAGTAACAAATACTGCCGTATGATAGGCTGAAAATCAAAAACGATGTTACATGCAGTAATATTACAGTTTTTCCCAAAAAATAAAGCCATTAGAAAAAGTTGGGAAGTAAAACTTATAATGGGGAAAAAAGCCACAAATACCATGTGAGTATAAACGCAATTTTTTTCCATCAACATCTTGTAAGCATAAATTAGCAATGGTAGGGTAAAAGATGGAAAATATGTACATATATTAACATATACTACTAATAAAATGAAATAATTTGTCTAATTTGACTAATTTGTCTTTAAAAGTTTGTTTCACTTACAATACGTTTACATGCACGTAACTTTACGGTAAAATAGCTACATGTATTTCTATTATTAGCTGCATTAGTTTTGATAACATTGTTTTGATTGTGGGTCATTAATAAGCAAAAAATTAGGTCGTTTATTATTAAGAACAATTTTCACCTTGAATCTACTTTTTCATATTTAATCAACTAATAATTTCCAATTAAGAAATAATTTTTTGATTTGGTATGCCAGCTTTAAAACGAAAGATGAAATAAAATGCTATTCCTAGCAGGTGCTTGCCACATCGACCACTTGAAAAATATACCATAATACAGAAAAATATCACACAGTGTAATATTCAAAGCATGTTGATGGAAAACGGATGGTGAGGTGGATTCTACTTTCGCCTCCAATTTTCAAAAGTAGCAGCGCCCTCTATATTCACTGAAAGTAGCGAATAGTGATTTCGATAGTGAATTTTCAGTAACAGACATTGATTTGACATTCATTACGAGTCTGATACTGATTTCGATTTTTGCCTTTGAAATAAAGATGTTTTTTTTTATGTACGAAATATCTAATATTTTATCTTCTTCCTTCATAGCGACATGAAAGATCATACCCCTAATATATCACTTTTTGCCAAATTTAGAAATTTTTTTGGCAATCAAGTTTGCTATTTTGCTCCTGTTATGCTCTTTTCAGTTATTTGAATCTCGGATTCGTAATTAGCGACGTCTAAAACCCCAATATACCAACTTTCGTGTAAATCATATAATTTTTGTCGTTTTCGCCAGCTTTTCGGTATTTTGAACCACTGTGCGTCCGTCCGCTGTTTGCACGACAACTTGAAAACGGATTAACCTTTTCAAATTCTGTTTTCAGAAATATGACCAACAAAGTCTTAGCTCGGCCGTATCAACTTTTCAGAATTTTTTGTGGACCCCTTCAAGTCGAATTCACGTGCTAAAACAGTGACTGTAAAGAATACAAAGATACTGGCATGTCATATAACAATCGAATTGTCAAGACGGAATATATTGTTACTTTCTGTTCATCTTTTAAGCATTATTGACATTTGGCGCGCACACGTGAAATCGCTTTCGACGCTCAAGTGCTCATAATCTTATTATTAAGTAGCGGAAAAATAGTTCGAGCTACTTATTGGTTTTATAATGTCAGTCCGTGCCCTTCATCATTTCTACATTTTTTGAGGTAGAAGGTTGCAATTCGTTATGTAGCTTATTATGGGCATGTGCAGCTTCACTATATAGTTTGGTTTTGATTAGCCCACTAAGGTCGGAGTTTTGGGGGTGAAAATTAGAGGGACCAAAAGGTCTAGGTGTATTTATGCATATAAAGGAGTGAAATTCAGTATGCAGATTCATATAAGCAAGATCTCCATTATATGAAGATTTTTTTTTCTCGGAAATGCATCGAAAAGTAGGGGGACTGCATTGAAAAATAGTGTACTTGGATCCAACTCTGTCTGTAATAAAGGAGCTGTAAAAAATATTTCTGGTTTTCATTTGAGTGATCTTCGTAAGTGGTTTTATAATGTCAGTCCGTCCCTTTCATAATTTCTACATTTTTTTGAGGTAGAAAGTTGAAATTTGGAATGTAGCTTACTATGGGCATGTCCATCTGCTTTAGTTTGGTTTTGATTGGTATACGGGGGTCGGAATTACGGGGGTGGGATTCAGAGAGGGCAACATATCTATCTGCTATTTAGGTACGGAAAGGCGTAAATTTCAGTATCCAGATTCCTTTAGGCAAGATCTACATTACTGTTAAGTTTAGACCCAATTGTTCCTGTGGGATCGCATTTGCGGGGGTAGCAGTCACTTGGTCCTTAGAACTATGGCAACATATGGCATGTGATATATCATACATTCGGAAATGATGAGAAAGGAAAGAAGATACGAGGTTTTTTACATTTTCTACATATTACGTTCGAGAAATTCGATTTATTGATTAAAATAAAAAAAAAAACTTGGGGAGAGGTAAAACGTGCAGATAAAGGGGTAAAAATTAGAGCTCCCTATTTCACGTGTACCAAAATACACGGGTACACGTGTATTTAATACGTCCGTGTATTGACCCGTGTATTTACAGCATCACGGGTATCCGTGTACCCGTGTATCAGTGTACCGTGTAGCTACACGTGTACACGGGTACTCTTGTATTTCAGTTCCACGGATACTCAAGCGTTTAAATTGTTGAATCAGATATCAGAAAGAAAAACACAATAAAAATAATATTCAAGGGAAAAAACAATACAATTATCAAAAATTTTATCACTGCTCAGTAAATAAAAACAACCGAATACATCTCATATTATAACTGCATGGTTTCATTTAAAAATTATTTAACAGAATGCCATTATAGCATTCAAAAGAGGGAAGAAATTACTGAGTTTCATAAAAAAGGCCTAGAATTGACTGCGATAAGTAAATGAACCTACATGAAGATTCCTACAATTCAATCAATAGTAAACGGACAAAATCATCATATCAAATTTGCTCAAAAAAGCAATGTTTTATGTACAAAGTTAACTTAAAACAGAAAATAATTTACAGGATAAGTGATTAAAAAATAAAAAAAAAATTTATATAAAAGTTTATAGTTTTATTAGACTCCTGTTTTTCAGAAAACAAACATATCGTTTGCAACGTGATTTTGGCTTGAATGTCTTGAACGGACACGTGTATAAAAATACACGGATGACGGTACCCGTTTACACGGATACACGGGTACCGTCATTCATATTTACACGTGCATTAAGTACACGGATCCTTAAGTTACAGCTACACGGTACACGGGTCCCGTGTACCGTGTACCCGTATGCTTTTATTACCCGTCAAAATCGTAGGCTCTAGTAAAAATAGATGACTTGCCTTATCCTACTCGGAGGGGGGGAGGGGGAGTGTTAATTTCTTTTTAATAAAATTTATTGCATAAATGAATTTCTTTTTAATTTATAAATGTATTTCTGCTTCATTGCTAAAGCTCCTCCTTGGAATGTTTACAAGATTTTATTTTCTCTTTTCATTTTAATGACCATTTCAATTTTAATATGGGCCCGGGTTTGGAGAACTTTTTTTTTTTAAATGGTAGAAAAAGGTTATGGAATTATTTTTTTAAATCTGATTTATATAGTGCAGGGGTTTCCATGAAGTTAGCTGTTAAGTTCTAGATGTGTTAACTGAGGGGAAAAGCAAGAATGAACAAAAACTCTTAAAAAAAAACATTGTTTCAGTTATTCAACGCACAAAAACAAGTATTTATTAATTTTTTATAGTATTATCATACAAAAAAATTATCGCTCACCGAAAACAAACATTGGGATTTCGTGCCACTCAAGGGCCAACATGAAAACTCGTCCTATATCGCGTAACGCGATTTCTTGCATGAGACGAGAGTTATCATGTGGTTTCTGTCGGGAGACGGGCGACATACTTCTCTTCCCGATCCCGACAACGACAGGAGTTTCCCAAATCTACACAAACTAGTCCAAGAGCCCGTTGCGCCGGGAACAACCATCATCGCCAGCTGGTGGAAGGGCTATGATGGACTAAAAAATACAGGTTGGAAGCATCAGACTGTCAACCATTCTTAGAATTTCGTCGGTATTTCACAATATTTCACTGCTTTTAAAATCACCACAGATGCTAACTATTCGCAATCCAACAAGTTTATAAAAAACATCTTTTCTTTTTCCCTCCCAACAAAGATCCGGAGTGTTGCTCACACACATCGAGAGCACGTGGTGGCAGGTGAAACGCAGCCTGCCAAGCACCCACGTACAAACATTCAACCTAGAAAACAGGGAGCAGTGCTTGGCAGGCCACTTCGCCCAATACCTTTGGCACAGAAAATACAAGAGAGATTACCTGATATTTTTGCGTCATAGAGCGCAATTATACCACGGCTAGTGTAAGTATGGGTGATAAATCATACCATCTGACCAAAACCGCAAGTTCTTCGTTTTGCGTTTTCCTACTATTTGCGGGAGGTAAATCATTGTCAGCGGCGAATTACTCTCGGCGGTAAATCACTGTGGGCGGTAAATCAGTGTTTCCGGAAGCTCTTCAAAGAAATCCTCAAGGACCATGACGGCCAACTCGATAGAGCAAACTGTACGAAAGACATCGATCAACGTGTTGAAGACATCACCATGCGAATAAATACTGCCACTGAAGCTAGTGCCTATCCATTGGAAAATAAATCTCTTATAGGCTTACATGGTTGGGACACATTAACATGACCACCTCTCCTCGAACATGTTGGAACGTCCCATGGTATGCAGATGAAAAATTACTGCATATCATTAAAAGCTGACAACAGCAGACGTGTAGTAGCATCCGTTAACACAGCAATTGTCATCGTCATCGCCAGAGCAAGTGACCTGGCAGACTTCCAAAAGAGGATGATCATTGGCTATCGGGCCAAGGGGAGGCAGCATTTCAGAAACGGCCACCTTTGTGAATTGCTCTAGCGCTGCCGTTGTTAAGGTGTACCGCGACTGGACGAACCAGACAGTTTCGAGCAACCGAAGAGGTAACTGTAGGGCCCCACAGGCCATCGATCCTAGAGGTGAGCATCGGTTACGACGCCTGGCCAAAACCAATCGGCGTGCCACTGTTGAGCAACTGACACAGCAAATGAACAGTGGGGCCACTAGGCGTGTCAACACAAGAGAGTACAACAAAATCTCTTGAGGTTGGGGCTCCGGAACAGGCGTATGGTAACAGCACCCAAGTTGACGCCTGTGCATCGCCGAAAACGCCTCCAATTCGCAATGGACTATCGCCATTGGACCTCGGCCGAGTGGCAAAGGGTTGCTTTCTCTGACGAGTCGCAGTTTCTGGTGAACAGAGTGGACGGACGATGGAGAATTCGCCGGGAAGCATCTGAGAACAGGCATCCCGACACCATCGTTGGCAGACGACAGGCTGGCGGGCGAGGTGTGACTGTTTGGGGGATGTTTTCATGGTATGGTCTCAGTCCACTGATACCGCTGGAGGGTACACTGAATGCTGTTCGTTACCTGACGATCGTCGCAGACCAGGTACACCCCTTCATGTCGACAGTGTCTCCTCAGGGTGATAGCACCTTTCAACAGGACAACGCTCCCTGCCATACTGCCAAAATTGTCCATGACTGGTTCGAGGAGCATGAGGATGAATTCAAGCTACTCCCATGGCCATTAAACTCCCCGGACCTCAACCCCATTGAACGTTTGTGGGACCATCTCGATTGCCATGTCCGCAAGCTGGACCCTCCACCACACATGGTGATGGAATTACGGGATGCACTGATCGTCTAATGGTCCCAGATACCTGCAACCACCTTCCGAGGACTTATTGACTCTCTGCCACGTCGACTACTGCTATGCTTGCCGCCAAAGGTGGATATTCCAGATACTAGCAGGTGGTCATATTACTGTGTCCCGACCCTGTATATACCCCCTGGTAGTTGCATGCAGGGGGGGGGGGCAACAGTACTCGGACTGAACTGTAGCAAGACTAATTCGTTTTTCTACTATCTGTGGGCGGTAAATTACTGTGGGTGGTAAATCTGTTTCCGAGAGCTCTCGTGCGTCCTAGACACATACTTACCCTCTGGTTGTTGCATGCAGGGTGGTGCCAACATTACTGGTTGTGGCAAAACATGCCTGCCCTCCCACTCCTACATCGGCCTACACAACAGACCCACACTTTTAGAATGAACCCCCCCCCAAAAAAAAATCAAGCTCCTGTTTTTTTTTTTCAATCCCTTCAAAACAAGTCGCCCACTTTTAGAATCTTCTCTACAGATGGCGTCACTATACATCATACAAGATAATCGCTCAGACGTGTCTGGCTTCCGATGAAGGGAAAACCAATGATGTGAATAAAAGAACTGGATTGCGCGCGAGTTAGGATCGAGCGTACAAGGGTTTTCCCTGAAAATGTACGCGAGTGATCTGAAATGTGGGAGGGAGCAGCATACAATGAGTACTCCGGATATAAGCTTAATGTTTTCCACATTATTGACAGATAATATCCGCAAAAAATATTAATTTTCTATTAGTTTTACTCCTGCCGCCAGTTGGCGCTTTTAATTTACGCCCTCTTGCGATATTCTCCAGAAACGTGGGAGTGTCGCCCGAGGCCTTCGAGATTAACTAAAATGCGTGCGAGAGCGATTTCACCAATCTGCCGCCAGATGTCCTTCTTTCTCTATAAAATCTCTGTAAAACTATGTTGATCAACGGAAAAACATCGATGTTTGCGAGGTTTTTTCAAATTCAGTGAGACTTTATATAAAACATAGGTTTCACATATTGCTTCTATTGAGAGCAGAGTTAATTAATATAACTTGTTCATTTTGATAGTTTCAAAACTTTTCGAGAAATAGGCTGTTAATGTACTCTGTGTTTTCCGTGGTAATGTCGCCCATGATAAAACTGCCAGGGCCAGTCAGCTGTTATCAATAATATAGACGTCTCTCAATAAAAAACTAGCATAAAGTCTCAATTATACAGAGTGAATACAAAAGTCTGAACCCCCCCTTTTATTTTTTGAACTGAAGCAGATATGTCAATTTTGATGAATCCAATGAATCGGAAGTTGTGGGTGGCCTATCCCATGGTGCACTTTTCATCATATGCAAATTAGGACACATTCAAAATTTATCTCAAAAACCGTAAGGGATAGAGAAAAAACCCCAATTACAAACTTGTTCAGCATAAACAAACAAATAAAACAAAAAAAAATCATCCAAATCGGACTAACCAGTCACCCACAATCAGGTGGTGAACTGTTTGTAGCTTATAAACAGTCACACTGCACAAGGAAAACTGAATGTTGATATTTCCACCATGTAAAGCATGCAAATCAAAAAATTAACATAAATTTCCATACTCACATTCACTTTCATGCGGAAAAGCAAATAAAAGGCATGTTTCAGCACACAGAAGACAGAACAATTCCAGATGGCAAGCTACACTGTTCCGGAAATGGTCAACATGATGGTCAAAATTGTGGGTGATTGATTGGTCCGATTTGGATGATTTTTTTTTGTTTTGTTTGTTTTTTTATGCTGGACAAGTTTGCAATTGGGTTTTTTTCTCTATCCCTTACGGTTTTTGAGATAAATTTTGAATGTGTCCTAATTTGCATATTTGGGATGATGAAAAGTGCACCATGGGATAGGCCACCCACAACTTCCTATTCATTGGATTCATCAAAATTGACATATCTGCTTCGGTTCAAAAAATAAAAGTGGGGTTCAGACTTTCGTATTCACCCTGTATAATAGAGATTTTATCATAATGAA
>JAHWFO010038665.1:226372-238034 GCA_023313115.1 Rhysida immarginata | reverse complement strand
GGGGGGGGGGGTTCTTCCTTCATCTGTTGTGGTTTATTGGTTTGAGGTTTACATCGCTAATATTTATGTGTAGTTCATTTAAATTTCGTAATTTAAATTTGTGTAATAAAAAAATACCTTTTCTTGATATGACTGAAATCCATTTGTTTTCTAAATTTTGATCCGATGAGAAAAGCTTGAAATTTTTTTTATTATTTCATTATTTAATCCGATGGAAAACCATGAAAACTGATTTTCAATATATTTTTTGCGTTAGAAGTGCACTTTGGAACGCGGCAATAATTCATTTTGTAAAATTTCGCGGTAAAAACGAAATCTAAGAAAGATTTTTATTTTTATAAAGTCATTAATTGATTTAACAATACATTCAACTTATAATGTACAATGCAATAAATTCACCATCACCTAACAGAATTGATTTGCACAAAAATCAAGGGAATATTTTTGTTGTAACCATTACATCGTTCTCATTATACGTAAATCTGCAAGATTCCTTTTACATGTCTTTGGGTAGGCTAAATGGAAATTATCACGTATTGCTGAAGAGGAAGGCTCATATGAGTATCCTTGGCAATCTGAAATACAGAATAAATGATGAGTTTTAGATCAATGATTTATACTCGCTACAATAATGGAAAGGGAAACAGGTGACATTTTATTTTAGTTGATATCATACTCGACCTCCGTGCTGAAATTAAGTCAGCCACCCTTCTTTACTTTCTATAAGGCTCCTATATACAGCTTCTTTTCTAATTAAGTTCGATATGGTTGTTGAATCGTATCCGTTCTTGCTCGCTATTTTCCTGATAAAAGCCAATTCCTTGTTGGGTGTTTGTTCATCCAAAGGTAAATTGATAGCCCTATCTATCAAGAAAATAAATGCTGCCAAATTCTGACTCCAGGGGTGGCTAGAATCTACAGTGATATAATTGAGATGGTTAGTGGGTTTTCTGTAAATATCAAAAGATAAACGTTGGTTGTTCCTAATAATCAAAATATCGAGGAAAGGTAGACTGTTGTTATTTTCTAATTCAAATGTAAATTTCACAGTAGAATAGAAACTATTAAGATGTTGCAAGAAATCCGATACGTTGCACGCCTTGGTATCAAAGATAGTAAACACATCGTCTACGTATCTGAACCAAGTGTTAGGAAAGTAAAAACCGCAAGGTAAGTACGTTTCGGACAGTGCACATACATATAAATCACAATGTAAGTACGTTTGCATGTTTGTAATTAAAATGCAAATTGGAAATAAGTTTTACGTTTTAACCACAATTGTGTTATACTCCTACAATAATATAAAAAATCACAAGCTGGAAAAATTCTCTTAAAACCTAATAAATAATAAAAATTAAACATACTATAGTAAGACCCTGAAAAAAGCTTACGCTTTGGATAGAGGCTATCCTTTGTCAAAGCAAGTGATAATAGGAGTATTAGAAGACGACTTATATACAAATAACGTAGGAAGGAGGAAGAAAGGTTTGGTTTGGTTTGGTTTGTTTGGTATTAACGTCCTTTTCAACTACCATGGTCATTTCAGGACAGCGTTATAGGGGCCGCAAATTTTGCCTCGCAAGGGTTCTTTAACGTGCAGCCGGCGAACGACTACACGGGACCAACGGCTTTACTTCCCTTCCGAAGGAAGTGCGTGATCTCAGGATTTTCCCCCTGAAAAAATCCTCGTCGTCCTCGGCCGGGGTCGAACCCGCGTCCTCGGGCATCAGAGGCGATCACGCAACCACTGGGAAGAAAGTATTGGCTAGGGGGAATAGAAGGAAAACAACGGGAAGCCTGGAAATGAAATAGAAGACGTGCTGGGATCGGATAAGAAAAAGGACAAATGGGAGATGATAAAAGGGTAGTAAGAAAAATGCGAGAGGATAGCATATATCTATGAATCAGAGGTGACAGAAATCAAAATAATAAATAAATTGAAATAGTACAGTCGAAAATCTATCCTAAAGTCAACTTTTTTTTTCAGGTCTTACCACCCTGTGTTTAATTTTTATTATTTATTATTTTTATCTCAGGGTTTTTCGAGATCCTTACCCTGTGTTTCTCTACTCGTTTCATTTTATTTCCAATTTTTTTTTCTCTTTTTCTCCAGTTTGCCTGTTCTCTATTTGTCCCATGCAGTCATTTTCAATGACTCTAAGTTGAAGTCTCCCACACGTGTTCCAGTCAACTCCTCTCACGCCCTACATTTTCGCTTTGTTAGTGGCGTTACCTATTCCAACATCCCTACCCTCCTCCAGCCATTCCACCCGGCATTAAACATATTATTATCCATATGTTACAAATGACATCTCTTCTTTCACTCCAGAAATTGTCATTCTCTCCTTAATACAACAGCTCACGATTATCTTTTCCACCAGCAAAGATATCCAATTCACCTTATCTTCAGTGCTACCACGCTACACAGATTTTCACAGGTCTTCACATTCACAAAACACCTCACGGCAAAACAGCAACAACATCTGCCACTTCAACAAACTTGCACAGATCTTATCGAACATTTCTAAACGATTCCACTTCTTACAACACCCTGTACCCTGCCACACAACCTTTTCTCCAACACCACACAACATCTCCGACGATACAACCTGATTACAGAACTTCAACATCACACTGAACCCTTTCACCATCTGATTCATCCGTTCACCTCCTGATTCAACACCTTCAACCAACACCCACAATGATTCCCAGTATCTCCATAACAACTGCCAACGACACAACCTCGCCCCCTCCCTCTGATTCACCACTCCTGAATCATTACCCGACCATTCCTCATCCCAATATCCCTTCCAATGAACCCACCCTTCACGATGTTCCTTCTTTCTCAACACTCTCCCATAATGACCAAAATCTCACACCTACACCACTTCCTGATAACTTATCTTCACATATGCCAGACACATTCTAACACACTTAACACTTCTGACACTTCTGTCAGGACCGCAAACTGTACACCTTAGATACACCTCTAACACACGCAGCTCTACCAAACATCGATCATCCAGTTCATATGAGGAACCTCCAACCATCCTCCTGTCTTTCTTCATATCAAAAAGATCTGCGACAAATTCTACACCTATCATGCCCACAACATCACCACATGCTCGGCACTACCCCTAAAGGTTTGGTTTCTTCCCGCTGTATTCAATTAGGTCCCTTACCCTCCCCCACACGGCCTCGACTTCATTCCACCATTTCTGGCTCTATGCGTAACATCCTCCCTATCCTTAGTGGTCACCAGTGTTCCAGAATTTGCACCAGCCTCTTTCAGTCCATCACCTATCACGATTCTCTCTCCTCTCTCAATCCCCACAACATTAACGCTCTTCATACAATTATCTGTAAAAAGCTTGATTTTCTTTATTCCAAAAATTGTAAAAAAATTCAGAGAGACCGTCTTTTCTTCCCTAAGATATCCGATTTTGTCACTAGTACTTTATCCTTCTATTTTATGAATTCCCTGTCTAAAACGATCCACCTCCCTCTACCAGTTTCACCCCTCCACTCTTATCACAACCGCTGTTATTAATCTTTCTACCACTAAACTTTCGTCCCTCGAAATCAAAACTTGTCCAAAGGCCTTTCCTTCTGTCCTACTCCGAACAAAATTGATCCTTTTAGATATCATTTATTCTGTTGATAACTTCAGCCGTACCTCAGATTCCGTCTGTACTTCTGCACGAATCCTCCCAATTCTACTCCAGCAGTCAGCTCAATCTTCTTTATTCCTAGCGACTGAATCCCTCCCCATGATATAGACCCTGAACTTGAAGTCTACATCAAGTCCATTCAAAACGACATCCTCTCCATCACTAACAATCTTAAATGATCTCCTAACCTCACCAAAGACGAATTTGCATCAAACGCCTTAGCAACAACCCTGACATAACAATAAAGCCCGCTGATAAAGTGTGAGCTATTGTTGTTATGAACACCTTGGACTACATAAATAAAGCTAACAAAAAACTCTCCGACCTGACGTTTACAAGAACTAACCTCTGATCCTACTGAAAAGTTCTACTTGAAACTAAATAATATTCCCACTCAGCTTGTCACCTCTTCTCAAATTGATATCAAACCTGTCTTTTCCTCCTTCCTAAATTCAGTTCCCGTGGTCGCTTTTACCTTCTTCCCAAGATCCATAAAATTGGCAATCCCGGCCGTCCGATTTTCTTATGCAATAACACTCTCTATGAGCTGCTATCTGCCTATGTTGACCATCACATAAGCCACATCCCACCCACTCTTTCCTCCTATCTATCTATACATATAATAAAACTGTAACGTGTCCGTGGTTGTTCCCGCATCTCGCAAAAACTACTGGAAGAATTTTGATGAAAGTAGTTTGGTTATAGCTTGCAGTCTGGGTTTTCAACTGTGGTACTTTTTTCTGCGTGAAAATGTCTCATTCCCACGAGAAATTTCCGATATGGCCTGGTGGAATGTTATTTAAACTTGCCAACAGATGTCCTGCGAGTTTTTAAATTCGCGCAGCAGTAGTTAAACTTGTCAATAGATGTTGCCAGATAAGAGATGTTGCCATATGCCTTCTAAATATGCCTTCCGGAAAGAGTTGAAATCTTTCTCAGGACTCCAGAAATGTTACGAGAATGAGCCAAATACAAATGAAGTACGTGATGGCTATAGCTTTTAACTTAGTTTAGTTATAGCTTATAGTCTGGGTCAACATTGAGGCTACTTTTTCCTGCAGAAAAATGGTCCATTCCCACGGAAAACACAAACACTGGAACCTTGCAATGTTCAAAAGCTTGCCAAAAGATGTCCGCACGAGTGTGTTGCAGCCATTACTGCAGGACTCGCAATTCACTTTAAAGGTTTCGATTTCAGAAACAACTCAAAACCCTTGACACTCTTACGATCTTGGATTAAGGGGGGCCATTTCAGGACGGTACAGAAAGTATGCCTGCCTGTGTAAAAAGACGTCATGATTTTGAAAAATACTTCATTTGCGCAAAAAGAAATGTTTAATTTAAAAGAAAAATTAAATTTCACTGAAAATGTTAATATCTCCTAGAATTTCGCTGAAAAATTATTAATTAGGTAAGACGGAGAAATTTTGTTTGACGAAGGTGGCAACCCTAACTCCGGTTTTGAAACTCCTATTTTCACTGAGGCAGGTCAAGAAGAGTTTAAATAAAGTCCAGGTATATCTCCTAGAATTTCGGTTTTTCGAATTTTAAGTAGAATGGATAGTCTCTTCACTCGGTGTTGTTATTATTTAACCAATTTGAAGTTATAATTAACTTTTTGAGATTGTCCTGTTTACCTACAAGTGTAATTATCCCGGAAAATGCCGAGTCCACTGCTAGTATCAAATATACTAACAATTTTTTCGCCCATGTCCTATATCCTTAACGGCTGTAATTATGATTTCAAGAACATTTTCCTCTGCACTAACATTCCTCATGAGGATGGGATTTAGCTGTCCACAAGTCTCATCGCTAACAAACTTTCCAAGTTCCTTCCACTGATGCCATAAGTCCATTTTTTGTACAATCCTCACCTCCAATTTTTTCACCTCTAACAATGGTCATTATATCCAGTCCAGTGGCACTGCCATGGGCTCCAAAATGGTGCCCAACTACGTCAATGTCTTTATGGGGGTGGTGAAAGCAAAACCCTTTCCACGTCTTCCTTAAAGTCGTTGGTCTAGCTGTGATATATTGACGACTAGTTGTGCCCGCGGCTTCGCTCACGTAGAACTCAGTGCGAAGAAAGTCAGCGCCAAAAAAGAATTGTTCAAAAACTGTAGTCAAAGGACAAAAACTAATCAACAACAACCAATACGCAAAGGAAAATTTTAAGTCCGTAATTTGCCACCTTCAAAGAGTATCAAAATCGGAGTTAGGGTGCCACTTTAGTGAAACAAATTTTCTCCATCTAATCTAATTTTTTTTCAGAGATTAACATTTTCATTGAAATTTAATTTTTCTTTTAAATTAAACATTTCTTATTGTGCAAATGGACTTTTTTCAAAATCATGATGTTTTTTTTACACAGGATGACGTTCATTCTGAAAATTTGAGTTGTTTCTGAAATTGAAACCTTTAAAGGACTTGCGGGTCCCGCAATTATGGCTGCAACACCGGAGAATGGTTTTTGAAACTGGAGTCCGGAGAAATAAGCCCAATACGGGAGTCTCCAGCCCAACACTGGAGAGGTGGCAACATTTGTCACAGAATTCTTTTATGTAGCATTTCTGGAGTCCTGAGAAAGATTTTACCTCTTTCTGGAATGCATATTTTGAAGCCATATCTCTTACTTGGCGATATCTATTGGCAAGTTTAACTATTGCTGCACTTATTTAAAAACTCGCTCGACATCTGTTGGCAAGTTTAACTATCATTCTACGGCGTCGTTTTGGAATTTTCCCATGGGAAGAAACAATTTCACGCAGAAAAAAGTACCCTAGTTGAAGACCCAGACTGTAAGCTATAACCATACTAAGTTTCATCAAAATCTGTCCAGTAGTTTTAGCGGATGCCCGAACAACCACAGACACGCAACAGTTTTATTATATGTATAGATATTTTCCTTATTTGGCCACATGATGAAGACTCGCTCCTTTTTGTATCTCTCATTCTAACTCCATCCACCCCTTCAAGTTTCCTCACAACTATTCTACCACCACAATTCCTTTTTTGGATGTGTTTATCACCAACAACAAATTGTCCACTAACTCTATAAGAAGCCCACCAATCAGCACCAGTAATTACTGTATTACAGCTGCCATCCACGTCATTGCAAGGATAACATCCTTCTAGACCAGTTAACTTGCATCCGACAAGGACTTCCATGCTAACTCCCTTACCCACTGCTTTAAAAAAATATTATCCCAAATCTGCCATACGCACTTCTATCTATAAACATCACAGTTCTGCACCTTGAACTATGGAAACTGTTTGCTTATAAGATGCTATTTGACCCATCCCTACTGATTAGGCTTATTTCAAACCTTCGGTCCAGCATGTTAGTGCATACTTAGCCTTGCTCAGAACAAATCTCGGCGCTTCTCCCAACTACTTATTAATAAAGGGTGTTTCCAATACCTTTCCCATCAACGCCTGGGTCTTTGTTTTCTTTGGTGGTGGTACGCCCATTTGTCTTCTTTCCCAGATGGGTGCTCGACGTAGGACTTGGGGTGAAATTTTCACTTTTGCTCTGCTCTGCTCAGCTCTTGGCCAATTCGTCCAAATCGGAAAAAAGCGTGCTGCCCAACTTGGTGTACTTCCATTGTCTTCTCTGCTCTTTCGTCTCTGGGTCGTAGTAGTACATCCAGGACTCATCCATGGTGATCAGGCGGTCAAAGTAGTCGTTCATATTGGCGTTGACCAGCTCCAACATTGCTGCTGCCGCTGCTGCCTTTCGGGAAACTGTTTGCATTAGTGTGAGCAGTCACGGAACTCGCTTGATGCAACCTTCTTCATGTGTAACGATGTGCAGGATGTTGAACATACACACACACACACACGACTGATTTGAACCACCTGTGCTGTTGCCTCATCGTCATTCGCTTGTCTTGGAGCACCAAAGCCACCACTTGCACAGCAAACGTCAGCTCTTCTCTGAGAGACGGTCAGCCGCTTCGTAGGTCTTCTTCGATGCTTGCTGGCCACATTTAAACCGTACATTTCGATCAGCTTCACGTGGATTTCTTTGGAGTACTTGATCTTCAGCTAGAGGAAACGTATCACCGAGCGCACTCGCACGGGGTGCGCCATTTTGGATGTGATGCTCCCGCGGGCTCACGTGGTCTCGCAAGGCGTTCTTTGATTGTGTGGAAATAAATGAAAGTGTGTTTGCCCTGATACAACAGCTGTGTCGCTCTCCCTCTTGGGTTCCGTGATTGTACGAACTTTACGAACGCCCCTCGTACAGCGAAGCGCACAGAGCCTGCTGGTTATTAATATAGACAAGAGTTTATCAAATAGCCGTTCTGGATATATTTAAAATTACATTTTTTTTTCTTATTTATAGAATTGAAGGTGAGCCACGAGCGGATTAAATAGCTAAACGCTCAACTCATTAATGTGGTTTGTCGTTGTACTGAGCCTTTGAACGAAATGGGCTTTTCATGCTTTATACACTACTGTTTATAAAAATCGCAACACCCTGATGGAATAGCCCAATCTGCATTAAATTTGGAGCATTTGCATATCATGGGTCAGAAAAGAAACCATTAGATTTTTCAGGTCAATACAATGCGTTTTATTGTCACATTAGTATCGGGTGAAACCACCGTGGGATGCAATTACAGCCTCTAAACGTCGTGGCATTGAGTCAAACAAGCTCTGAATAAGGGCCTGGGGAATGTCCTGCCATGATCTGTCTACACGGGTATACAGTTCATCCACAATTGCTGCTGCAGGAGTCTGACGAGCCAATCGATGAGCAACCCTGTCCCACACATGTTCGATTGGAGACATGTCTGGTGAACGAGCAGGCCAGGGGAACAAGGGCGTCTGATGTGCTTGGTAAAAGGCGAGGACATTTCTGGCCACATGCGGTCGGGCATTGTCCTGTTGGAATACAGCGCCTGGAAGGTTCGGCAGGAAGGGGATGACCTCGGGTTGCACAACTTCCCTGATGTACAGGTCACTGTTCAGATTGCCATGGATTCTGATCAGACGGGAACGGTCATGGTAACTGATTGCACCCCACACCATCACCCCTGGCGTTTGTCCTGAATGACGCTGCAGGATGCATTCTGGAAGGTCGCGCTCGCCACGATGTCTTCTGACTCGTATCCTGCCGTCATGGTGCTGGAATTTAAACCTTGACTCATCCGAAAACACAACTTGTTGCCATTCAGCTTGCCACTGTTGGTGTTGATGGGCCCATTGCAACCTGAGGTGCCGGTGGTTTTGAGTCAAAGGAATCCGCAACAATGGTACTCGTGCCATCAATCCTCTGGAAATCAAACGGCGTCGTACAGTGCTAGCAGACATTGTCCTGCCTACTGTAGCACCCCACTGTTGTGCTAACACTGTGGAAGTGGCTGTACGATCTGCCACATGCGATAGAGGTGTCTGTCATCTCGCGGTGTCGTCGTGCTGGGTCTTCCTGAGCCTGGTCTTCGGTGTGCCCTGTTCTCTTCGCTACACTGCCTCCATGCACGCATAATTGTCGTTGCATTACGTCCTACACGAGCAGCAATGTCACGATACGACCATCCCGCTTCACGCAGACCAATTATGCGTCCTCTTTCAAAGTCTGTCAGCTGTTGATATGGTACCCATGGTGTTCTTTCAAGCAATTACTCTGAAAATCTAATCATTTATACTCTGACCCATTGTATGCAAATATTGCAAATTGCATATGGATTAGACCATTCCATCAGGGTGTTGCGATTTTTATAAACAGTAGTGTATTACGACATAGATAAAATTGACTATTCCCACCTTCTTCGGAGTTTACAGGAATCTTTACCCCTCTACAAGAGGTCCCTCTTCCCGTAAACCCGAAGAAGGCGGGAATAAATGTCGAAAGCAGTTGGTATTTTTATCTAACAATATCATACATAAAGCAACAATTATTTTCTTATAAACGCTAAACATTAAAAAGAATTTTTCCTTAACTAAAAAATTATCATCTTCACCATATCTCCGAATTAAAAAAACTTTTTTTTTTATTTTTCAGTTTAATTTTTATAGATTTCTCTATCGCATTTCTGCTTTATGCTGATGATTTGAAGATTTACTCCAAAATTACAGATTGCAGATTACATAATGCTATGAATCTTCAGAAGAAAATCACTGAGGTTCATCAGTGGCTTGACAAAAATAGCCTCCAATTAAGGGCATACAAATCTATAATAATTCACAAGGACTGATTCAATTAAAGTTGGATATATTTTACAAGGTTACGTCACATCTGGACGACAGTCAATTGGACAATACTGAAGTGGGCGACGTCAACTGGACGATAATCAAGTGAGCGACGGTAAAACTAGCCGATAACCAAGTAGAGGACAGAAATTTTTTAACTTCAAAAATAAAAAAAAAATCCCTTAAAAATCAACTTTACTTTGACAGTCCGTTTTTTTTTAATTCTTAGTCATTTGCATTAAAAAAACGTTAATATAATTGGACAATATAATGAAATGTTATGCATCAAAACAATTTTGTAACTATCATATATTTATTTATCGGGTAATAAAATTCGTTTAAGTAATTTTTATAACTTTATAAATTCTCCAATTAAAAAAATTTCCTAATGTAATTGGACAATGTTATCATAGTTAACTTTCTAATTGGATAAAAACCGGTTCTAAATTCCACGTAGAATGTGCCCAGTCAATACGCTTGATAAAAAAGAGAAAATTCTTTGGCCACTATCCTCATCTCAAACAATAATACTTATTTTGCATTAGTCATTTAATCTGTAAGGATATTGTTCTCTGCACTGTGTTTAAAGATAAAATGAAAAGAGACCTTAAAAATGAACTAGCTTCGGCATTTAATTCGGCAGTAAGTGATATCAATTTTTAAATTACAGTGTTATACTGTAAGGTTTCTTTTCATTTTGTATTTAACTATAAGGTAGCTTTATTTTCCTTTACTTAATAGACAAACAGTTTTGACGAAGCCTGCCGTAGGTTTGGTTGGTTTAGTTTGTTTGGTTATTAATGTCCTTTTCAACTGCTATGGTCATTTCAGGACCGCGTTAGAGGGGCCGCGAATTTTGCCTCACAAAGGTTCTTTAACGTGCAGCCGGCAAACGACTACACGGGACCAACGGCTTTACTTCCCTTCCGAAGGAAGTGCGTAATCTCAGGATTTCCGCCTTGAAAAAATCCTCGTCGTCCTCGGGGTCGAACTCCCGTTCTCGGGCATCAGAGGCGATCACGCAACCACTGAGCCACCAAGGCCGATGAAGCCTGCCGTCGAACGTTACAATTAGGCTTCCAAACTTGTGGCTTCCTATAGACTGATTGCGAAGACTTCAGAGAAGTTACGATGCAGAATACGAAAGGTGTGTTGCAGGTTATTACCGTTCTGCAAAACATTAAAGATATGAAGAAGTTGATGAAACAATCCTTAGAAAAGTAAACTATTATGATAGATGAAATATAATCGAATAGTTGCGTGGAACATCGTAAAATTATTTCATGGGATAATTCTGTCATATTGTAAAAGAAAATGTAATGTTATATTAGTTCATAATAATATGTTAATTATATTAATAAAGCTATAATTATTTTAATTTCTTAAAATTTGAAGTTTTAAAATATTTTTCTCCCAGTTTCTATCGGGATGGCAAAGTAATGTTTTTTTCAGTTTTTTTTTTTTAAGTTGTAAAATTTTCGTCGCCCACTTAGTTATACCGTCCACTTAACCAGTGCCTAGTTGCACTCATCCAGCTGACGCGTTCCCACTTTACAAGGGTATTTGCTAAAATTTGTTCCTTATACAAAAGACTTTTTTTCAGCTGTTATTGGTTCACCCAAACATCATTGTGAACATCTACTATTAGAAATTATTAAAAAAAAATTGGATGTTTAAAGCGATTATATTACACATACAGAATATGCAATTTTTAAAATTTACCAGTTGTAGCATTGCCAATAATTGTATACAGGGTGTAACTAAAGATGTGTTACAAACTTTGGGGAATGATA
>JAHWFO010038665.1:184518-221372 GCA_023313115.1 Rhysida immarginata | reverse complement strand
CGTTTTTTATTTATTGACTTTAACAATTTAAAATTATTGATGCAAATGCGGTATCAATTGAATGCGTTGCTATGGCGGAAAGGCTGCTTCTTCTGAATCTTCTGTGGGCTAGATGTTCTTTAACCCTTTCGGTCCCTGTGTCCATTACAATGGAGATATATGATTTTTATGTATATGGCTCTGAAATTCATGTGCATGTATTTTTTACATATTTGTATTATTTCTAGGTTTTTACATATTTGTATTATTACATTATAAACAAATTTTAAAGACACCCATCTCCATTGTGATGGATGGACGTGTGTGATATATAGTCGTAAATCGCAATTTTAAGTTATTGTATTTTCATCATTAGCACATGTTATTTAGGAGTTTTCAAGCAAAGAAAAAATTCTGTCATTGAAAGAAAAAAAATGGCGTCTGAAAGGGTTACAACGGATTATAAAACTACGAGACGTTTGGCCTTTGAACCTCGTAAATTCCCGAGTTTGGAGATGTGGTACTTTGTCCTTGGGATTATTTAATAAAAATCTAATTTGATTTGGGTTGCTGAAAGACATAAAAATTGTGTGGTTTAAGAGCTGAGTTAAGTCCTTTAATAAGATGCTTATTATATGGTAAAGAGATGGTCTTTTCTACTTTTTCTTCATTTGCTTGTGCTTTTTATAAGAATTTCCTGTTTTCAACCAGTGTCAACGGCTTTCTGCGAGCGAAGTTTCAGCACACTACGCTTAGTGTCAGGGCAAAATTCGGATGAGGGTAGAGAGAAGCCCGACAGATCGCCGTCACGGAGATAGTCATCACGTGATACGTCCTCCTATTCATTACGTCGATTCCCGAAGAGGAATCGAACACACGATTGCTCGGCGACGTCGTCGTTAACGTCATTCCCGTCATCAAGTATTTTGGCGAAAAGCGAGTGGAAAAAGGAATGACAAAAAAACGTCAGAAGAAAAAATTTCTAATTGGAGAGAAAAAATCGTTGGAAAGGAGGAGGGAAGGAGATTATGGAGCAACCTGGAAAATAAGAGAGAAATAAGAGGAGATTACAGCTGGAGAAGGAGAGAAGCGGACAGAGCACATAAAGAGCTGGGTATAAGGACTTTCTGTGAACGGATTTGGAATAGTAGGAGCAGCAGTTGGATTGTGCCTTCGCCGATTTGCCGACCAGTGAGTAGCTCGCCGCTCTACGCGTTAGAGGTATCAAGTGAAGAAGCGCAGTTGTACGGGCGCAATTTCGTCGCTACGGAGTATAGCCAGTATCATTCTGCGTGGGAATTTTTCCGTGGTCTCTACAGGGATTTTTGCTCGAGGACCTCCGCAAGTTTATACCGCTCCAAAGATAAGAAGTTTCGCCGACCAATGCGGCTCCGAAATTGTTCGATTGGGAGCACGAATGGAATGGCGCCCGGTGCTCTTCAGCGACGAATCCCGCTTTTGTTTGGACACCGAAGACAGACGCGGACGGGTGTGGCGCAGACCATTGGAACGTGCCAATGAACAATGAATCCGGTATCGCCATCGTGGACCAACACCCGGGATCATGGTCTGGGGTGCCATCGGCTACGACACCAGAACGCCTTTAGTTACCATCCAAAGCACCCTGACAGCAGCACGGTACGTCACAGAGATTCTGCAGCCCGTATTACTGCCATTTCTACACACCATACCCGGCGCAGTCTTTCAGCAGGATAACGCCCGACCGCACACGGAGTTCCCCAGACCTATCGCCAATTGAGCACGTGCGGGACATGGTGGGTGGGACGTCGTTTATGATCACCCCGCAATCGCCATGAACTGACACAGCAGGTTCACCAGGCCTGGGCAGACGTACCCCAAGATGACATTCGCCACCTGTATGATCACCTACACCTGCGGCTGGAATAATGCATCGCCGCTAGAGGTGGTGCCACAACCTAGCGATGCCGCTTTCCGTCGGGACACCCTGTACAAACGAGTGCACGTCTTGGCTCCATAACGTAATAAAGGTGTGTTCAGATGTATCTTTTGCTGTATTCCTACTTTTGGCTCATTCGGATAACTCCTTGTGGGTGGGGCAATTTCATTGCAAAGCAGTGTATCTAGGAATGTATCGTAAGTGACTTACCTTCTTTTTAAGTACTGGCAAGAGGTTATTGCAATTCGGATTTCGTTAACGTGGGGAAATTCAACTTTAAGCTATTGCGTATTGTCTGGATTATTCGGAAGATAACGTACTTCCTGAACTATTATTGAATACGTGTCACGGAATTTGGAACCCGATCCGGAAAGGAAAAAGAATTCCGCGACTCGGATATTTGTGAATAGCAAGTTTAAGCGAAGAGTGAAGGAGACCCCCCCCCCCCCCGGGAAGGAAGAATGGTTCGTTCGCGCAAGTCGCGCGAGGCGGAGCCATGAAGGTGAGAGGGGAGCGCGACGAAGAGGAGAAGAGTTTTTGCCGTCGATAGATACGGAAGAGCGGGCGAGAGCTGAGGGCACGAGGTTTCGTGCTATTACGGCGCTTGGTGACAAAGTCACAGAAAAGAGGAATGCCTCTAATTCAGAATGGAATTGCAAGAGATTCGCCAAGGTAAGAGCATGAAATTAATGTTTTATGTTTTTCCAATTCAAGCGAGCGTCGCGGGAAAGCCAAGCAGCCGTCTCGAATAGGAGAGGAACCCCGTCAGAAGAACTGTTCGGAGATTCGACTCCCTACTGTAGTAGAGCTGACTGAGCCCGTTGTATCCAACATTCACGGTAATGACTATTTGTTTCATTTTATTGATACGGACGTTAGAATATTTCTGAGCGGTTTTCAGCTCGCCTATTTGACATGCTGTCTTATCGTCGTATCGCGAGACAGTCGGAAAATTTTTGAAGAACTAAAATTTATGCAATGTGGCATGCGGATATATGGAATTTTTCCATATAGCCTTAAAGCATTTTCAGACACCGGAGTAGGCGGTTTTGAGATTGCCGACCTGTGCGAATAGAGAAATAAAAATAGTTTCATTCTCGGTATGTTGTAACCCAGTAGCAAGAAAAAATATTACGCTGTTTTGTTTGCAGAGTGTGTGCTTCGGAGGAGTTTTGTATATTTGAGTGTTCTGAGTTATTAGTGCCACAGCAATTTAGCATCAGTATGCTATTTAGCGAATTTCAACCATTGTGATAATTTCCAAGTGGATTGGAGCTATAGAGACAGCTATTGCGCTGTGTTGGATGAGTCTTATTATTAATAATTATTTAATCAATAAGAAGGCTGCACAGGAGCTGCTGGAATTCTGAATTAAATGTAGATAGTGATTAGCCCTTATTGCTTATTGGCGGGCGAGTTTTCTTTAATGCGTAATGTTTTCCATTTGAATAAGTATATAGTTATTTCTGCGGCCATTGAATGGATTTAAACATTTTATGTGAACAAGCCCAGATTGCATATTGGAGGGCATTTATTGATAATTTGTATAGTCATTGCTAAAATAATTACACTGGATTGGATTTGACTCATTTATTGAAATTACCTACTAAATTTACAATATGGATTAGCCAGCTATATGTTTAAATAGTTATTTGGTGAAAAGCTTTTATGTATTTGGATAAACTTGTCATTTATTTATTCCTATTTTAAATTTTTCATGGACGCCGCGATGGAGAGCGGGGATGCTGAAGCAACTTGGCGACAGAGCAGTCCGCGGCGATGATCACGGTGAATGTGTCGCCATCGTAGAATGAAACCTGGAAAGAGAAACAGCATCATCTTTATCTCGAAATCGGCATTGAAGACGTTGGACTTTGTTTAACTTACGGAAACGACACGTCAGAATTATTCTTACCTGTCATCGTACTTTCTTCTTGTGGGTCTTGGTGAAGATAACCATTTCGCATCAATTGTTATTACTTAATTTGAACAAGCTAAATATTTAATTTATTAGACCTGAACTTTGTCTTTATTGAACAAGCTGTTTAATAAACTTTTATTTGTGTTTACTTTCTTTGCACCTGTTCTGTAAATAAACTTTAATTATCACGCTTCCACGTTACAGATGAAACTCAGGATAGAATCTTTTGATCCGATACGGACATTTATACTTTGTTAACCGAGTTTAATTATATACAATAAAACTATAAAAATCACATCTTCTAAAAATTATTCGCTCATTCGACATGAGCCCAGCTCTTAATAACTATAAGTTCAATTAATTTACTTCTTCGCCATTAATTTAGAAAATTAAAAAAGTAAAATTTCAGCGATTTCTCTTTAATGATTGTGTCACACAATATAGTGTCATAAATTTTAAAATGTATGATTCTATTTACAAAGCTGCTTCTCAATATATCTGAAATAACACTGAAGATAACATCTAAATAAAAATAAAGGGAACATTGGGGCCGCGGAAGTTTTGGCGTTGTCGTGAAGCAGAATAGTGGTTAGTTTCACGCTCTGAAACGTTTCGAAAAAACGGTTTAAAATAAATCATTTAAGTGGGTCAAGCTGTAACAACACCAGCAATTTAAACGGTTTTCTAAAAAAATTGACTACAGAGAAGTTAGTTGTTTAAAACATGGCCATGGCCGCCTCCTTGGTTAAGGACGAAGCTAATGAGTTGTTTGTAATTTAATTATTATCCATTTGTCTAACTACATGGAGTCTCCACAATAAAATTGGCAATTGCGGCTTCTTCCGCCGTTTCCCACACACTATTTTGACGATTTGGCAGGCTTTGGTCCTTCATTTTGTTTTGACTCAGAAAAACGGAAGAGCGCAAATAAACTAACAAATAAAATCTTGTAAACATTCCAAGGAGGAGCTTTAGCAATGAAGCAGAAATACATTTATACGTTTATTAAAAAGAAATTAACCCCCCCCCTCCCCGCCTCCCGAGTAGGATAAGGCAAATCATCTATTTTAACCCCTTCATCTGCACTTTTACCTCTCCCCAAGTTTTTTTTAATCAATAAATTGATTTTCTCGAACGTAATACGTAAAAAATGTAAAAAACCTCGTATCTTCTTTCCCTTCTCATCATTTCCGAACGTATGATACATCACATGCCATATGTTGCCATAGTTCTGAGGACCAAGTGACTGCCACCCCCGCAAATCCGATCCCACTGGTACAATTGGGCCTAAACTTCATAGTAATGTAGATCTTGCCTAGAGGAATCTGGATACAGGATTTTACGCCTTTACGTACCTAAATAGCACATAGATATGTTGCCCTCTCTGAATCCCACCCCCGTAATTTCGACCTCCGTATACCAATCAAAACCAAATAAAATAGTGCAGATGGACATGCCCATAGGAAGCTACATTCCGATTTTGAACCTTCTACCTCAAAAAAATGTAGAAATTATGAAGGGTCAGTCATTATAAAACCAATAAGTAGCTCCATTCTTGTTCTACTTACGAGGGTCAGTCAAATGAAAATCGGAAATATTTTTTTACTGCTCTTTTATTACAGACAGAGTTGGTACACTATTTTTCAATGTAGTCCCCATCTCTTCAATGTATTACCGCCACCGAGTCGGGAGGCATGGATACCTCGGGAAAAAAAATCTTCATATAATGGAGATCTTGATTATAGGAATCTGCATACCGAATTTCACTCCTTTATATGCATAAATACGCTTAGACCTTTTGTCCCCTCTAATTTTCACCCCCAAAACTCCGACCTTAGTGGTCTAATCAAAACCAAACTAAATAGTGAAGGTACACATGCCCATAGTAAGCTACATTCCGAATTTCAACCTTCTACCTCAAAAAATGTAGAAATGATGAAGGGTGATTCAAATCGTGTATAAAATAAAAAACCAATAAGCTTATAGATTTTGAGCGCTTGAGCAATCATGCATCGACAAAGCGCTTTCACGTGCGCGTGCCGATGTCAATAATGCTTAAAATATGAACAGAAAGTAACAATATATTCCTTCTTAACAAATCGTTTGTTATATGACATGCCAGTATCTTTGAATTCTTTACACTCACTGTTTTAGCACGTGAATTCGACTTGAAGGGGTCCACGAAAAATTCTGAAAAGTTGATATGGCCGAGCTAGGACTTTAATGGTCATATTTCTGAAAACAGAATTTGAAAAAGTTAATCCTTTTTCAAGTTATCGTGCAAACGACTGCCGGACGGACGGACGGCCGGATAAATGTACAGACTACAGACCAAGGGCACATTCTTATAAGTAGCTTTTATGCTAAAGCTCCTAATAAACGACAGCTTGTGTTATTTCGTTTTTCTGTCTTCGTTTAAAACTAACTTCGTTTACTTGGCCGACATAAACGCTCTTCTCTACCACAGCAAAGCTTTGCTTCAACTGAGCACGTGAATGAAATGTTTCAGCATATACATTACCACCATCTACTATCCACCGCATGTATTAAATGACCGTTATATCATGGTGTATCTAAACCCCAGTCACAAACTTCTGGTGATTATTCCCTACAGCGATATGAAAACAAAAGTTCATATAAACGTGGTTCGGATAATAAACCGTTTATGAGCTTTCCGCAGTTAAAAGTGAAGTTTCAGCAACTGGTTTTTTACTCTGTGAATGACAGGTGACTTGCAGAGAGCTAACTGCCATCCACAGAATAGAAAAACCAGCTGCTGAAACTTTAATTTTAACTTCGGAAATCAAATAAACGGCTCGTTATCCGAACAATGTTTATACGAACTTTTGTTTTCATATCGCTGTAGGGAATCATCACTAGAAGTTTGTGACAGGGGTTTAGATACACCCAGTATAATAATGAGCGCCAAAAAACAAGTGCAAGATCTAAGTAAACGGTGACCCTTTTGTACTTTTCCCAGATCACTGTCAAGAGTGTCCGCCAAATAGCGTGAGCAAGGAAAAACTATCGCCGATAGGAACTCTCGCGAACCCACAGACCGTAGATAACCGGGTTGAGAACAGCTAGGCTCAAAGACAACTGACGTGCCGCCATTTACCAACTAGCAATGCAATACAATGCTGGATCTATGATGGGCTTTTCATAACGCACTCTTGGTGAGCCCTTGCATAGCTGAGTTAACACAGTAAATGCCATCGTTGGGCTCCTCTCCTGTCGGAACTGAAAAGGAAAAACACGACCCCAGTGGATGACTGAACATCAAGATTAGAATATAAATGACTGGAGAAGTTCTGTTTCCAAATGTGACGATACCACAAAATGACAGATATCTGCTCTGCATGGAAGTGACGGACTGTTCAGCTTCATCACAATAATAGAGCACTGCAACAGGTGTGACATTCTCATCTCCTAGAATGCGGCGAAGTTCCTGACACTTGAATCGTTATTGCCTCAGGCTACTGTGGGCTCGTGAGCTAAGACAATAGCATGCGAATTAGTAATGCACCATGTTTTCGGAGGATTCCTGCTTCAACGCGATCGTCAATGACGACCTTATTAAGCATTATGCAGCATCCTAATCAGTGCTATCATCCCGTATACATTGAAAGCCAGGCCTGGGTATGAGGCGCCAGTGAGTATCATTTGCGATCTCAGCTACTACGAATTGCAGGTACTCTCAACTGTCTTCACTACATTAGGTAAGTTGTAGACGCAACAGTCATACTGTCCCTTTAGCGTATTCTTGAACACAGCATAAATGACCATGCTCCTGTGATCTTAATTATAATTTCACTGTTACCAACTTTTGTCTTTGGTTTCCCCCAGATAGTACTGAAAATTCCACCAGAAATAGACTTAATTTCCCAGATTATTTTTTAATGTACTCGTGGTTTGTTTGTTTTTTTAAAAAAACGCCAAAATCATTGGTTATTTTTTAAAATAATTTTTACAGCCAGCACGGCCAATCAGAATCCCCCGATGTCGACTTCGTCGAAGGCCTGCTCTGAGTGTGAGAATAGCGTTCAGGCTTTTTATACACATTAAATTTCTTGTTTTTGTCTTTACCAGATTCATTCATCTCAATGACACTCTTTCAACTTAATCATTTGGCCACGGGAAAATGATTTTAGAAATTTCAAAATTAAGTAGATCATTAAATGGGCTCTAATGATTTGCATCTTAATACTTCAGTACTTAACTCCAGAAACTCGTAGATTGAGTGTTCTTCCATGTCACTGTTGTTAGATTTCCCCCAAGAGTTTTGATTATTGACATTTGGCTTGGTAGAAAGTTGCACATTCCCAATAATGGAATTACTGCCTCCTACAAAATTCGCAAAGCATTGTCAACAGATAAAACAAAAATTTGTTTTAGCAATTTTACGTTTTCTGGAAGACGTCGTTGAAGTTTTAAGAGAGAACTGGAGCCGGACACTGTGGACGAACTTCAATAAAGATAACAGGAAACCACTGATCCACATAAAACTTTTAATAGGAGTTTCTGCCCAGCATGTCAAATTGATATGTTGGAGTAAATATCTGCGTCCAAGTCGCACACTTAGAAGAATACTGTTCCAACTCAAAAAAACGTAAATTTTAATTAAGATCACAGGAGCATGGCCATTTATGCTGTCTAAATTTTGGAACAGTTTCCCAAGTCTAACTACAAAAATAGTTCATAGGTGGCAAGGATGTCATTGTTAATTTAAAATAGATTAGCAGCCTTAGTCAAATTTTTTTTTGTTTCTTCTGAAAAGTAGAGTTTTTTGAGTTGTGACAGTATTTTTTAAGGTGTGCGAAGTGATTGCAAAAGAAAAGATAAGTCATTTAACAACTTACATGAAACGCACTTAATACTTTCATAAGCCTTGTTAAAAGATTATATCCCTGGGAGTATCAGTTTTAAAAATGTAAAATTTGCTAAGTTTGCATCATCATTGAACATTTCATACAACATTTTTCTTTTTATACATTATGTTGAAATGAGTTTTCAATTCCATCCATTGATTTAAAATTCTGAATACTGCATTTTCAATAGATAGCCAAAGTGTTGTGCAAGAGTGCACAATTTCTAAAGGATTATTTAGCCAATCAGCATTCGGCATTGGTATCCAGTGGGTGAAATACGAATTAAAAATGACGTAATATATCGCCATCAATCATGATAATGAAGGTATTGGATGGATCTCGACATAATCGATAATTGATTTTTATTAATCTTTATTTATCTATTTTTATTACGTATACAAAATCCACCAGAACTCTAAAATTATAAAATTCCACCAGGTTTTCAATAAGCCACCAGATCAAATTTTTTCCCACTAGCTAACTCGAAAATTCCCCAGAGCTGGTGGAAAATCCTAATGTCTTGAAGCTACATTCCAGCATTCAACACAGCCCGTTCACAAGTTGCAGGAATATTTATCTGAATTCGGCAAACACCTCTTCTTCTCTGGCCTTAATGTTCACTACAGGTCGCATGTTGAATATCAGCTGGTTGCAAAAGTTTCTTCTGGTTCTAGAACCCATGCCCAAGAAGGGCTCATTTTCCGAGGGGGGTGTTCATATGTTTTCAAACAAATTATTGCATTCGATTCCTGAATATCTTTGCTATATTACTTCCAAGAATCAACTTTCTGACTGTACATCTGTGAGTGCCATCAACGGTCTGAAATGGACCTTTCACGCGAGCATATTCGAGCTATAATCTTCTACGAGTATTCTGGAAATATTAGTGCTGTGCAATGTCATCGAAACATTTGCCAACGTTTAGGTGATGGCACTGTTAGTTTACGTACAATAGAAGAATGGTATCGGCGGTTCAGATGGCACTCTTCAAGATGCACCTCCTCTGGTCGGCCAATCATGATTTCAGATGGTGATCTACGCCAAGCAATTGATGAAGATCACAATGTAACAACGAGAGAACTCGCAGAACAGTTCAAAGTTCACTTTTCAACCATTGCCCGGCATCTGCATGAGCTGAATCTGTCATTCAATAAAATTAGGTTTTTGTGTTGGAATAAAAATCCGGAAAAAACTTTTGCAACAAACTGATATTATCACTCGGCACTAATCCGTCAAGGCCCTCCAGCAGCCAATTCCAATGAACTGTAGACTTGCAAGGAGGCAGTTCCCTATGAAGGAATAAAAAGTCTTTGATTCCATGCCACGACGTATAGAAGCTCTCATTTCCTCTCGTGGAGACTTCACAAAATTCTCAGTTTTTATATATAAGGTAATCACTTTTGTATATCTGTATTATGGTAGATATATCGCTGTATTCGCATGATTCCTTTATATTGCAATTTTCGTAATTTATAAGTTGTTCACAGTATTTCCTTTGTAGAATAAACACTACCTCAATGACTCATGAGATTTCTTCATCTATTTCCTATGTGGCTTATCTCTTAGTTGGATTTTCCCGCTTTCTGTTTCCTTCTTCCCTAAGGAGTCGCTATTTCCCCAGAAACAGGTAAAGGAGGAAACGCTGTAGCAGGAGCACACAGGAATCTACTTCTTCCTGTATTGAAACAATCGCCTTCAAACATCGCTAGAAAGAATAACACTCTAGAGTTAAATGGTAATTACGTGAAATAGATGCATAGAGTTAAACGTGTTATAAAATTTTGTACTACTTTATAAATAATTAACGTAAAGTCTAATAAATTTAAATAATATTCAAAGCAACTTATTTAATTCTATAGAATCCGAAGTTCATATTGGGATCGTTTCTTCATCTGTGATATACGTTAGATATGATCAAATTCATTAAGAAAAGATGTTTTGCTTTCTTCATGGTGTTACGATTTTTATTTGCAAAATTGTGTAAAATGAAGTGTACAAAGCAGAAAAATAAATTAATAGGTAGATTTTATTATGTAAATTAAAATGAGATAAAGTCACAATAGAAGGAAAACGTGAGAGTCGATTGGCTCTGCGCCCTATGCACCAAGTTACCCGAATCCCGGTTTCATTCGTATTATTTTATTACATAAAACACTATAATTATTCCTTCCCCCTTGTATGCACCTCATCAACAAATAAAATTGCTCCATTCTTCACTTTTACGTCATCAACATTTCGTCGTTTAGAACTATCTGTTTTCATTTTTTAGAAGTTTGTTCTATAAGATTGCTCTTTCCTTTTCAGCATCATTGACATCCTAAGTCTACTTTTGCGAGTTTTCGCCCGGAACTTTGCTGTTGTTATTGAATAGTTATTTTCGTAATTCTGAAAAAAAAAATGCACTGTGGATCGAGGATGTCCGGTCAAACAATGATTTCGCGAAATGACTTTCCACTAAAGCAGTACCCTATGATAACACTGGTCAACAAAAAAATGTTTGGATTGTCAAGGGTATATCAACAATTTCAGGATAATTTTTGTGCGGACAAATTTAAAATGGCATTGGTTTTGTTCGATTGACTCTAGTTTTCGAGTTACAGTCAAATCTCGAAAATCCGGCATTCAAAAAAAAAAACGCGCTCTACGATGTTCAAAGTATCCCCCCCCTCCACCCCCACCAAGGAGGTGACAATCGTATATATCTGTTTCTTGGTTTTGTTTTTTTAGTACATACATTGTATTATTAAATCATTGTTCTGAAATCATTTTTATTGATTTTGGAGAAAACATGAGTTATTCTCGTCGAAAGTGCTTGCTTAATTCTAATGAATCCTTTTACATTTGTGCAGAGTACACGCCACAGAAGTTGAGAACTAACATCACAGCCTTTTTCAAAAAAGCATATTTAGCCTATTTTGAGGTAAAACTTGGAGACGAAGACAAGCTTTGGGTTCCACATAAGGTGTACAATTTTCCCAATATCTCAAACTACAGGTAATACAGGAAAACTCATGTCATTTTTGAAATCAGCAACCCAAAATTAAGTAAGAAAAGTCATAAAACTGGTGGCAATGAAACTTGTGTTGACCAGTTGTCACGTGTAAATAGACAGAAAGAGGTGCAATGACATAAAAGTTTCAAAATATTTAATAAAGTTGAATGATTAAATATAAAGCACAGATTTCAGCTATGAATCGGCTCAAAGATGACAAAATGAAATTATTTGCAAGTGCAGAGTACCACGTGGAAGCTTAATATCGTTTTAACACACAACAAGTATGCTTAAACTTGAATTGAAAAATCAGAAACAAATTTGGGTGGGCACTGCGCAATGACGACCAATTTTACTGATGCATAGGCCAATAAGTTTCTTCTTGCGAATCAGGAATCACCGACCAAACTAGAAAGTAAGTTCCTTAGGGTCCACATCAATAATGAGGAAAATCCGGGTGGCTTCCTGTTGACGTGACAATAAAAGATCCACACTTATTACATTAAATCAAGTTTCAATTTTTCCAATTCAGTTATCCAATTAAGCAATTTGGAATAATAGCAATAACATCTTAGAAGAACAAAAGATACTCTCAAAGAAATTATAGGCTACAATACGCAATAGGCCTAAATAAATATGCAAATATTGTAGAAAAAATAGTGCGACTTCAATATGATGCATCAGTAAGCGGAAAATTTGTTCAAGCCCCAATGGCGTTGAAAAATAGAAATAATTCGTGCCTGAATTCGGACTGAAACATACGAAACTGCAAAATTACGGTAATTCGGAACTGTTAAGAAATCCTCTAATTCCGATATCCAAATCCCCAAAGGGAAAGATTCCGTTACCAGTTCTGGTTTAGCATAATCCCTTAATTTTTGAAATACTAGTATTTGAGACCCATGTGTCGAACTAATGTCACAGAGAAGAGTTACATAATTGAAAGAATATCGACGGGTGTCATTTTGCAAGCCGAGGACAAATTACCATCTGAATGCTTCTTTCCGAACCTATCCACAGAGTGGCAGCAATTCGCATGAGAAAGTTCTTGAAACTGACGGGTTGAGGCTCCAGGATTAAATCGGTGTCTCGTGTCAAACTTCACTTCCTTAGACGAAGGGCTAGGATAATTAGACATAAGGAAATTAACGGTAAAATTCTCAATATTTGAACCAGTTCCTTGGTTCGTCGTACTGCTTAACTTTTCATTAGCTGAATAATGTTCAGTCTCCAAATCCACATTAATCAATTTATAATAAACGCCACTTATCTGTTTTGCGTGCTTCTCCCCGTTAGAGTCCTTCGCACACTCCGAAGAATTATTCAATAAGTGTCGCACTTGACATGAGCTGCCATTGGATTTCCAGTAAGATATATCAATTCCGAACTCATTGTACTGTCGCTTATTCACATCTCTCACCGCTTTTATAAACGTCTTTGCTCGATAGCTCTCGATTTCGTTTTCGAATCACGTGAGAGCAGTGTAATTCCTCTCAAACTCACGGCTTTTCGGCATAGTGGCTGACGCAGTTAATGCCGTATTAGCTGCCGTTACAGTTCTTTCACATGATAAGTGAAAGAGTGCATCATGAGAGTTGAAACCGCAATAAAATTGAAGTGTCCAAATACTTTTGACATGGTGAGACAAAAAGAACGATACACTTTTAAACATATATTGCAAATAAAACACTTATGATACATGTTATGTGGCTTCGTAGTTCCGCCAGAATCATTGGTCTTTAATAACCTCAAAGAAATTTATGTTAAAAAAGCCCATCACAAGCTTGGATGAGCCATAGAGGAAGATATAATCCCATTTTTTTCGGGGCTGTGTTTGGTAATTGGTTATATAAAGTTCCTGTTCGGGCATTTTACTTGTTTGGTATTTCGGTATTTTATAAAAAAAAAATAACAAATCTACAAAAATACCTTTTTTCTGTAACACAAAGGGTGTGCTTTACTGATGACCTCCAAGTTAAATGGTCACAATTATGAAGGAATACGAAAGGAACACCTTTTTTTATAATACGAAAGTTCAATGTTTCTATATACAAGATGTCCCACAGCAGGTATAAAAAACTCCCTGAGGGTATTCTACATAAAAAGCCGAGACGAAAATGCCGAATACAGTTTTTGTTTTAAATCGGTCATTTTAGAGTTATGGGTTTTCAAAGATAGCGAATTTGTCCTAATTTCGCATACAATTCGTTAATAATAACGTAAACACACGAGACACGGATTCTGAATTGATTGCCAGTGTTATGACAGTGTTGCCCAAAGTCATGACCAGTCTAAATAAAATACTACAGCAATTTGTGAAACTTTACCTCAATTCATAGTATTTTACAACTGGTAAACATAAAGGAATTATAAATGAATAAACATTGATTTCTAATAACAAGTCAAAGGTAAACATAATTATTAATAACAATCTATGGAATCATAATTCACATTAAATGCTCAAAGTGGCCACCGTCAGCATCGAGACAAAGACGAGCGCGATGAACAAGATTGCTGCAAGCTGCTATTGTCATCGCGGGTATTATTGATTCCAATGCTTGGGTGATACTGTTTCGCAATTCATCAACGTCGTTAACTGGTGAACGACAAACGGCAGTTTTTAGGTGCCCCCAGAACCAAAAATCTAGAAGATTGAGGTCCGGTGATCTAGGCGGCCAATGAATCCAATCCATCTACTATTTGGGAAGACATGATCTAGCGCACGGCGTGCTAGAAGTGAATTATGTGGTGGAGCTCCGTTGTGTTGAAACCACATCTTTAGACGATCCATAAGTGGCACATCTTCCAGTAACACTGGAAGACTGTTCTGGATAAAATCTGTGTAAATTTTGCCATTTAGACGGGCTAGTAACTCATGTGGTCCAATCTGCAATGATTTACTGCGGTGATGTTCAGAGTTTCAGTGTAACTTTAGTTAAAATGATAATAGTAAATTTAATTAAACTAAATTTTAAATAAATACGTACAGTAGTTAAGGAAAAATGTCAAACAATAGACTTTTTAAGTACTTCATGTAACATTTCTATTCTTTATATTGTTTTTTATTTGATATTTATACAAAAAAGTCATAGAAAATAGTGGAAACTTTTATTTTTTACTTACAAATTCCCGTGAACTCCAGCCCATAAATTTATTCCAAATTTATTTTGCAAGCTATGGCGGTGGGTAACGTGCGGATTCTCTGATGCCCAATACCTTGAATTATGTTGGTTGAAGCAACCTTCATTGGTGAAGTGACATTTATCAGAAAATTAAATGTTGTGCACAAAGTTTCCGTCCTCTGCTTGTTTATTTAGAAGTCACGTATAAAACAAACGTCGTTGTTCATAATCCGTAGGTGGTAAATTTTGAACTTTCGCGTAGCTGTATGGATATAAATTAATTTTCTTGAGTTGTCGATGAACACTTGATTTGGAAATGTTGAGTTCGGATCCCAATTTGCGTACACTTAAAGTTGGGTCTTCTTCGATGCGAATCTCAATAAGTTCTTCATTTCGAACATTAATTTGTGTTGGCCGTCCACCGCGATTAATTGGCTTTGTCACCCCTTCTGTACGTACGCGGTGACTTAAATGTAGCACAACATTTATTAAAATTCGCGGGCGAATAGGGAACCGCTCTGCCCAAACATGAGCTGTAGCATCTGCACTTCTATTGCACTCGCCGTACAAAACTAATATTCGAAATAATCTTCTTTACTTAATTCCATTTTTCAAAGTAACGATTAGCGGCATAACAATTAAAACAACAATAATCAGCAACAATTGACACTATTTAAGTCAAGTTTAAAAACGAAATGTATGCGAAATTAGGGTAAATTCGCTATCTTTGAAGACCCATAACTCAAAAATGAACGATCTAAAACAAAAATTGTATTCGGCATTTTCGTCTCAGTTTTTTATGTAGAATACGCTCACGAATTTTTTAATACCTGTTGTGGGACACCCTATATATGGTCTCTCGCGCAGTTCCATAGTCACATAGGAAAACGTCACTAGATTCGGATAGGTGGCGCTATATGCCAGCGCTCCAGTTCAGTATCTGGGGCTTCCTGATTCATTTCTTACATGGGTTAGCTGACGATAATGGAAGAGCTACTGATATCCGCGAAACCCCATGTATCTTTGAAAATGTTCGCCAATCCATTCCGCTAAATTTCTTATCTTCTTTTTATGTTAACGGAATAGTTAAATCTTCCATTCCAACACCTTCCTTCTGGCGCGAAATTATAAACTGATGAATGATTTTGTGAGATTTGGCTGATTATAAAGAATAAAATTATGAAAGGCGCAGTGGAATTAGGCCGGCCCTTATGCGTATATGCTATTAAAAAATTTTTTGTAGCTATCTCTCTCTAACTGTGTGTGCGTCGACAAGAATTCGCCAATTAGAACTTGGTGACAATACTAGTTGAAAATAAAATAATGCAACCATTCCAAGAAGGAGTTTTAGATGTGAGGCAGAAGTACAATCGTGCGCGTGCACATGTCAACAATGCTTAAAAGATAAACAGAAAGTAACAGTGTATTCACCTTTGACGAATAGATTGTTATATGACATGCCATTATATTGGTTTTCCGTAGTCAACGAGAGAGACAGGCGCGGAAAAGTCACCTGACCATATTGTCAGGCCAACAATCCAACTTCCATTGTTTCCAACAAACGAAAATATATTAGTTTTTAAAATCCAAGTTGGAAACAACGTAGTTACATTGTTACTCGGACTATTATGGTCAGGTGACGTTTCCGAGCCTGGGCTTGTCATTCTTGTTGACTACGTTGGTTTTCTTAACGATCACTGATTTAGCACAAGAATTCGAAAAGGCCTGGAAAGTTGATACAGCCGAGTTAAAACCTTGATGATTACATTGTCAAAAACAGAATTTGAAAAAGTCATTAAATAAGGTACAAACTTTAAGCGGAGGTAGTGAACATGAAAAGGATTGAGACCCATCACCGGAAATGGTAGCAGAGGTAGACAAGAGAAAGTGGTAGCAGAGGTACAAGAAATTGAAAGGACACAAGACAGAGATTACCGGAACATTTATATTCCAAAAATATTACAAATGGCGTAGTAAATGATTCCATTTTAGAATTTTACAGATGTTCGATGTTTCAAATTAAAACATGATGTGCACTAGCCTGAAACCCTTCTACAGCAGCGGCGACGGCACCTAAACTTGTACTCGGATTCCTCTCTACGACATCCAACACATTTTGTTCCATGGTGGGCGTACGAGACACTCGTGGCCTGCCTTTACTATGCCTGTTACCGCTTAAAGACCCATATTCGCACAAATTGTGATGCACATGTGAAAACAAACGGTAGCCTGGTACATGTCTCGGTGGGAACCGTTCTCGATACAGTCGTCCAGCTGCTCGTGTACTGCCATCAGCCAATCCTTACACTAGCTTGAATGCGCACGTCTGCCGGTCCCCTGTTTGTGTAACGTTGCATGCTCTTCCTGCAGTCGAATGAGGAAAAAATCAGGTATTTTCTCTCTAGCGCTCTGATGCACAGCGTCGGCTACCGATGTAAGGGGACATTTCCGGTGATGGGTTCCTATGCAATTCTCAATCCTTTTGATGTTTTCTACCTCCCCTTTGTACCTCTATTTATGAGACACCCTGTATAGCTGTGACTAACCAGACGCGTATTTCACGCTTAGCGATATGTTAGATGATAAATTATATAAATTTTTTAAAAGTTTTGCCGCTGCTGTCTCGGACTAGCGTAAAACGTTTTTTAAATTGAAACTTCGAACATCTTTAACATTCTAAAATGGAATCATCTGCTATGCCATTTGTAATATTTTTTGTGCAATAAATTCCGGTAATCTCTGTCTTATGTCCTTTCATTTTCTTGTATCTCTGCTACCACTTTCCCTTGACGTTTCCGGCGATGAGTATCAATCCTCTTCATGTTCTCTACCTCCCCTTAAAGTTTTGTACCTCTATTTATGAGACACCCTATATATCTGTGGCTGACCAGGTGCGTTTTTCACTCTTAGCGATATGTTTAGATGATAAATTATATAATTTCCTTAAAAAAATAAAAAAAATATTAACTATTAAAAATGCTACTTGTTATGCCATAAAAATTTTGGTTGGTATTTCGGGGCTGGAACGGATTAATGGTATTCATATTGATTTCAATGAGAAAAATTGATTTGTTAAACTAGTAAATAGTAAAACGAGCTCGGTCGTAGAACGAATTAACAGTGCGGCGAAGTATCACTGTAACAGTGTATTCATTCTTGACTCATCGCTACGAATTGCTTGTTATATGACATGCCATTTTCTTGGTATTCTTAACGGTCACTGTTTTAGCTCGTGTAATCGACTTGAAGTGGTCCACGAAAAATCCTGAAAAGTTGATACAACCTAGCGAAAAACCTTTATGGTCATATTTCTGAAAACAGAATTTAAATAAGTTAATTCTTTTTCAAATTATGGTGCAAACGCCAGCTGTCTGGATAAACGTATTACCAAGCGTGCGTCCTTATAAGTAGCTTCGTCTGTACGTTTAACTGGCCTTCCGTCCGCCGTTTGCACGATAACTTGAAAACGGATTAACTTTTTCAAATTCTGTTTTCGACAATATCTTTATGAAGATCATAAGATCTTAAGATCACCAAGCTGTTGTAACAATCAATTCATCAAGTATGAATACACTTTACTTTCTGTTTATCTTTCTTGGAATGTTTGCAAGTTTTTATTTAGAAGATAACGTCTATGTTGTTATATGTTGTAATGTCCGGAATCGCGTATTCATAAAATTTAGTAATTTTCACAAATAAAGCTGCGTCATAACTTTGTTACAACAGCTATAATTTTTAAGTATAATTTAAAAATATAAACACACTATTGTATTAGGGTTCTAATTTGTTAGCCGGTTAGCGATGGAATATAATTATTACAAGAATTCTTACAGTATTTTATTTTTTTTATTTATAATATTTGAATACACAAACTTATTGCAGTGTTTACTTCTTATCGAGTGAGATAATAAGAATTAGGTCGCACATAATCAGAAAATAGCGATATGGTTTTGGTCAAAATTTTGCTGATTTATGTATAATTGTTGCATTTGGAGATGGCTAATCTACAGAACATGCTTCAACAATATCTGCAATTTATTACCCTATTCAAAATGTGGAATTTTAATATTTTAATGAAAGACTACGAAGAAGGTTTTCAAGCAATTCAAGACGTAATGCAATCTTTATGACAGCAGCAATTATCATATCTATTGCAACTGTAAATATACAAAGTAGAGTTGCCATTCAGTCGGGTTATCTCTAAAACTCACATTATCTCCACCTTATCTCTCTAATTTAACGCAAAAAAATCTCGTAAAAGAAAAAACGTCGAGATGTCGTACACGTTGTCTATTCTCATCGTAATCTACAGAAAGACTTCACCTCCTGCCTTCTTACACTGCGCTTCATTAAAGGTAACTGAAATAACTGGTCACCAAAAAGAATTATGTTAAACATTTTTCAAATTATTTCCTTCAAATTATTTATGTTTATTTTTTCATTTCTCTCAGTTCCTGTGAAACTGGCCATTTCCTATTTTTTACAAGAAAAAAAAAAGGCAACGGAAACTCCGATTTTCCAAGTACGGAAGACTGTGCGTATATAAAGGCTTAGAAAACAACGTTGCAACAGATTAATTTACCTTTCAGAAGCTTCAAGGAAATAGAGTAAAGGTCAGTTGAACATTTTTTCCGTTAGTAGTTTAAGACACGTAAAGCAGTTAAGGATCCACTAATCGTAATGTGGAAAGCAAATTAAAGTTAATGTCTAAGTGCCTACAGGGGGTGGAGACAAAATAATAGGAACGCCTGAGAACGGAAAAAAAAAATTATTCATAAGGTGGCTAGCGCACTCTTAGTCTGAATGGTTTTATTCGACGTGGGATGGGCAAATACAGCCACAATTATTGAATGCGCTCTATTTCTCGTGCAGAGCAGTCTCTAAATTCAAAAAGAGTGTATGGAGATGGACTCTTCCTTACAAAATATCCCGAAAAGTATAACGATGTTAAGATCAGGGGACTAAAGAAGCCACCGAGATGCCACTTTATCCTCGTGCTCATTAAACCATAGTCCGGCATTTAACAGTGGGAGCGTTGTCATCTTGAAACACGGGTCATTCGTCAGGAAACTGAAACGGCAAAATCAGATGGAGATGATCGCCCAGAACGTTAAGATATGCTTATGATGTCATCTATCCATAAGTATCTCTCATTCCTACACCAACACAAGCCTTTCTAGACAGTAGGAAGGAGACAGTCAACATTAAAGGCTTATGCTAGCGTTCTCCAAACAAAAACATGTCCCGTATCCGTTTTAAATCAGGTCCCGTAGTCAAAACTAAAACATGTCCCGTAGTCAACATGGGCTTAACGGCTGTTCGAAGTCACAGGGACGGAAAAAAAACATAAGAAGGCAGTGGAAGCACAATCAGTTTCTGTAAGTATGAAAACTTTTTTAACTCCCGCAATTGGTGCACCTGTTGCGAATGCTAATTGCATCGATAACGGTGTAAAAGAGGCAAATTCATTAAACTGGGCGACCTGTTCCCACTACTGTTCTACCCAGTCTCTGTGCTCTGTGGACTATTCTCGTCGCTCTAAAGCATTATGGATGTCATCAATGATTTCGAAATACCACTCTGCCAAAAATTGTTAGCAGCATGCAGTTTCATTGGATAGGTTTGGTAGAAACAGAGTGTTGGTGGTGGATGTTCATCTAAGGGATTTTCTGGGCCACCGTTGTGCTTCGGGTCATAATCCGCTTCGACATCACCTATCCCTGTCAGAGACCTTTGGCTTCCACCCATTATTACGTTTTGAAGATGAAATCTGACTATTTTTGTGACTGTCAATGCCCACAAGGGTTGGCTGCTTTCGTCACTGGGTTCTAATGAGGCCTGTCTATGCCTCTTCGGACATCTGAGAGGTTGGATTAAAAGCAGAATGTTGCCATACATAACCTATGACTGCTGATGATAGTTTGATATTTCTGCTAGTTGGCGCAGCTGCATTGCAAGGATGAATTACGGCGCGTTTTCACATGGGTGTTCATCATATTTTATCCATCCCCTGTATAACTCTTTCAGCTTTCTATGAATCGCTTATTATTTGTACCTTTCTCGCACACGTCCATATACGACGTTCTCGCCCTTATTTATTTACTTGAATCTACTTCACATTAAATTAAACCGTGACATTCTGCGTAAATTGAAATATTCTTATTGACTAGGAATAATTTTCTTATTATCCTCTTGAACCATGAAGTACGCGCGTTTCTTCTTCCTGTTGACGGTTGTCGCCGTTGCGGTTGCCGTGGCGGCTGCGTCGCAATTGGAAGACCAACAAGAATTCCGAGAGAGTAAGTGAACCAAATACAGTAAAAGCTCGTTATAACGAAGTTCAAGGGAACTTAGATTTCATTTCGTTGTATCCGATGTTCGTTATAACGAAACCCCTCCCTCCCATACCTCTAAACTCTAACCCCTTCTATTAAGTTAAAATGTATACACGTACATTATAACATATTCCTTCATTTTATTGCACAGCAACATAATAAAATTTTAAATAACATTATTTTATTTGTTATTTTTTCTTATTTACGCTTATGAATAAAACAAATAACTTACATAAATTATATGTATGAAATATTAGAAAGTAATGCCATTTATATTTTTCAAAAGAAATTACAAACATACAGGTAAACAACTAAGTGCAGCTGAAATTACACGTTTTTATCTACTTTTCCACAGAGGTACCTTGACGATTTCGGAATTTATCCCAACACTTCACCAGTTTCAGAATACCCCGTTCATAGAACTCCGTCGGCTGTGAATACAGTTCCTCGTCAGTCTCAAATATCTGACCACCTATAATTTCTTCATGGGACCAAAGAGGTGGTAGTCCTTGGGCGCTAAGTCCGGACTGTAGGCTGGATGGTGCAGATCCTCCCAACCGAAACGGACCAATTTTGCTTTGACGAAGTTGGCCATATGCTGGCGTGCGTTGTAAAAAAGAAGCAGGCGAACGTCGATTCCTCTTTCTAGTCGCTTATCCCGAATAGCACGCCGCAGTTTAGTCAACGTTTCAGAATAGATAGCGGCATTGACGGTTGACCCACGAGGCAGAAACTCTGCGAGTAGGATGCCTTGCATATTCCAGAAAACAGTAAGCATAATCTTCCGAGCTGAAGGAGAAACATAAGCTTTCAAGCACAGAAACAATTCTTGTTATGCAATATCTGTGTATGTACTTAGCCTTGTTTTTGGCTACTTATATAACAACGTTTACACAACGACTATATTTCCTCCGTTAAAAAATAAATGACCTTCTGATATCCTTTAGTAGATTACTTGTTGGGGAAATGCTGTGTTAAAGTTCACTGTCTCGAGTTCTGCAGAATTTGTTTTTCTGTATAACGTTGTTTTTCGTTATAATCTGAAAAAAAACATTAAAGATGTCATGTCTTGTCCAATTAAAAAAAAAAGCATTGAAAGCGTCAAGTGCCGATTTTACTTCTTAGGAAGTGACTCGGTGTTATTTCGTACGTCCATTCAATATCGTCTGCCTTCTCCTCTTGACTGCAGCCATTTTTAATTTGCCAATAATGGCAAATGGCAAGGATGGACTGTGATTGGCTGTTGTTTTTGGCCAATTGCTAATCACCAGGCTTAATTGAGCACCTTTCAAAGGCCCTTCGTGACCAAACATAATAACAAGTACGTATAATGTTGTGCAACGTTGAAAAGGGAGAAAAACTAACTTCGTTATAACCGATATTTTGGTTCGTTATAACGAATTACAATGGTACAGATAATTCTATGTTGCCGACCTTTTACAAGCTTACATCGTAATATCCGAAATTTGGTTATAATGGGATTCGTTATAATGAACTTTTACTGTATTACAACACTGCATTGAGTGGACAAAACATTAGAGACATCTACTGTAATAGTCACCGTTTTGTAGACGGTTACAATAAAAAGCCTCTAACGTTTGAATTACTAATGTTTTAAACGTTATTAAAAACATGCATTTAATGGCTATTAAAAGAAGAATACAAAATATTCTTTTCGGTACTGAATAACAATTATTTAGTGCCCGTATATCCGTATTTGTTATTCTAAAACATCAATGCGCTCATTGACGATTTTCTACTGTTTTGTCCACTCAGAAACAACTACACGGTGTTTGAAACAACTGCAAATCAACGTTGAATTGATATCACGAAAACAACTTGTACAAGATACAGGGTGGGCATAAATTATTGGTACCATAAAAAACGTTCATAACGTTATAATAATATTAGCTAACTATACACGAATTCCAACACTGAAAACAGAAATTTTCAAAGTTTTTAGCCCCTTCCATTAACGTGACTAATTTCAGCATGCAACGCAATATTGTATCATAATCAAAAAGACGATTTACGAGCGGAAAGCAATCTGTGTGCTATGGTTATGAGAATTAAAATCTCTGATTAAAATTCAACGGTCTTACCGTTTGGAATGTGGGGAAGACCCACCTCTTAAGAGATAATTAAAAAAGCTGGCTCAAATTGTTTTAAGCAACAGGCAATGTGTTCCACCAGAAGGGCACGGGAAAACCATCGCCATCGAATGAAAAAGTTCAAAAATTACAAAAGCGTTCATCCGCAGCCCAGCGAAATCAACGTGTCGTGCAAGTTTGGAACTGAACATTCCAAGGAGTATTATCCGTAAGGTTTTGCATATTTGTTTGAAACTGTGCCCCCGTAAAATTCACATTATTCATGAACTGGAAAAGGGCGACAAGCCGCGATGTTTTGCGTTTGCAATAATTCAAGATTGTTTTAGTGACGAGGCAGCATTCTGCGTGTCTGGAAAAGTTAATAGACATAGTTGCTGAATATGGGGATTAGAAAATCCACGTGTTGCACGTGAACATAAGCGGGATAGCGAGGTGATGTAACCATACTCGACCCTGAAAAAAAAAAACAGTGAATAACACATATTATGAAGCAATGATTTTTACGGCCGAATGCCCTTCCTGATACCAACCTCACTAGAGGAAATGTTAGAAAAGGGGACAAACACAAACATGCCCTCAGCGGGATTCGAACCCGCGACTCGCTGGGTCCGAGAGCGATAATCCAAGCGAAGTTTAAGATCGCGAAGTTGCCATTGCCACGCCATGCCATCCCACGCCAGTAGTGAAAAAATGGCCGTGCAGCACCCATCAGCTTCAAAATCGATATAACCTTAAGCTGCCAATGACCAATAACCACGAATATTTACCTGGGCATGCTGAAAAATTAGGTATAGCCAATCATGGAGAATAATCAGCCAATCGTGTTTTTTCCAACAGGACGGCGCACTACTCTATTGAGTATTTCTCATTCGGGAAAATGGACCATGATGGCTGGATTTCTTGGCCGCCACTTTAACTCAACAGAACCCCCAACGGTTTTTTCTTGTGGGGATATGTTCAGGATAAGGTCTATAGCAAGAAAGTAAACGATTTGCCTGAATTGCGCCGACGAATCGTCAAAGTCATATCATCCATCACCAAGGAGATGCTCAGCAACATTGAATATGCCTAGATCTTTATTGGCCACATGTGATATATCAAACAACTCGTTATAACGTGTCATGATTCAATATAACGAGTAATTAATGATACTGGGAATTGATTTAGTAGCGCGTGTCCTAATGGTACCATATGATACCGTTGGAATTTTCAGTGCTAAGATATGGCGTTTAATACATCAACCAACTCCTTGCGAGTCGTTAGGCCTATTGTTATCCATAACTTATTGATATCAAGAGCGTATTACTGTTGGGTCTAATATTATCCAAAACTAGTTACAGTGAGACATATTGCTAATTGCTAATAGCTAATCACTTGCATCAGTGGTAGATGATAACGTAGAAACACTTTAGTAATTGAATATGAAAAAATAATGGATGCTTACACAGAACGCTTCTTTATTCAAATATATAAAGAATAACTTCACTCTCCATTTACCCTTTCAGTTCAAGTTTATTTGTTTAAATTCTCCCATTAGTTTATTTAAACAGCAATTTACAATTTAGTTTTCATATTTATATATTTTCTGTAAAATGTTTTAAAATGTAGGTTAATTCAATGTATCCATGTATGATGCTATAACATGAAAATGTGTTCCTTTTATCTGCTTTGTCGGAAAAATCATTCTTGTTTAGTTATTACGTTATGAAGGTTTCTTATGGTATCAATAATTTACGCCCATCCTATACTTTGGAATAAAGAAAAACAGCTTATCATTTCAGGTGATTCATTAATTAACGATCGTCTCTTTTGATTTTTCTCTAGAACGTTACGTGGACTGTCCACTTCGAAAACGGTGTCCTATTGGTTACTTCCTGTTCCGACGCACATGCGAGTGCATTAAAATCTATCGAAATAAATGAACTGAGAATCTCCACATTCTTACCCTTTATGCCTGTACTCGGAATTAAGATTTTGTAAGCTTATGTCACACTTTAATTAAATTAGTTGAAATTCAACTCCTAGGCATTTATTTAGAACTTCTGTCTTCGTCACTTTTGTCGAAAGAAAAGAATTAAAAACATGATTCGTCATAGTCACTCATATGCACATGCTACCTGGCCCACAATTCACGGAATCTCAATCCCATCTAGAAAATCCCATGTTGAAAAGAAGAGAAAACAATACTCCGAATTTGATTGCTTTGAAAGTTCAGATGTTCCTTGAGTAGGCGAAACTCGGTATGAACGTTATTCTCACACTAGTAATAGCAGTCTTAGAAAAATCCAAGCAGATTAGATGATGTTATTCCCTAAAGTGAGAATTTAGACATTTTTATCTTCTATATTTATTTATTATTTGGTGTGCTAAAACTGCCCGCCTTCAACTTGTAACACTTTATTAACTGAGACTCCATGTTATCCTCCATCTGCTATATCTGCATTAAATAAGAGGGGAGGAAAAGGCACTATAGTAATTTCGAGGGCACGTCAGTAAATCAATCGCAAAAATGGATAGAGATAGAAGTAATCAAAGTACCTCCCTGAAATTTGTTTCATTTTTCAACGTAATTGCCCTGTAAATTAAGATAGCTAAACCATCACTTTACAAGTTCTTGAAAGCTAGAAGATAAATGACCTTTTAGGGTATGGCAGCATCATCTTCGAAACGGCGACCACCCGAATGATTTTTTATGGGCCCAATCAGATAGAAATAACTGGGGCTGTAAGGTGGATGCTCTAAGCGTTTCCAATGGAACGTTTGCAACGGTAGTGCATTTGTGTTACTGCATGAGGTCGGGCACTGTCATCCAGGAGATCTTTGATGCTTCGTCATCCCTTGTTGAATTCCTGGATCCAATTGAACACAGCTTTCCGTGACAAACAGATCTCACCATATCCGGAAGGCATTTTGCGATGCACTTCCTCTTTGGTGAGTGCTATGGTTCCACAAAAAACTTATAACCGCGTGTTGTTTCTTCTCGATTACAGTCGTGTAACACACCCTCTATCTTTCACCGGCTGCTGCTGACTAACCGTGGGCTGCAGGGATACCGCGTGGTCTCTAACTTCTAACCTACATATGCTGTTATCTTCCGGCAAAACATGCGCGCTGAATTAAAAATGTTTTCAGTCCTTCGACGTCTGCGATTTATTTATTGACTTATTATCCGAGTACCCTATGGTGCGCGTCTCATCCTGTATAAACTTTAAAAGCTTTCGAAGGAAGGAAAAAAACAAACAAACAAAAAAAATTCACAGATAACAAGGTGGATATATGTAATTAAACTTGCCCTATTTAACTGTGTCTGTGTGGGAAACGAGCGATCGCACAAGCAGGAACTTGAGCATTGACGAGGACATGGGGAGAGAACTAATGAATATGCAATTCTATTGCAGTAATTTAAATCCGTTGCAACATCAAATAAATTTGCCTGATTTTTGTGGACGTAGCGTCAGTTTAATGGTCTAAGTGCTCGAAATAGCGCCCATCCGTGTCCATGTAAGCATGGAATTGTCTAGAACGTCCAGATACTGTGTGGATGGCATGTTCCCCTCGATCACAACCAGCAGACCAAGTCCAAATCAGGAGAAACACGACTACACCATCACACCACCACTGCAGCAAGTCGGAAAGATAGCCTCAATGGGTCTGCCTGATACGTTTCTTGATACGTTTCTCTTTAGATAGGCACATCTGCCGCAAATCTTGTGAACCATACAAATCAGAAGTGGTGAACCATGCAAATCTTGTGGCCCATTATCTGGATATTATTTCTAATAAGTTTCCTGTTTAGGATGGGTTAAGTAGAAAAAGTTTAATTATATCCCAAGTGGATTTGTTTTATCCCCCTCCTTCAAAGAATTTTAAAAATTACATACCGGATAGAGTACTAAGAACAATAACCCGCAAAAGTCGAAAAGCCTGTACTGAAAACGTTTTAAATCTCAAACAGGAATGATGATGGATGGAGAGGGGGGGGGGGGGGGCTTGTTTTGCCTTCTAAACACGTTTACAGACAATGTCGAAACGTTCTTATGTTGAAATCGCTATTATATATTCTAGCAATTTTACCACATGAGCCTTTTGTCATCTTCAATATGCCACATTAATATAAAAGTTTACAAGTCATTCGATTTGTGGAAGATAAGCCCCCAAGCCATCATCATTGCTGTCACTCTGTAGAAGATTCTATGAGGAGGAATTATGAGAACACTAAAACCATTTATACACTTCTATAGAACTTCTGTAATGGTCTTGGAATCAGATCCTACGTATAATCAAACGAGTTAACAGTCGAAGGTCGGTACCAAAGAAGATTTCCTAATAAACGATTCCTCACTCGATAATGAAATTTTCATTTGTACAGCTGTTTGCCGTCGACTCAATTACGGAATTTAATGAACGATTTCCGCCTTTGCACAGGTATGTTATTCGGTTTTGTTGTATCACGCAATCGCGAATCAAAATCGCTTATAGGGAACTTTTGGAACGTTTATAAAAAATATCAACTACATTCGATCGTTTGAACACAGGTATACATACAGTGAGCTTGCTAATTTAACTAAGTCAATAGTCTGGTAAAAATAGAAACTTATGTATGTAATACTTTAATCCAATCTAAAATACACAGCTTCAAAGGCTTATAGGGGGGGAGGGCGCTTCAAAAGATTTCACTTTTTTTTTTCGCTTTTGCCAGTAAGGAAATGAATTCTGATGGCTCATCCTCCTCTTCCTTCGGTAAACATTCACGAATGAAAAAATGATTGATGGTTCACAAACGATTACACTGTTTACTCATACAATTTCCTACAAGGTAAATCGACATGACGTCATGTGAATTACTAACATTTGCTATTCCGTATTGACTTATGACCGTTTGGCAATCTTCATTTTCTGATGAAATGAGGAAATATGTCTTCTGTGCGATTACAGACTAGCGTCTGCGCTGGTGATGAGCAGACGTCATTGGCTGATAAGAACCCAAATAAACATTGCGGATCGACACAAAGATGGATTGGGAGGGTTATTTATCATAAGTGCTCGGTAATTAATGTAATTTTGATTCATGACATGAATATAAGGAGAAGAGAGGCATTCCAAGGTTCTTTCTGCTCTAGTTCGATCTGTGTGTACAACGCTTCAAAGAGTCACCTGTGCGGAGAAAGGTAAATGGAATAAGCGAATAAATCAATTTCACGAACAAAATGAGTGTGCTATGTGACCTTGATGTTTGCATATGATCAATGAAAGGTTAAGTGTAATCTCTATGTGCTTGCAGAGCCATGAAGTCCATGTTACTGTTGCTGCTTGTGATCGTCATCGTTGCAGCTTCCCCTATAGACGTGACAGATGAACAATACCGTAAGTGAAAAGATATTACAATCATTACAGATATTTTATAAGGTAGGCTAAGTTCTCCAGAGAAAAAATATCTAGGAAGGTTAACCGTCAAAACCAATGACAAACAATCCGTACTGGATGCCGAAAGGTTAACTGTCAATATGGAATGAAGGAGGAGTTAGGAGCACCATAGCGTTGGCACTTAGATTGAACGCTGTAATCATTTAAACAGAGTCCCAACATTCCGTAAATCAACTTATCGCCGATGCATGTTTAATTTCGTTGAAGTGCCAATATCATGGGATAGGTTCCTAATTTCCATTGTGACAGTCTGAAACAAGTGAAACTGTGACTCGCCACATGGTGCCTGTCCTACAGGGTCTAATTAGCGACCTATGCGGCCATTTAACTTTTCTGCTGCCTTATCTAATATAACCTGAAGAATGCTGCACTATCCTGCAGGATATGCATTTGTTACATGCCCTGTAATATGGATGTGATTCGCTTGTCTGTTATCCTCGAAGATTCTAGCCAGACCTGAAGGTCATTATTAATTGGCACTTTTCATTAACTCACGACATGCCTGTCATACTACAACTGAGATAAATTCTGATAATTTCCATGACATCGCGTATTTCCGTAGCACCACTTCCATTACTATGGTCTGTGTATGCGGAAGGGCCCTTCTTTGAAGGTTATCAGGTAAATGTGCCACCTGCCCTCTCATAACAGTGCTATATCACAATTCCTAGAGATTTTTGACTGCCCTTTGTTTGTATAAAACTTTGCTACCTTATTCGAGATTGGTTCAATAAGTAAGATAACAAGATAACATACTTGTGTACTATTCCCTGTAGCGTTGATATTTTGCACTTGGTCAAGCAGGATGATCGCAGATTTGCTGTATGGTCGTTAGAGGCGCCGCTTTTCGGTAACGCTTTTCCAAAAACGTCAATTGTAAGATGGCAACGTTTATAAAAACGTGGTTCAATATAAAAAGCGTTAAAGGGCCCATCTCAAGTTGAAGTTTATCGCTAGCGTATTGAGCTATAACGCACAAAAAAACAGATTATTGGTGTAGTGAGTTCGATAACGACAGGGCAAGGTGCAAGATGTGCATTTTCAAATGACAAAGTATGCCGCATTAAAATTCAGATTCAGGAGGACCAATGAAGAGGTCTCCGGGATGCAGATAATTTACAACGGAGGAGGATGGCACACGGGCCACGATGTATTATTAGAACAAGCAGGTAGAGTTAGAGGAAAAATGAACCAAAAAATGCCTTATCTTATTTATATGTATAATGTATAAGTTAAAAACATGTACACAATGAGATGTCTTGTTACCCTATTTTTGAACCTCTCTAGTATTCAATGCAAACGCTAAGACCCGTGTAAAATAAATATTTTTCAAGTTGATTCTCAAATTTCTAAAGACTCACAATTTTTCATTTCGCAGAACGTGACGTGGAAGCGTGCGCCTCCAGATGCGTCATGGGATGGATGGTGACCCTGTATCCCTGCGAGTGCGTACAAGAATTCACTCCAGATCCCAGTCTTCCATGAAATAAAAAAACTACTTAGTTTATAAATGTTTACTACGACATATCGTGTCCATTATGTACAACTTAAATATGTGTTGTCAAAATAAAAGCAATGCATATTAGAAATATCTCTATTATAATTTCTTAGCCGTGACACAGCTACGTCGCCCATTGTTATATTTAGATAAATTAGATCATTGATGAAAATAGGAAAGAAAATTCCACAGCCTGGATTCAAACCAGAAATCTTCAATTAAATAGCTGATGCCCCCCCCCCCCCCTTGTTTATTTGAATTCACCACAGACGACATTCAAAGAGAAGCCCTATACAAAGAAGGGAAGATGATTCAAAAAGAATGTGGATTTATTCATTCCTGACAGAACCTAACACATCTGCAATCACATAAAAAGACAGTTCGGTATTTAGGCTTTGGGCGGTGTCAGGGCTCTTGGTGACATGAGAAATGTCAAGACGATTTGGGAGCTATAATAAACCACGTGGATCCAGTTTAATGATATTACGAGGGGAGTTCAAAAAGTAATGCAACACATTTTTTTCTGAAAAAGGTGGTTGTTTTATTCAGCATTCAAATACACCATTTTATTCCCCAATGTTTTAGCTATACAACACTATTTTGCAACGTAATCTCCATTCAATGCTACGGCTTTACGCCACCTTGAAGTGAGGGCCTGTACAACTGCACGGTACCATTCCACTGGTTGATGTCGGAGCCAACGTCGTGCTGCATCAATAACTGCTTCATCATCCGCGTAGTGCGTCCCACGAATTGCGTTCTTCATTGGGCCAAACAGATGAAAATCCGTCGATCTGCTCGAATGAGAGTGTTCGCATGTTCCGACATTGCAGGAGTCAGAACTGTGCACGGCCGGCCAGCTAGCGGGAGATCAGACAGTTTTGCTTGACCTTGCGGCGATGATGACACACGCTTTGCCCAATGACTCACCCGTAGACATTCTGCAAGCGCCTATGAATATCTGAGATGCCTTGGTTTTCCGCCAAAAGAAACTCAATAACTGCCCGTTGTTTGGAACGCACCTCAATTGTAGACGCCACTTTAACAGCTCACTATAGAGCTGTCACATATCGGACGTCAATGAAACTTTACGAGACGAAGCGGAAATGTTTGAAAATGTTCCTCAAGAAATGTCCAGTTTTTTCAACCAAAATTGGCCGAGAAAAAAATGTGTTGCATTACTTATTGAACTCCCCTCGTATTTGAAAAATGGATAGTAAAATTCTGCGACCTGGATTCGAACCAGGAACCTTCACTGTCATAGTTGACGCCTCTACCAATTGGGCCATCACAGACACTTGAGTTGACTTTTGTCTCTCATCGTTGAAGATGGCTACTTGGTAGCCGAAATACGTATCGATGTTTCAAATCTACTTGTGGATTAGAGGTTCTCTCCGATTTTGGAAATCGTTGTTGTGAACCGGGTGCCCGCCTCCCATTGGGCTCTCCAGCTTGACAACTTGGTTGTCTTTAAATAATATCATTTGGGCTCTCCATCCATTTTTCAAATAATATCATTTACCTGATGTTTGGATTAGCTCAAGTTTAATTTCTTTATTTCACGTGGATCCAGTCTGGTCTATCCCCCCCCCCCCCCCCCACCTCCATGTAGTCTAAAGTAGCTTATGCCCTCCCCACCCCCAAGACGGAACGTTGTTTTTTCCTATTGATTCCAGAAGACATCTGCGCTGCTTTTAATTGCCAGAAGTATTGTTAAAATTATTATACAGGGTGAATATAAAAGTCTGAACCCCCCTTTTATTTTTTGAACCGAAGCAGATACTGTATGTCAATTTTGATGAATCCAATGAATAGGAAGTTGTGGGTGGCCTATCCTATGGTGCATTTTTCATCATCCCAAATATGCAAATTAGGACACATTCAAAATTTATCTCAAAAACCGTAAGGGATAGAGAAAAAAACCCAATTGCAAACTTGTTCAGCATAAAAAAACAAACAAAACAAAAAAAAATCATCCAAACCGGACCAACCAATAACCCACAAACAGTCACACTGCACAAAGAAAACTGAATGTTGATATTTCCACCAAGTAAAGCATGCAAATCAAAAAATTAACATAAATTACCATACTCACATTCACTTTCCATCCTTGCCAATGTACGGCGTGTAGTGCATACAGAGATGTTATTCTGCACCCCAGCGTTGTATTCCACGGTTAGTTGGCCATTCTCTACGCTCACCCCTTGGATCGACGAGTCGTTTGCGACCACAGGCTTGTCTCTGGCTGGTTGCTTTTTGGTTGTTTAACCCGTCCTGGTAAACCCTTGAAATGGTTGTTAGGGAAAAGCCTAGAAGACGTGCGGTTTAGGGCCACCTCGCCGGGCACCAATTATCATCCCGCGCTCGAAGTCGCTCAGATCATTTGTTTTCCCCATGGTGACGGTCAAACCAATTGCAGTTGACAGGTGTGTTCTCCTTTATATTGGTAGTTGCCAGATGTAGCATTTTTGATGTTACGGTAGCATATTTGAGGCCTAAAAAGAGGCCGTAGCATAAACCGTAGCATAATTGAAATTGTAGCACTTTTGTAGCATATTTTGCGATTTTGTAGCACTTTTTTAGCATTTTTGACAAAATCCAGATACCGAATACATGATACGTCATTATGAGTCACCAAAAGTACTATACTTGCATATTACAAAGCACTTAAGCCAATGGGCTCTTATAGGCAGCACGGTTTGCAGTTTTAATAGCATACATAAACCCTGAAATTCAGTCGGGACCCACTGCTGCTACTAGGCTTCACTCGACGGACGATTGCCCATCATAAATTAAGGTAAGATCAGTGTTGCCAAGTTAGGGATTTTATCCCTGGATCTAAGTAAATCTGTGCCACTTTAGAGAAATTTTTTGTGTCTAGGGATCGAGGGAAAAATTTGGGGAAATTTTTTTTTTGCATAAAATGTTTCACTTTGAGGTACGAGTTCACCATTCTTTGTAACAGTTTGATTGACAATGGGTTACTTGAAAAAGTAAATGATGTTAAATTCAGATGCAAACATTTTTTGATAGCTTTATGAAAAAATATTTGCCAGAGAACCTGTGTCTGCTACAAAAGCTTAGAATCCTCTCTCCATCAATTGCCACCTCACAATATAAAGAATCTATTTACGAGTTTGCAAAGTGTTTTGAATTTCCATCTGACAAAATGGATGACCTTCAATCTCAGTGGCAAAACATCAGCAATAAATCAATTTGTCTGATATAGATATATTTTGGTTTGAAATTGCTAATAATAATAATGCTGCTAGAAATACGGAGGGTTGAATTAGATCAAATGAGACGACTTTAAACGCCGCGTATGACCTTGACGGAATGTGATTTGCATGACTCGTCCACTATTCATGGGGATTAGCTTTGTATATACTTGTTGCTGTTATTTGGGACATTTAGTGCTGAAACATGATTTCCAAAATCACAGCTTTTTGGGAAGGGTATATGTTTGGCCTTTCCGACGCTAACTTCAGTCTTTCGTGCATTACTTTCCCACTAATTATGCAAACGAAATCAAAAAGAACAAATTGCGACCATCTAATGAACGTGGACGAGCAGAGAAGCAGACCAGAAACAAGCCCCAGCCAACACGCCCAGCTCAGGTGGTGCGAGAAATCCGGTCTGAAGTGCTGAAAGAAAATCCCCACACACAGAGAGGTTTAGCCCAAATAAAAGGTATTTCACAGGCAACAGTCTCCAGAATAATTCATGACAATCTTGGGCTGGAGCGACGTCATAAAGCGCGCGGTCACAGACTGTCGGCCAGGCACGTGCAGGAACGATTCACCAACGCCAGAAAACTGTCTTGCAGGTGACCGATGGAAGTGGGTTGTCTCCTTGAATGAAGTTTGGGTATACCTCGATGACACCAACAAACCCAGGACAATTTACTATCGCGAAAGAGGGGGCAAGGCCAGGTCCGATTTTGTCCGAAGGTGCAAGTAAAAGTTTTCAAAAGGCTTCATGGTGGTTGCCGGATATTGCTCACGTGGACTGCTCACGATTCGTCGAGTTCCTGGAAACTGTAAAATTAGTGCAGCTTACTTCCAGAGTAATGTAATGGACCACATATATCGGCAGGATATCCCACGTCTGTACCCTGGTGAGCAATCAAAAGTTTGGATCCACATGGACAAGGCATCCAGCCACACTGCCAAGTCATCTGTGGCTTACTACAGGAAGATGGAACAGGAGACGGGCATACGAGTTATTCCCTTCTCTCATGTGCCTGTAAAATCTCCTGACGCATCACCGATGGATTTCTGTGGTTTTGGTCTCCTGGAACGACGGCTCGGAAGTCGCCGACCAAGAACTGTTGATGGGCTATGGAAAGTGTGTCAGCAGGTGTGGAACTAACTTCCCACGGAGTCCCTCAAACTCAGCCTACTTCAGTGGAAATTACGGTGCCGGGCGATAGTCCAACAACGTGGTTCTCACATCGAACACAACCGATGGTGGCGCCTATTACACCATCGTAACAGAACTGCAAAGTCGTCTCATTTTATCTGAATCAACCATCCGTAGGTTTCATGATATTGCTAAGTTAGCTGAAAAGGGTCTGTTTGGCAGTTTCAAATGCCGCAATAGAACAAGAATTTTCCCAGCATAATATATATAAAGAATAAATGAAGAAACCGCTTAAATTGTGTGAATGTACAGAAAATTTAATCAATCAATAATTGTAAGTTTGATGGCAGAAACAAGGAAGAGGTAGAAAACCTCTTATTCTACCGCTTCCCTGGCAGAAACATCATAATTTTCAAAATAAAATTTAACATTTTGTATCATGATTTGTTTCCAAATAAATATCTTTAATAGTGGAAGTTGTTTTTTTCTTTGACTTCTCTTTGCACGAATCTGGGGAATTTTTCTGGGATAAATAGGAAAGATCTGGGGAAATTAGGGACATTTTTGTCAATACTTAGGGATGGCGCTCGCGTTAGACTTGGCAACACTGGGTAAGATCATAATTTATTTATTTATTTTTTGAGCTATTATTTAATATGCTTAAATTGTTGTCGCATGATCACAGTGTTAAATGCACGTGGACCGTTGTGCCTTCAATGTAAAATTCTAATTATGGAACGTATACATGATGATGATGGAACATGCACATCATTTACACCATCAACTGAAGTGTTATGACGTTTTAATAACGATATGTATAAAAATATTAGTGAAAATGAAAATTCTGAATGTATGAATGCAAACATTTGAAACTTTGTTATTAATAAAAGGTTTAAATTATAAGTAGTGGTTTATTTCTTTTGTGTTTGGCAATCACAGTTGTAATTTATGACAGGCTAATATGTAGCATAAAGCGTAGCATAATTTGAGATGGGCCTGTAGCACAATTCAGATGGCACTGTAGCACTTTCCGTTTTCAAAATCTGGCAACACTGGTACCGACTGTCACGTACTATTGGTATGCGAGTAGATTTGCATAGTCATAGGTCAGTGTAAATCTTATTCATATTTATTCAAATTATTAAAAATAAAAAAGAAATCATAAATATTGTTACACAATTACTATTACATTGAAAAAATTAACTTTTAAGTTTTTTGTTAATTTTATACTTTACAAAAAAAATTATTACAGGGTATCCAGCAAAATTTCCTGACTTTTTTCTGTTGTTCACGTAATTTTCCCTGGCCATCGGCAACAAAAAACCTATCTTGATAGAATATTGACATTTTTAAATTTTTGCTTTCCTATTTCCCATTTTTTTTGCTGAGTTTGTGAATTTCTCTGATTTTTTTTGTAAAATTCCCTGACTTTTCCCGTTATTCCCGGTCGCTAGCTACCCTGGTAATTTTTATAGTTTTGACTTTCTCGATTTCATTTTTTGACTTTCAAACTTTATTACTAGCCCTAGTCATCCGATTACTTTAACAGATATTAATTTACTTTTGAGAATTTACTTTGCTACTCAACCCCACTTTCCCCTAATGTTATTATGTTTAAATATCTGAAGCATTAAAGCTAATATCTCCGCACTTCTTACTTTCTTCTCAACTCTTAATTTTTTCCCTCACATTATCGCTATTGTGTCTATTCATCGGCCTTCCAAGCAAGGCGGTGGCGTTGTGGTATACCTTTCTAATTTTTTTCATTATAATGTCTCTTTAGAATATACTAAGATTAATGCTGATTTCGAATTGTTAACCGTCCATATTAATAACAAAATATTTGTAATCACATTATACTATCCCCATACTGGTCGTTTTTCGCAGTTGATCTATTGCTTGACATCATCATTGTTTTTCTAAATCTTCTCTTAATTTAAAAACACAATTGCTAATTTGATGTTCCCGGGTGAGTTTATCTCCAACAATAACATCACGCCTTCTCTTGCTGACGCTTGACTTCTCTGAAATTGATGCCGACATATGTCAAAGTTCTACATCACAGACTTGTGGTCAGAAAAAAGGTAATCAATCCTGAAGATGTACAAAGGTGAAGACAATCGACAATCGAACAGTGAAGTGTACATTCGTTAGGATGGGACGAAAGCAGCGCTTTCACAAAGCTCATCTAACCAGAATAAACTCCAAAGGAAATACACTGAGGTAGTCAAGAAGCCTAACCAACCCAAGCGGTCTTCCATATTATACAAAAAAGAAAATAAGATTGACGATTGTCAGAAACAAAAAACAAACGAAATAAAAAA
>JAHWFO010038665.1:137950-184118 GCA_023313115.1 Rhysida immarginata | reverse complement strand
GTTTCTAAATCAACAGTATAATTTTAATTACGAATGTTGCAAGTCCAACTGTTAGGATTTTCTCCGGATAACAATAACAGAAAAGAAAACTGGATAATAGGCAAAAACTCCTTACCAGAAGCATTGGAAACGCTAGTGGATACCATTTTAGCAAAAAGAAGCGCAATCTTCGGACGACTGAAAACTTGGCAAAGAACGTTGGAGATGCAGATGGCCATCTCTTCATCTGGCATTCTCTTGGATGAACTGCTCCAAAACATCCAGAAAATTTGATGCCGATCCTTTCTGGCCCATCGACTTATCCTATTCCACATTTTACATACTACTGCGCAGTTAGACAGATCTTTCATCGGTAAGTGGCGAAAGATTTCCTCTACAATTAAGGGTGAGTGGCTGATTGCGTGAATTAATTGAGCTTCACGCGAGCCAGCCACATCCACAACTATCAGATTTGACGTTTCTGATATTCTGTCGAGTTTCTTTTCTGTAATGGTGAATAAATTTTAAATATAAATTATTTAAAAAAATAAATACAACCCTGACAACAGTCACTAATTAGCAACGATCCATTCACTTTCACATCCATCAACATACTAGCTAAAGAATCTCACTGACCTATTATAGTTCCTTCTTCATTCTTATCTTCCTCTAGTCGAATTAATTTTCCTTTTAAACTTTGGGTATAGGTCAGTTTCCTCTTGAGGGCCATTTTTATCTAAAGGATTATTGTCAAATATAAGAAATTAAAAAAACAAATAAAATTCAATCGGTTTCTCAATAATTAGATAATCCATTTAGAGAAGCATTCACCAAAAAAGTCAATTTCATTTTTGTACGAAAACTTTAATAATAGACCTTAATTTTGAACATTTATAAAAACATTTTGAAAAGTGAAATATTATCACGAAAAAACATTCTTTAATAAAGAATCTTTATAAGAAGCGTTTATTACAGACTTGGAAAACCAACTGCTATCACATTAATCAGAAGAATATTCTGGTTCAAGGATCTAAAACTAAACTTACCGTTCAGCTCGAGAATTGTAAATCAAAATGTAGTGGGTCTTGCCTTACAATCATTTATCTCCAACAACGACAATCGAACAGTGGAGGAGGTAGACAATCGACAACCGATCAGTGTAGTGAAAAAAGTAGTACGAGTGGTCCAGGAGACTTTAGCTCACTTTACACGCTCGCCCAAAAAGTAAACCAAATGAGGTACACTGAAGTAGGAAAGAAGCCTGATGAACCTCTTTAAGTCATCCAGAAAAGAGTCCCTTCATGGTAGGGACGAGAATCGGATTGTGGATTGACGAATAGCGAGTCCGAAAAACTGGGATTTAGCAGATCCAGTAGTTGGAGAACTCGGCCTTGTTAATGTTCTCGAAATTGACATCCAAGATATGACGGGGTCTTCGAAACCTAAGGGAACCCCTGATAGTGAGTGAGTGGTCCAGGATACCAGCAACCAGGATATTTTCATGATGTTCCATCTTGGGCAGCATGTTCCTGAGAAGTGTTTGAACATAGGAACCAACATGGGTCATCCCCAGATCTTCATAGATAGAGAGATTGTTAGCAACTCTTCTGTCTAGTTGAGCAATGGACCAGAGGGTAACATTTTGGAAGGTCTGAAGATCTTTCCATCTCGATTTGCAAACGGAAGCCCAAGCAGGCATACCGTGAAATAAAATGGCACGAATCACTACCTTGTTTAACAAGAGTTTGCTGTCTACTCTGAGAGCGCTGTTTCGCCTCAGTAGTGCGATGAGACTAAACTTCGCTTTCTTAGCCTTGTTAAGCGAATATTGGACATGGTCGTTCCATTTGAGCTTGGAATCAACCACAACTCCGAGGTACCTATAATTTTTATCCCACTCAAGCTTCCTACCATGTAGGATGAGGGGCCTTGGAGGGTTTTTGCGTTTGCGTGTGATGAACATGGCTTTACACTTGCTGACATTCAGCTGTAAGCGCCACTTAGAGAACCAGCTCTCACACTGGTGTAAAGCATTTTGCAGACGGCTGATAACGTGGACTGGATTACGTGCCAGGTCATGATGGACTCGTCATCAGTAAGCAAGTAAAGATTGCAGCGTTTCCACCTTGCCTTCAAAGTCTAGATACTTATTATTAAAAACCGTACGTAAAGCCTGTAGCTGCTCATTAATTACAATACCGAATGCATAGAATCTAGCATCCTTGAACGCATCTTTATAAGCTTGATCACAAGGCAACTCTTTACCATCCGTGTACTTAACTATAATGGTAGCAGATTTCGACGCAGCGCCTGACGTCGCTATGAAGCAGGTGTGGTGCTGGGTTTTGCCGTCCTTAGAAGGACGTACCTACTCAGAACGAGTCAGTTTAAAAGACTTAAAAAAGTCCTACCTTGTTAATCCTCTTGGAGATTCCACCGATGCACTGAAAGTCGTGTAGACTGTAATAGGTACGTCGTCGTCCGTCGAGTGGTAGAATCGTCGTGCAGTAGCAGCCGTTGACCTCATGTATTCTTTGGTAGACAGAAGAGAACTATTTATAAAAAGCATTTGCCAATCAGATTTTGTGCGCTAGAAAATTTATAGATTGGCCAACACGCAATTGGCTGTTGTAAAAGCGATTACTAACATAAGCCTGTAAACTAGGCTAACCAAGCCAAGACATCAAGAAACCTGGTTATTGTGTGTACTAGTGTTTTTCCTGAGAAATAAAACATCGAAAGTTCGATAATCGGAAAATTATACATCGAGTACCTGCAAACATCGATTTTTCACATAACCATCGAGTGAGACATCTAAGTTTCATTTAGGTTAGCCATCGAGTAAGTTTCGTTCACTTGTGACACATTCTCTTAACAGTCTACGTGGATGACATCGTGGCAGCAACAACAAATGTCTTTATCCTAACCTCCATCATGGACAAAGTGAAACAATAAATCGACCTCTTGGAGTTAGGTGTGGTAAAGCATCTGCTAGGTATGAATGTGTCACAAGTGAATGGTTCAATTCATCTGTCACAGGCACATCGAGTACCTGCAAACATAGATTTTTTACATAAACATCGAGTAAGACATCGAGGTTTCATTTATTCGCTTAAAACACAGTATATTGGTATTTTAATATTTGTCCTTTCTTTAGACACGAATCATTTTGTTTTAGAATATTACAATTGTTTTTCTGTTGTATATTTTCGGAAAAAAAGTCAAACAAACATACATTCTGAAATTCACTGTCTACAATCACTTTTTCTTACCACTCTAAGATATCCAGAGATTGTAAAAAAAGAAGCATTGACAATTTTTCACTGCTCAACCGATTTCTTGAGGGATTCATTATTCTTCCTGCTTTCGAAAATAAACTTTCACACGGCGCACTGGTTGCAGGAATAATCAGGAAATTTCTGGCAACCTGAAAAAGTTCGGGGTAAACGGAACGCATTCAGTTCTATTCTTTAGGGGACAAGCTTTTTGATTTAAATATTGTTTAAGCTGGATCAAAGGCCATTGATCGTCATTGTCACGTAATTTTAAAATTAAATATTCATGATGGGCCCAAAGATCGTTTGACATATTTTGATGGTTAATTGGCTGTTCTTGTCTGGTGCGTTCAGGATTTGGATTCAGGACGCTCATGAGTTTGTTGATCTGTGAAATGCCTCTTGAAACCGCTAACGGATCATGAAAATGTATCTTCTTAAATCTAGGGTCTAGACGAGAACCCAGAAAGTAAATGACAGTTTTCAACATTTGAATGAAGTGACCAATGAGAAGGCATGCACATAAAAAGACGTTTAAAAATCTGAAAGCTTTCGAAAGGTTAAATATAATTGATATAATTTTTCAAAAATCGAACATCTATAATCGAAGTAATCAAAACATCGAACATCGATATATCGATCTTTGAAAACATCGAAGTTTTACTCGATGTCTCTCTCATATAACATCGATACATCGAATGTTTAGGAAAAACACTAGTGTGTACTGTAACAATCGTAAGACTTCAAACTCTGCAAAATGTGCCTCTGGGGGCGCTGCGATCATCATTAAGAAGGGAATTAAACATCAAGAACTAGTCTCCAAGTCCTACGCAGATATGAAATCGGCCTCCATCATCATCAATGACGTCTCCTTTGGTGAAGTGAAATTTGTGGCGCTTTACAATTCACTTTAACATTCTCTAGATGTTAGGGAGCTCAATGAACTCTTCAGTGGTGACATTCCAGTTCTTTTGGCTGGTGACCTTAATGCCAAACACCCAAGCTGGAACTCTAGAACGCAGAACTACAACGGCATGATTCTCTACAGGTATATACAAGTTAAGAACGACATCATCGCTGCTGGATCTGTGGAGGACACCTATTACTGTGACCATTCCCCTACTAGTGATGTTCTAGACATATCACTCATAAAGAGTTTTTTCAAGCCATACAACATCTTCATGATTGATGACCTTTCTTCTGAACTCAAGCCTGTGGCGTTGAACTATGACAATTTCGACTTCAATTTCAGAGAAGAAGTCAAACATCAGCAAGACTGGAAGGACCATGATTGCCATCTCGACGAAGCAAATTGCACGAATGACATCGATCAACATGTTGAAGACATCGCCAGGCGAATATACAATGCCACTGAAGCTAGTGCCTATCCATTGGAAAACAAGCCTCTTCATCGAATTATGCTCACTCCAAGAATCCAACGCATGACTCCAGAAAGAAACAAGTCAATGATTAGGACCATCCTCCTCTATGTATGTATGCCTGCGTGGGCGACTATATATAAAAGCAGCTAGAGTGAGCTCTAGTCCTTCCAGAATGTGACCCTGAGAACCATTGCCCAACTGATGATACTGCGGATTCACAACTGGTCGATTCTACTAATTACCAATCTCTTCTCGGTTCCTTAAAGTATGTAATGACTTGCACGCGGCCGGTTATAGCTTTTGCAATTACTAGGCTGTCGACATATGCTAAATCGCCTACACATTTGCATAAGACTGCTCTTAAGGGCGTCACTTCTTATCTTAAACACACCTGCGACACATCACTCGTTTTTACCCCATCTACGGGTCCTTTGTGCGCATTCGCTGACGCTAGCTGGTGTGTCACCCCACAAAGTAAAGGATACTCTGGAATTTTGATCAAAATGGGGAAAAATACCATAACCTGGTCATCTAAGAAGCAACGTTTAGCGCCCTGAGCAGCTGCGAAACCGAAATAATCGCTATAAACGAATGCGTGAAGTCACTGAAATGTCTTTGGAACCTCATAACCGAGTTAGGACAAGGGGCGTTTGTTTCTTTCCCCACAATCATTTATATCAACGTCTGCCATAGCATGTCTGGGAGCATTAGAATCGAAGAGTAGGACAAGACACATCCTGAGACTGCATAATTTCATCGCGCGAGAAATTAATCTTCAGAATGTGATTCTTACCTACTGTTCTCCCCCCGACATGCCCGCAGGCGCACTAACTAAACCTTTACCTGCCCCTGCTTTACGCAGATTCCTGGATTTGTTATCCTTATCTGAGCAGGATAAGTAATTATTTATATTAAATTACTTAACTCACTGGTTAGCTGGCCTACACGAGGGTATTTACAAAGTTTATCTTATTCCTTTAAACTTCATAATTGCAAAGTTATTTACTTCGCGGGATGAGAGGGGTTCTAAACGCAATATTTTTTGTTAAATGACTTTAGCTTTAAAATCACAAAAGGATATTTTTTGGGCTTGTTCTTACCTTACGTGAAGGCAGTAACCACATTGTTTTTTTTTACTACATGATATGTATTTTTTTACATTTATTAACGTATGGTACGTTTAATATACATTTTAATTATGATATACCAAAAATGCAAAATATACTTTTTGTCTTCTTTTGCTAAAAAGGCAAAACTTACTGTGTGCGCACACAAAAATGAAAGGAAATAATAAAGGCATAAATGTTTTTTTGTTTATTGTAACTTAGACAATTTGTTTTTGAATCAGTATATGTAACGTCAGTACCTAAACTTCTATCTGTACAAATGACCGTCGTTTTTTTTGTGTTCAAGAAAATTACAGGTGGCTTTGTTCGGGAAAACTCAGATTTTTTATGTAAAAATAGATATAATTTTATTTGTAATTAATTATTCTATTTTTTCTATTCTTTAACTTTTTTTACTGTTTTGCAGACAGTGATTGTTGAGTATATGTTGTTTTAATAAATGTTAATTAAAAAATCTCCACGTGATTTTCACTGTCTGCAGCTAGTTGTCCCTCGCGAATAATTGTTGATGTTCCACTATTGTGTCCCACTATTGTTGATGTTCTTTCCGTGGTTACTGTTTTTTTTTTATTTCAGACAGACCACTTCCAGCTTCTGGCTTGACCAGTCATCCCTCCTTCTGGTCCTCCACGTCCTTACTAGCCTGCAGCATGACGTTCAACTTCCATTTATCATTTTCATTCCAATGCTCTGCAAATTACTCCTACCCGTAGTTCGATGTTTAGTTTCTTATTGAATTTCTCACTTCTTTACTTCTCGCGAGTTTACCCATAAAGTAATAATGAAATTTCTTTTAATGCTATTTCAACAATAACGCGCATAAGGGACGCAATGCTGCACATTTTTAATCTTATTCCCCATTAATAATTAATTATTATTTTGCAGTCTTTCTTTAGACATTGAGTGGGAATTTTGAAATTTCTTTTCCTTATTCTTTATAAGGAATTGGTCTGTCTCAATTTTTTTATATTTAATCTCAATTCGCTCAATGTAGCGATTAATATTTCTCGTTACAGTGTTTCTTTATTTTATTCCGAGAAATATTTTCTTTTGTAATTGAGATCGCAATGCCTATTCCTTAACTAAATCATATTGTATAGAACATTCTTTTGTACAGAATTTTTGTATTTTATAAATAAATATCGTAATTTTTAAACCAAAATAAAAGTCTTTTAACGAGCCACGTTTACTCTTAAGTTTTGGGGTTCTTACTTATAAAGTACCACCCATTAAATTCTATTTATTTTGCTTCCCCCTCTGAACAGATGCCATCACAAATAATGCACTTAAAAATCTACCTTCCAACCTGATTCTTGACATCGTTACACTAATTAATGACTGCTGGAAACACGGATATTTCCCTACTGGCTGGAAAGAATCAATTATCCTAAGCATTCCTAAACCAGGTCTTAACCCTTCATTGCCTGCAAGTTACAGGCCCATCAGCCTTTTACCAACTATGTCTAAGGTTCTAGAACGGACAATTCTTAAAAGGTTCAATGAATTCTACTCTGCCAATGATCTTATTCGTGATGAGCAGTTTGGTTTCCGTACGGACCGCTCTTGCCAAATGCAAATATGGCGGCTTGCTGTCGACGCAAAAAACTCTCTTCACAAGTCTCTATATGGTGGCATTATCTTCCTGGACATTTGCAAGGCCTTCGATCAAGTTTGGCATGATGGTGTCATTTATAAAATGATAAAATTTGGATTTCCAGATGAACTTATCATGCTGGTCCGCTCATTCCTCTCAGACAGGTCTTTTCGAGCTAAAATTGGTGACTCCCTCTCCCAATCATGTGCGGTTAAAGCCGGTGTCCCACAGGGGTCAGTTCTAGGACCAGCCTTGTTCAATTTTTTTTATCCAGGACTTTCCAAAACCCGACAAGTGTAAGCTGTACTTCTACGCTGATGATGCGGCCATCTTAACCTTTCTTTGCCCGTGTTCCTGCCCATGTTATCTCTCGCTTCCAGAAAAATGGTTCAACAGATGGAGGCTGAAGTTAAATGTTGGCAAGTGCAAGGCTATGTTCTTCACAAACAAACGCAGAAACCCCTCAGGTTTGCTTACCCTGTACGGAAATAAGCTCGACTGGGTCAAAGAATATAAATACCTTGGTGTGGTGATCGATTCTAGGTTCACCTGCGAGTCAACATGTTTCCTACGCGCTGAATAAGGCAAAGAGGGCCAAATTCAGTCTGATCGCGTTGCTTGGTCGTAACAGTGCTCTTGACAGTGATAACAAGCTGCTCATCTACGAAATGATCATCTGCACGATCTTGCTTCATGCTATGCCAGCTTGGGCTTCTGTGTGTAAAACAAGGTGGAAGGAGCTGCAGACATTCCAAAATATTACTCTGAGAGCAATTGTGAAACTTGATCGTAGAGTAGCCAACAATAATGTCGTCTATGAGGATCTAGGGATGACGTATATTGACAAGTTAGTACAGGATACGATAACGACTATGCTCCCGAAGATGCTTAATCACAGGAATCAGTTGGTGTCTGAAATTCACAACCCTTCTGACTACAGGAAACGCTTAAAACATCGCTTGCCCAGCCATGTCCTGGAAGTTAACTTCGACGATGTCAGGAATGTTATCTTCCCCGATTTTTGGATAGCCTAGTTTGCCTCTGGCTCCCCCCCCCCTTTCTATGACAATTTTAAATCAACCTTTTTATCCCCAGAATGAGGGGAATATTCTTCAATCATCTTGAGGAAGACCTTGGGGGTTTTTTCAGGCTTCTCACCTACCTCGGTATAATTCCCCTGGTCTATACATGTGACGAGTGAGTTTGGGAGCTCTGCTTCAGTACCACTCGCAATTGATTCTTCACTCCACTGCCCGATTGTCGATTGTCGACAAAATGACCGCCCACACAGTTTAAAGGAAAGGTGTCACGGAATTCGCCATTCATTAAGAATTCCGATGATGGGTTCGTAAGATATCCTACCCGAGTGTTCTATCGTTCGGAGAGAGGAGCGGAGCAGCGTCATCAACTGCGTCAGCAGCATCGACGCTCAGCAGCCAATAGGATCGAGCGACGGGAAGCGGGCGCGGAGCTCGAATTGGAAAGAAAAAGACAGAGGAGATCGAGGAGAGAGCGACAGGCAGCCTCTCAACGTGCTGGAAAAGACGACCGATGGAAAGCGAGGAGCCCGGGAGCGTTATTCAGACTGCGTAGCCAGACGAGAGGAGAGGAGGGAACGTTCTCCGCCTTCACGAAGAAGCTGGCGAGCGACGGCAACCGTTTCGACGAGAGAGACGGAGTCGAGCAGTGAACTGAATACGGCGGGCGCTTCATCGGCGTGGCAACATGGCGGCGAAAGCGGTATATGGCTTCGCTTGACATATGGGAGCGAGACACCGACCGTCTTCCATAGGACCGTCGCCGAATGTTCGGCATCATTAATAAAGGTACTTTATTATGTGGGCAGCACTGCCCGGCTGACTAAGGCTTCATTCCTGGACGTACGTTGGCGGGAATTACGCAGTTCCTCGGTAGTAAAATGTTCATGGCCATATGGAATGGTAGCCTATCTTTCGAGCTACCTGGGTTTTGTTTTAACCCAAGTTTAATTTATTCATGTTGACAGCAGTGTTCAATTTTCCGTCTCCTTGGGTGAGCCTCTTTGGCTTAGTTAATATTTGGCCTTAGAAAAATGTGTTTAAGGTGAATGTGTTATTCAGTGCTTCAGTGCTATGTATTATTTGCTCCTTACCTGATAATGTAATTCATTCCGACTTTAAACACTAGTAAATGTGACGGTGTGTCGTAATTACATATTTTAAATATAAGACTTTTTGAACTGATTTAAAATATTCTCTATCCTGTCTAGTATTGATGGGGTTAGATAATTTTTGTATCTGCTGCTTGTTTGGACTCTTTCACTATTGTCCGTATTGGGCTATTTAGTGGACACTTGATAGTGTTGTATTGTGTACATTTCATTTGAAGAAAATTAAGTGATTTTATACCTGTAGTAGGTTTTTGTGTCTCAAATTACGGGTTTTTATTATTATGTTTTGCCTTGAAGAAATTGGTGTTTAACTACAATTCCGGAAACAAATATTGTATGATTTGTTCTCACCTGATGGCTCATCAAAGCTATCGTTAATAAGATATATATAAATATATGTATGTATAGGTTTATATATAAACGGATATAAAACATAAATATAAATAAGGAATTGTAATTGCTTATATGCTTTCCATTATTTATGTTCATTTTTGCAACGGATAAGCAGTATGGTTGCATTGTATGTTCCGTATATTAATTATTCTTATCCACACGATATATGTAGCTTGTTACTGAGCTACAACTCATATGCTACTTCCATTGAATGTTTTGTATATTAACTGTTGTTCACGCCATATGTATAGCTTGTTAACGAAGTGCAACCTATATTTCGATTAAGTCATGTTCTTAGCGATGTAAGAATTCAAGCTAATCTTAAGTGGTAACTTCGTTTATTAGTCCATTTTACTCTTTAAGAATACCCATTGCATATTTTTCAATATCCATTTTTGTGTTTAACTTAATAAATTCTAGTTTAAGCATTTAATTCCGTCTCTGTGCGTGCCTTCCTTTCCACTGCGCTCATCTGCTTATGTTCAGATATTTTTGCACGTTACAAAAGGAAACCATAAAGATTATGTGTCACGACGAGGAAAGTCATAAAATTCTTGTCTGGAGTGAAAAGCAACGATGTGCTTAAGATCCAGCATCATCACCTTAAGTAAAAAAAAACCGCTTATATACTTTGTCCGAAATGTTGATACAACATATGACCTGGCTTTTACAAAGAACTCAGGAAGGCAAATTATTTTCCAGAAAAACCAATCAGGCTTAAAACAAGAATGATTTTACCGCCAAAGCGGATAAAAAGAGCACATTTTCTATTTATAGCATCGTACATGGATATATAGAATTAACCAACATTTTAAAACACTTGAGAGTAAATAAATAAATATGAAAACTAAATTGTAAATTACTATTTAAATAGGCTAACGTATAGAGAGAATTTAAAAGAATAAACTTGAAGAATGAAAGGTAAATGGAGAGTGAAGTTATTCCTCATACACTTAAAAAAATAAAAGTTCTTTAATTTGTAAGAATTCTCACATAATGTTAAACGAAGTGAGCCTCAATTGCTGAAGCGTAATGTGTAAGCATCTATTAGATTTTCATATTAAATTACTAAACTCTTATTGAAGCAAGCGATTAACTACTAATAAATTAATTAGTAATGAGTTTTAAATACCATTAAGCCTAAGAGTACTATACTCTTGATTCAAATAAGCTATGGATAACAAAAGATCTAATAACGCGTAAGGAGTTGGTTGATATATTACACGCCATATCTTAGCATTAAAAGTTCTATAAATTCTGTATTGTACCATTAGGGCACGTGCTACAAAACCAATTGCCACTATCATTATTTACTCGTGATAGTCACTCATGCCACGTTGTTACGAGTCGTTTGATATATTACATGCCATATCTTAGCATTGAAAGTTCCAAGGTTACCATATGGTACCATAGGGCACCATTAGGGCACGTGCTACTAAACCAATAACTATTAATCATTATTTACACGTGATATTCACTCATGGCACGTTATTACGAGTCGTTTGATCTATTACATGCCATATCTTAGCATTGAAATTACCAATTGTAACATATGGTTCCATAGGGCACCATTAGGGCACGTGCTAGTAAACCAATAACCATTATCATTATTTTCTCGTGATATTCACTCATTACATGTTGTTACGAGTCGTTTGATATATTACATGCCATATCTTAGCATTGAAAGTTCCAATGGTTCCATAGGGCACCATTAGGGCACGTGCTAGTAAACCAATACCCATTATCATTATTTTCTCGTGATATTCACTCATTACATGTTGTTACGAGTCGTTTGATATATTACATGCCATGTGTTAGAATTGCAACTTCCAATGGTACCATATCATGCCATGGGGCACCATTAGGGCACGTGCTACTAAACTGTTAACCATTATCATTATTTTCTCGTGATAGTCACTCATGGCACGTTGTTACGAGTCGTTTGATATTATACATGCCATATCTTAGCATTGAAAGTTCCAAGGTTACCATATGGTATCATAGGGCACCATTAGGGCACGTGCTATTAAACCAATAACCATTATCATTATTTTCTCGTGATATTCACTCATTACATGTTATTACGAGTCGTTTGATATATTACATGCCATGTGTTAGAATTGAAACTTCCAATGGTACCATATCATGCCATAGGGCACCATTAGGGCACGTGCTACTAAACCAATAACCATTATCATTATTTTCTCGTGATATTCACTCATGGCACCTTGTTATGAGTCGTTTGATATATTACATGTCATATCTTAGCATTGAAAGTTCCAATGGTACCATATGGTTTCATAGGGCACCATTAGGGCACTTGTTACTAAACCAAAAACAATTATCATTATTTTCTCATGATATTCACACATTACATGTTGTTACGAGTCGTTTGATATATTACATGCCATATCTTAGCATTGGAAGTTCCAATGGTTTCATAGGGCACCATTAGGGCACGTGCTACTAAACCAATAACAATTATCATTATTTTCTCATGATATTCACTCATTACATGTTGTTACGAGTCGTTTGATATATTACATGCCATATCTTAGCATTGACAGTTGAAATGGTTTCATAGGGCACCATTAGGGCACGTGCTACTAAACTGTTAACCATTATCATTATTTTCTCGTGATAGTCACTCATGGCACGTTGTTACGAGTCGTTTGATATATTACATGCCATATCTTAGCATTGAAATTACCAATGGTACCATATGGTTTCATAGGGCACCATTAGGGCACGTGCTACTAAACTGTTAACCATTATCATTATTTTCTCGTGATAGTCACTCATGGCACGTTGTTACGAGTCGTTTGATATATTACATGCCATATCCTAGCATTGAAAGTTCCAATGATACCACTTGGTACCATTAAAACACGTACTACTAAACAATTCAGACATCACTATATACCGTTATATTCATTCATGAGACATCCTTGCACGTACACGTGCCATTAGACCGATACTTGCTATCACTAGTTACTCTTTTATATTCGTTCATGATATTTTGTGACAATTTGTTTGATATATTACTTGCCATATCTTGTTATAGGAAATGTTTAAGAGGGTATCATAATGGTACTATTTAAGTACGTGCTATTAGAGCACGTACTTATTCCTGCTATCTCACGTTCGTACTTCTGCGTACTCTGTCCCATTTTAATGGATTGGTGAAAACAGACTGTGAAAAAGTTAATTCGTTTTCAAGTTATCGTAATAAATGCTAAGCTCCCTAGGAATAAAAAAATTCTCTTGATTTAGGGAGCGAACTGCCCTTTTAATAATCGCCAAACACGTGCATCCTGCACGCACACCATCTCATTAATGTTTAGAGCACGCGCAGAACCGAACCCATGTTCTCAACACGCGTTTTACCAAATGCGAGGATAATTCGTTTCTTCCAGCAATTCAAGACATGATTGAATGAATTGTGAGATTGCAATACATGCAATTCAAAACATGCAACGCAATGAATTGTGGGATTGTCTACAGACGGACGGACGGACAGCTGGACAAACCGATCACATAAGCACATTTCTATATATAGAAAATGTGCTAAAAAGCAAACGGTGCAGTAGAGATGCCAATGGTTTTGGTCCTACTTGAAAATAATGAACACAATAAGTCTTTTTTGAGTTTGAAGCGTGTCAGTCCACTAGCTGTTATTGTTGAATTATTTAGAGGCAACAGAAGGCCCTTGCAATGCTATAACAGTTTACGTTTTGGTCAAGTCTCCCAAGATTGCACCGAGTCACCTCGATATAATAAGTGCGCTGGCGACCATCAGTCGAGGGATTGTACTAACGTAAAAGGCAAAGTTTCCCCCCCCCCCCCCTAAATGTATCCGTTGTGCTGGTCAGCACAGATCTAGCTTCAACAAATATCCCCAAGTCAAAAGGATCAAAAGCACCAAAATGGTAGAGGGAAAATCCTGTGCTTCGGTGGCATCCAGTTCTGCTGATACTAAATCACGTGGGAAATTTGCTAAATCAATAAAAGGAAACTGGAAAAGCAGTGCCACAGATTGTTTCTCATGATTCTAACAAATGATCATGGACAAACACACATACAAGATCATTATCAAGGGAAAATCCGTTGCAATATTTGGAATGCAAGGGGAATCGCTCGAAAGCGCATCGAGCTTTACAATTTCCTTACAAATTGGAATGTCGATATCGCCTTCGTGTGCGAGACGTACCCGAAATGTACTCAAGTCTTCACCTTGACTGGATATCGTGTTTATCGCAAGGATCGGCCATTGAGTAATAATGCCAGCCACGCTTTTGGTGGAGCAGCGATCATTGTTAAGGACGGCATTGATCACCGTGAGTCTGTCACTACAGAGTATGTGGGAATGGAAGCAGTCTCCGTGATTATAAACTATGTGAACGCAGGTGAGATCAAATTCATCTCTTTATATAACTCACCTAAGTACAAGCTTGATACGTGCAAACTTGACGAGCTGCTGCCTGGGCCCATTCCAGTTGTTATTGTGGGCGACTTGAATGCCAAGCACCATGCGTGGAACTCCAAATGCCCCAATCAAATCGGCAATATCTTATATGGATATACCTTGAACGAAATTGACACCTTCGTTGTTGGTCTCCTTGAGGACACGTACTATTGTGACCACTCTAGTGTTAGCGACGTGCTGGATGTTGCAGTTCGTAAAGGTTTCCTCAAGCCCTATAATATATTAACAGTCGAGACTCATCTTACCACCGTCCAGTGATGCTTATGTTTGAGGGCTTAAACATCCATAAGAAGATTGTGCCCCGCTCTAAACAGGACTGGAAGCTCTTTAGGGACATTCTTAGAGAAAATAGCATTCCTTGCAAGGAGGTTATTGATAAGAAGGATATCAGTAGTAATATTAAAGCTATCACCCGTGTTGTCAACGATGCCACTACTGCTAGTACCTCTCGATCGTAAGCGTCCTGAACATCTCAACCTCCCTCCTTATATCAGGCGTCTTATTCCCGAAAGAAATTCTTACAGAAGATATGGCAGCGTAAGCGACTACCCTTCTTTAAGACCAAGTACAACAGACTTTCCCGCAAGGTTCAGGAAGAAGTTAAAGCTCTACGAAATCAAAGGTGGAGCGAAAAACTGCAATCCTTGTCTGTTCAGGACAACTCACTCTGGAAAACTGTGAGGCCCTAAAGGGTAACAGGCCAATCTAATTGCCGCCACTGCTTGCAGGCAATGGTAACGTCGCCACTAGTGACAGGAATAAGGCTTAACTGATCGCTAATTCCCTGAAAAGTCAATTTACCACGCCTAGTGAGACCAACTGGACAGTCTCTCAAGCACTGAGCTAGTCAATAATGGCTGCATCGTCTACGGGCGCAATCATCGTCTTCCTACCCCTGGGGAATAATTAGTACTTAAGAAATCTCCGAAGTCATCAAACGAGTTAAGACCAAAAAAGGCAGCTGGTATTGACTCCATCACCAATAGCGCTCTCAAAAACTTGCCTCCTAGTGTTGTAGCGACCATTACCAAACCCATGAACGACTGCTGGAAACTTGGTTACTTCCCCGATAAGTGGAAGGAGTCCGTCATCGTTACCATACCCAAGCCCTGGACTAAAACCCCAGCTACAGGCCCATAAGCTTACTACCTATGCTATCAAAAGTTTTTGAACGCGTCATTTTGAAGAGGATTAATGACTACAAGAGATAGGAACGAGTAAAGTTTTTTTTTTTTTTAAATAAAGATTTTATTGAAACTATTTTTGATTCAAAAATCAATAGGTGGCGCTGCCACTCAATGGCGCTGATAATTCTGTAAATAAATTAAACTATTATGCAGTGGAAGATTTAACTAAAAGAAAATAGAATTTTAGTCATAGTTCTCCTTAACTTCAAGGAACAGCTTGACTGAGTCCAAGAGGTAATAGCGTACTTGCTAACGAATAACACTTTAGCCAAAGTTCGGCGTCGGGAACAAATTGATAGCTGATCCCGGCGGATTATAGTTAAATTGTCAAGTCCGGATAGACACAGTAGTGGCGGAGGCTTTTCGAATGAGATGTGGAGTAGAAGATGAAGTACTGCCGAATGACGAGGCCGCGGTTAACCAACACCTCCTAAAACTAAAGCCTGAGCACTGAAAAATCATACATTGTTACATCTTCATAAGAAGTCATAATTTAGGGATTATTATTGGTAGAAATAAGATTAACAATGCCTTTTTATGATGATGTAACAATGTATGACGTTTCAGTGCTCAGGCTTTAGCTTTAGGAGGTGTTGGGTTAACTCGCCGAGACGACAGTAGACTATTGTTGAATCATGAATGTGGGATGTTGAATCCGATGCAGCATGACTCTGGGTGCGATGATGCAAAAGGGTACCAGACGAATGACGAGGCAATGAGTTAATTCGCCGAGACGTCCTGGTGAATGATTATAGAGTATGGATGCTGGACGAATTATGACGTGAACCGACGACAAGATGCACAAAAGCTTCACGACGAATCGAAGCCACGAGTTGAATGACGTGCAGCTGAGGATTACAAGAATAAGCACACTCCTCGGTCAAAACTGAGCACAACTGACGTCACAAATCATTCGCACAACATACTAAACATTAACACTAAAAATATCACTGCTCACTTGAAACTTCGGAAGTAAACGACATATATCACCCACTTACGTAGACACCAATTTATACAGACTTTAATAACACCTTTGTCGACATAGGCAAACGACGAACGATGCACAAAAGATTATTGCTGCAAAGAAGTAAACACAGAAGAGACGCATCCTTCGTCGCTCGAAGAAAAATGGCGATGAAGGCATCTGCACACGTGATCACCCCGCTGACACTGAAATTCATCTACAGAAGAAAACAGGGTATTTAACGATAAGCAGCAAAAGAAACAAACAGTAGAAATGCCAAGTCGTCGTGACTGATCCACATCTACACCTCTCTAAGCTCGTAAGCGTAGAAGCATGTAGTTTGAAATAGCGGCGTTCGCACGTGACGAGAAAGCTCCGACGACCTCAGAATCCCGCGACGAAAAATCTAAAGGGAACTGAAGCGACAGTTCGGAATTAAATTAACAGTTCTGAGCCTCGGCTTCTCGTGAGGAAACCTCCGGCCTCACTCATGAGGTACGCACCGAGTGAAAAGGGGTAGATGCCTATAATCGAAACTCCAACGTTTAGCTCGACGGCATCTTCTTCAAAAATGTTACGGAAAAGTCTTAGTTGAGCCTCCGTAATAGTAGTGCTGAGCACCGTAACGTTAAAGGCTACTCTATGAGCACTACTATTAGCCAACTCAAAACAAGCGAAAGTTCTTTCGTACCTTTGGTATCGAATAGTTAAGAGACGGGCGTCGTTTTCTCCCGTCGGGGCCGGTTCATTCGCTGACGGCGGGAAGCACGAAGACGACGGCTGATTCTCGCTCCTTTCGCGGGCGCCGTCGGGGCTTGCTTCTGGGTACAGCTCCTTTAATATCGCCTCAATGGCTTCTGTAAGGCGACTCTCCCAATCCTCGTCGTCAAATTTTACAGCGAAGACGGTCTCCAACTCGCTTACGAGATGATTACGTAAGTCGCTCTCGCCCTCGCCGGCCGTTAGCATACGCTCGCCGTCGAAAGCTCCCCCATGAACGGCTTCCGTCACTGACTCGCTCACCATGCGGGGACGTTCCTTGCTTTCCTTGCGACGTCTCTTTCGTCTCCTTCGCCTAACGCTCGTCGACCAATTCCTTTCCAACTTAGGGCGAAAACCATCCCGCCACCTCTCGCGTTGGTGCCATTCACTCTCCTTCTCCCCCTTCTCGTTCCACTCTCGCGTCGCTTTCGGAGTGGCTGTCTTCTCCTTACGTAACATCGACGCGTCATCCTCTTCTTTCACTTTCACCGATGTCTTACTCTGGCGAAATCCACGTGACAGATTGCCTGATTTGCATGTCACATGATCATAAATGGTGGTATAAACATCGGGAAGCAACTTTTCTACTGTCAGTTAAGCATGAAACCATAGCACAAATACGAAAAACCAGTGATCTGACTGATTTCCGTGGCATAAGACGGGCTGGAATGTGTATTTCAGAAACGGCGACTCTCCTAAACTGTTCTCGTGCCACTGTATCAAGGATTTATCGATAGTGGATCAAGGAACAAAAACATGTGGACGGAAAATCGTTGTAGATGAAAGAGGGCAGAAGAGACTGTCATAACAACAATCCCATAAATTGCTGCTCATTACAAACTCAAATAGCCAGAAAACAATATCAGAACGGCAACCAGTCGCAACTTGGTTTGAATGGATTACCAAAACCGAAGACAATCTTGGGTATCGCTGTCAGAGAACAACAAGAAAGCGCATTTTCTGTGGGCACAGCAGCACAAGGATTGGACCATTAAGGACGGAAAAAAGGTTGCCTGGTCAAACGAATTGCCGGTTCCTGCTACACTATGTTGATGTAAGGTATTGAATGTGGCGAAAACAACATGAAGCCATGGGCTCCTCATGGACTTTGCAAGGAGGAGTAATTGTGTGAGGAATGTTTTCTTGGCAAGAATTGGGTCCTCCAATATCTGCAGATGGTCGTTTTATCGCCAAAGTATACATAAACATTATGCAGATTAAGTTCACCCCATTTATGCACACAGTTAACCGCACGCAGATGGCTCCTTCCAGCAAGATAATGCTCCAGCACACAAGATCATGACAGTGAGCCCTCCTTGATGCAGCGACCTGCTCAATTCCCTGATCTCAACAGTTTAGGAATGAGCTGGAAAGGGCCAATTGTCCCTTGCCTACATCTTCATCGAATCTCCGGGAATTGCGTGAAGTTCACATGTCTGCATGGACCAACAATCCTATTGAACGTTTTCAGTTTCTCATTGAATCCAAGCCCAAACGAATACAGGCGGTTTTGAGAGTTATTGGAGGTTCAAAACTGATAATGAACATCAGTTTCAATCCTAGTTAAGAATTCGAATTTTGAACATTTTTAATTCTGAAATGTAATGTTACGGGAAATGAATCACTGCGTCAAATTTTGAGTCGTTTGAGCAACGGAAAATTGGTGAAAAATTGATTGCAGTTACATGTATTTAAAAAAACAGACAGAAGGAAAGAAAGACAGAAGTTGTGAGTAAATAGTGTATAAAAATAGCAATAGGAAATGAAATTTATAAAGGTAACTTGGCTGTAAATGAAAAATATATTTTATTTAAGCTGTAAAAACAATCGACGTTTTCGGCTATATGCTCCTTTTTTCGTATTTAAATTGTCTTGTTTCTATTTGTATGCATTTGGAACCATTGTATTGGAGACGAAGAGTTTTTAAAGTTTCTACAATTTAATTAAATACAAATTCTGATAATTCTGTATTTTGATAAATATAGTTAGTACAAATTTTTTATAGTCTTTACAATGGATATTCAAGCACATTTGAATTTTTTTTAAGACTGTCACAAAGACGCTATTGATTTTTTTTCAATTATACGTGGACCATATGATATGATACATTTCAATTTATCACTGGAGACTTTAGCATAGTTTGATTTTTCGTTTGGAGTCAAATGATTCAGGTCTCAATTTCATTTCTGTCCACTTCAGGCTGTATTTATCACCTAACCACTTGCTCCACACGATTCCTTTCCATGATTGAGTGTTGTTGTATTCGCCATTAAGGTTAGCATGGGCACAATTCCCATACCACCATCCGCCTCTGCATCTGTGAGCACATGTATTGATATCGTTGCCATCGTAAGTCACAAATATCTTTCCTCTCTCATGAACTAAACTGTCACCTAGAAATTTCCAACAAACAAGAAAAGCGTCAAGAAATATTGAACGAAACACTTGTTATTTTAAAATAACATTAAATCGATTGCATTAAGAAAAAATAAAATATAGTGAAATCTCTCAACAAGTAAATAAAGTTTATTAAAATTATATACAGGATGATCCAAAAGTCAGGAAAAACTTTAAAACTCAATAATTCGCACACGAATGCAGATAAAATATTCTCTTTGCACAGAAACGATTGAAATGATGTCGGAGTTTTTTTCCAGAGAAAATAAATTAATGCTAGAATTGCTCAGTTTTTGACCAACAAATGGCGTTCTCAGGTTACAGACATCAACTTATTTTCAGAAGGTAAGATGCCGGATTAACTATCGGCTTACAAATCTTCAATGTTCCGTCCGTCATTCAGCAACATAGCCGTCAGACGAGACACCACACAATTGACTGCATTAAGCAACATATCTCTCGATATGGCAGACACGTGTTGTCGGATGGAGTTTTATAGTGTTTTCAATAATGTGAGTTGGTCGCGGAATATTTTTGACATGAGTTAGCCCAATAGCCAAAAGTCACAAGGCGTCAGATCGGGCGTTCAGGGTAGCTATGCATGCGGAAAGTATCGTCTGGGGGCACGATTCTCCTCCAGTGTTGATCGGGGCAGACATTTCATAGGCGAAGCAATATGCGTTGGTTACTGTATACCGCGTTTGTCGCGCTTGCAATTCTGGAATGATGCTGGTCCGTATCAGTGCTGCATAGGGCACACTAATGACAGAAACTGCTTTTAGAACAGTCCCTGGGAAAATGGACGGATTATGGAATCAGCGGTAAAGCCACACGAGATTGTAACTTTTGGCTGTGTAGAGGTTGTTCAACAAAAACGGTGAGACGGAACAAATATCACTATTTGCTTCCAAAATAGCGTTTGCAGCGAGTGCTGCTCTTTTTTATATCGTCTAAAAATGCGCATAAACTGATATCTGTAATCTGACATCGCCATCTGTTGGTCAAAATCCGAATAATTCTAGCATTAATTTTTTTTCTTGGAAAAAAAGAATCCGACTTCATTTCAATCGTTTTTGTGCAAACAAAGTGTTTTTATCTACTTTCATTTGCGAATTATTGAGCTTTAAAGATTTTCCTGACTTTTGAATTATCCTGTGTTTATTATTAATCTAGTAGAGGCACCCAGCGTTGCCCAGGATAATTCGCACAGGTGGAATTAAATTTTCATTACATGCCTTAATGTATCTTATTTATATTGCACAAACTTTGCTTGCAGTGACCTTCCTTCTTCAGCAGAGGTATCCGACGTTGCCCGGGATAATCACAGTTGTAGTAAACAGAACAACCTTACTTACTTTTCAAACCCGCTTATCCATTAGGGTCGCGGGGACAGCAGCCCTATAGAGTATTTTTAGCGATCGCGATATTCCGCCATCTTGCGCATGTCCTACCTTGTAAAACCCGAGCGACCCGAACCCTGATTCTCCATATAGTCTAACCACCTGGTTCTAGGCCGATCCCTTGGTCTCTTACCCATTGGCTTGGAAAATAACAACTGCCTAGGAAGACCCGTTTGTGGCATGCGCATCACGGGCCATACCATCGCAACTGAGATCTCTCAATGCGGAGAAGTAGCGGTTCAACACTTAAAGACTCCCTTATTGTGCTGCTGTGCACTCTATCTAGTAGGGTAATACCTGCCACACTTCTCAGAAATCTCATTTCGGCTGCTTGTACCCGCGACCGCACTCTTTTCAGTCATTTCCAAAGACTCATGACCATGAAAGATAGATTTGAAGACGGAGAGCTTAGATTTGTTTCCCAGCTCGCATTTCGTTACCGCGGATCGCCACCGATCACGTCGGATACCGATCCGAGCATCCAATTCTTTTTCCTGCCGCCCATCACTCGTGAACGCAATCCTGAGATATTTGAACTTCTCCACCTGCCTCAATGGGGATCCCCTAACATGGAGAGCGCACTGAGCAGGCTGTCTTAAAAGGACCAGAATCTCAGTCTTAGCCACACTGATCTTCCTCAAGTTGTTAAATAATAATTCAAATTGCTTTTCAGAAATTTACACGTTCCTATTGTAGACGAAGCTCCCGTTGTTCAGATGTTTCCGACGCCCGGATAACTTTTTGTCTTCTCTGACTAATACTCAATGTGTGTTAACTTGTATCATTCGAACGATTATTAAAGAACACTATACTGTGTGCTTTTTGGTTTGAAGCGTCGAGTTATGTCGTGCTTTGTTATCGGTTACGTCGTTGTTTGTTCGTTACCAAGGAAAATTCGACATTGTATCCTTAACATTTTAGAATATCAAAAAAGGCTATGAGTATTAAATTATTTTTTTTGATTAAATTAAAAACGCTTCATAGAAAGATTGAGAAAGTTGAAGGAAAAATTCAAATGAAAATTCGAAATTTTTTTCTTAAATTCTCCCAATGGATGAACCTCTCCATGTATGGTAGAGGTAGCCGAAATAATTTCTTGATCACGTTATCTTACTTTAGATGTACACTCACCCAGCTGTGATGAACTTCGATGATACTAATCTCTTCTTGGGTTGCAGTGAATGTACGTGCTCGTTCAACCATCTTGGCTGCGCAAAACAAGTGAAAGTGATTTCTTAAAATGAAAACACTGGAAAACTTATTCACTTTGAATTCTCTGATTCTCGAGCATAGTCTTTAGATACTAGATGGTCATCCAACTCCACTGAAAAATGAAGCTAAAGTTTCTAGCTCCCGATAGGGGGTAACTCAATTGAAAAATGGCGCTGCATGTACAATCGGACTAAAAACGCATGCAGCGCTGCCCTATCGTGAGCTAGAAATTTTAGTTTCATGTTCAGTTTCAATGCAGCCTGAATTATTGGCATAATACTGCCGAAATTGATGGATTCTACATAATCTTAAAGAAATAATTGACAATCCAACTATTGAATGCATTACATAGCTCACTATTAATTTTGGGCATCAACTAAATAAATAAAATAACTTTACAAGTTAGGAAATTCAGATCACGCTAGGTGCCGCATAGAGTGCAGAAAGTCCATTGCGACTATGCGGCTCCTAGCGTGATCTGAATTCCGTAGCTTCCCTTAAAAATGGAAAAGGACGGGAGTTGAACGACCATTTACTCCTATAGACCGTGTTCTCGAGAAATTCACCAGTGGCTGTTCTCCGAGCGCACGCATTGAAACTGAAAATGAAAGTAAAGTTTCTAGCTCCCGATAGGTCGGCGCTGCATGCGCAGTTGGGCCGATTATACATGCATCGCCACACTTCAATGGAGTTCCCGCCCTATCGGGAAGTAGAAACTTTAACTTCATTTTTCAGTGGAGCTCGATGACCATTTTTATCTATAGAAAGTGGTCTGGAGTAATAGAGGAGGTCAAGGTTACATAATGGTTATTAGAATATAATGGTTGCCCAACTCCGCCTCGAAAGGCTATTACGAATTTTTGAGGAATTTCAGAAAGTGAAGATTTTTTTCACGCATTTAATATGGGGAAACATTTCTCGAAGACGCTGAACTGCCTTCCCCTAAAATCATTGTATCCTTTAAATATGTACCTCCTGCGATGTTGAACGAACTTTCTCGGTAATCAAAAAATGTATTTTCAACAAGCAGTCAAAATTTTATTCCAGAAAACTTAACTGCAAATTATAGCACCTTCTATTTAATAGCAAATTGTGCAGCAAAAATCCTTAATAAATGATTTTTTTAATAGTCACTTTCTTATTCTAAATTAATTAAAAAAGTACTCCCAATATTCTAAACAACCATAAGTTTTATGCATATTTGCATGCATATTTTGTTGAATTATAATGCATGAAAATCTGGCCCCTACTTATGATCATGTATCTAAGTATGATGTTTCAGTGCGCAGGCTTCCTTTCTAGGAAATGTTGCTAAAATACTTGCAATAATCGGGAGAAACGTGCACTGACGAACGCTAAGTACATAGCGTGGTTCCATGCATCAATCGAAGCAAAAAGTTCCTTATCGAAAATGTCGAAAACTCAAAATTGGGGGTGTAAAAAAACGCATAGTTACGTCATTTATGAAATTTCTACAGCAGGAGTTCATTACATTCAAAGGGGCGAGAAAGTTTTAAAAAACAATGTAGTGCTTTGCAGAGCTGCGTGTTTTCGATTATTTTAAAACAATGCCCTAATCAAAGAGCATTTCAATCTATTCCACTTATCAAAATAATGAACTGCGCCATTTGTTGAGATTAAATGACGTTTTCGTCAGATTTTCAGCAAACTTCGCGTGATGTTTAGATCCTTAAGATTTGAGTTTCGATAAGGAACTTTATATTTGGATAAGGAACTTTATATTTGTCATCTTGAAAAGGTTCACGCTAGGTACTTATTGTCCTTCCATTTTGAAACACCCTGTATACAGAGTGTAAGAGAAAGGTTCATTACATTTCTAAAATCTATATTTTAAAAAAAAATAAAGATAGAGGGATGGGCGACATATTGAAATGTTTGTAATAAACTTAAGTTTTGTTTATAAATGTTCGATGTGTCCCCTGCTGCACGGCACACATCTAGCCGATAATCAAATTCTTCCCATACATGCTGTAAGCATATCTGGAATCACTTCACGAACAGCGGCTGTTATTTGAGTTTTTATCTCCTACAGATTTGCTGGAAAGGGGGCACAAAACACGGTCTTTTACGCATCCGCACAAGAAGTCACGAACAGTGAGGTCAGGGGATCAAGGTGGCCACAAAAAGGCTTGGTGTTGTGCGTTCCTCATCTTGACAGTAACTGACGGGACCTCCCTATGTCTTCCAGATGCACTCTACAGACCTCTACCGGCATTGAACAAAAACTTGACATTTCCCTCTTTCAAATGGTGTGCGGTTCATTGACCTGCGACCAACGGTTGCCGAGCTATTTACGATTGAAATGTGATGAACCTTTCATGGACTATCTGGTGAGAGTAGTTTTCCCAAAGTAGGTTTTTGACAATGGACAACAATGAAGTGCTCTTAGGAGTGATTGGTACGTAGAGTTTGAATCTACTTTTAGAATTTTTCTATCACGCCACATTTCCAAGTTATGCACATAAAGGCTGCAATGTTAAAGTATCCAAATTTTGGGGACGCAAGGAAATTTATCAGGCCACAAACACTGAATAATTTTAAAACTTTTCATTGAAAAACAAGAAATATGTACGTGCTGGAAAAAATTTTATGGCATATTTGGAAATAACTAAAATACTATAAAATAAACGTGCTTTTTAAAGATACAAAAAAAAGTTATAAAATGTTAAGGATGTTATTTGCCTATTGAAATATACTGTAAAAATATGGAGAAACCGAGTAAATGTGGATAAATAAAAAGACACAGAAGAAAACAACCTCTTGGCCACATCTATATACTATCTATGTATTTATGTTCCAAGGGTGAGTCTTTCGACAGTTCGTTGGAGAAAACTACTCCATCTATAAACTTCATTTTGGTCTTAAATGAAAGATCTTGCTCTATAGATTTATCAAATTTAGATTTTTGTGTCCATAATTACTATTAATCAGCGGAAATTTACAATTCAAAATTGCTTACGCTGGCAAATCAAACAATCCTCTCCCGAGGCTAACGAGAAATACAGGCTCCGGCACTGAAAAATCACCTGACATAGGTCTATTAACAATCCAACCTTCATTGTTTCCAACCATGATCTGTAAATTAAGGTGGTCGTTGACCTAGGCAAAAAAACAGAGTTAATGGCTTTTTCTGCCACTGGTGGTGTGACAGTCTAATCGGGACTTAGTTTTATTCGTATTTCTATGGTTAGCATATAATATTTGTTTAGATCTCCTTACTTATTGACCATGTTTTAAATGAATTGCTAAAATAAAATTAAAAGCATTAATTAATTTAATATTTTATTAAATTTGAAGCCGTTCTCTTCATATTTCGTTTGTTTATTTATGTTTTGTTATTTTATTTTTATCCAACATCGGGGAAGGGGAAGAGTCAAACCTCTTGAAGGTATATCGTAAAATCATAAATAAAATATTTTAAACTCATCTAATTCGTGTCTCCATGGCATCACCCTCTCAACGGAAACATATTTTAGACGGTTGGAGGGAAAAACGTCTGGGATAGAGAGGGAGGAGTTAAGTTTAGATCGGCGATGTGGAGAAGAAAAGAACGGAAAATTTCGAACGGGATTTTGGGAAACTCTGACATGCAGGAAGTATAACTCTAGTGACATTCTACTTCTTCCATGATTGGATAGGGAATATAAAGTCATGTGTGAAAAATACTTGTTAGACTAGAGGAGACAGTAACATCCGTATGGAGCTTTATAAAAGGACAGTGTACAGTCATGTATTAAACCTTTAGAATTCCGAGTGAAAATTTAACATTTTTAATTCGATAAAGCTTCAGAAATAACAAGCCAAAAAAAAAAAAAAATTAACACAACGCAATGTCATACTTGTTGTTATACAGAATATTTAGTGCATCGCTGTATGTAATTAACAGTTGCAGGGCACTGATTTCACAGGTCGCTCTATAAGGTTTAATGATCGTCAATCTGAGACGAAAGCAAGAGTAAACTCAAGATATTGCACGGAGAAGCTACGAGTGCGACCCACGAGCGCCATTGAAAAGCCCAGGGATCAGAGCAATGAAGGCCCACGGGATACGGCAAGGTAAATTAGGCAACTGCGGACCTCACGACGACGACAGTGATTGGGGTCTTCAAGTCTTCAAGACTACAACAGATGGCAAATTGTATTAAAGAGACAATTGGTAACAGTTCCGCGAGAGATTGTAATCAAACTTTCCATAATTCCCCTGAGAACGCTGAAAAACAAATACAACTTAATATGAAAACACAATCTGATTCATACCCTGCCCCACAATATTTGAGTATTGATTGATATTCTAAGCAATACATTTCTTTAAAACATTATTCATTCATTAAATATCTAATTCTACCATTTTATTTTACCCTGTTTTACAAATACCTATTTACTATCATTTACCCTGTTTTTATGAATACCTATTTGTAGTACATTTTAATGAATATCCAATAAATTGTGTTATTTGATAGCACGATGCCTGAATTCATTTTTCCTCCATAGATCAGCATGTTAAATAGTTTAAGAACGTGTTACTGAAATAGAAAATAATCTGATGCTTGCTCGTCTATCATTTGAGTAGGTCATAGCGCGCTAACATTTGATAAACTTGTCAAACTTCCCCAAGAAAGAGGGCAACGTCACAACATATTTTCCTTAAAATATGAGATAAAAATTGTTATCTGACTCCGTGTAAAACGTCAAAATCGTACTGCCTATTGCAATGCAATCATATCAACAGGTAGAAAAAATGGCTGCTCATTGGCTCCGATTAATACTAATATAATAAAGTTATTATAAAAATGACTTGTATTCCTCGAGATGTTTCTATGAAGGAATTTTGCACAGAAATGGCGGAGTGTCCATACTTTATCTATCTAGAACTTTAGCCCCGATCAGAAGGCTGCGCCCTCTTTAGTGATTTTTTTCATTAATGTGATACAACAATGGTGGGATGGGATAGTTCAACGACCACCTTAATTTACAGATCATGTTTCCAACAAAGGAAAAAACATTGGTTGTTAAAATGCAAGATGGACACAATGAAAGTTACATTGTTAATAGACCTATCTTGGTCAGGTGACTTTTCAGTGCCGGAGCCTGTCTTCCCAACGCCTCCTAAAGATAAGGCCTGAGTGTGAAAACGTCAAACATTGTTACATCATCATCCGCAGATACGTTTAATCACATTTCAGGGCTTATTATTGGTAGAAATGCGATTAAACATACCTTCGGATGATGATGTAACAATGTATGACGTTTTCGCGCTCAGGCCTTATCTTTAGGAGGCGTTGGTCTTTCTCGTTGGCTTCGATCCTCTCCATAATGATGTCACAATCAACAACTTTGCTAGCATTGATGATCAAATTAACAACAATTACCTAAAAAAATTAACAACGATAACAATAAACAACAATACACGCAAATAGATTTTTAATTAAAGAGATAGAGATGGGTCGTTTACCGTCAAATTTTGACAGGATCCATCTAGTTGAAGTTTAATAGCCTCTGATTGATGACTGCAAGGGCAGTCGAAATGAGCATATTAGACTTCAGACAAGAGGTTGTGTTTTCTTCTGTATATCTTTGTAAAAAATATAATTTAATAATTAAAGTAATATAGTTATTATAAAAATAAAGTTAAATCTGCATTTATCAATAATTTACTTTTTATAATAAAAATTTTAATCAGACCCAGAACTTATTTTGAATTTGTTATCAGATGCTGTTAAAATTTCGTTTAACTGAAATAAAAAAAAATTATCGAATCGTTTTACAAAAAGTATTGTTTTGGATTCTTTTACCTGCAGTTCCGCTATAAGCGCCGAGATTCAGTTTATAGTCTTTTTCATAACTTTCAACTTTAAACCCTTTGTATATGGCGTGTCTTTTATTCCCTGCAAAATCCTTAAGGTCTATTCTTAACGCAATTTGCCCCTGATTGGTTAACGTACTGATGATCCTGTTACCTATTTAAAAGTAAATATCATATTTATAAAAATAATTGATTCACATCTTTTGTCATTCATTAAGATGTCCACAATCTAAATGTCCCCAAGCTAATTAAAAATTAATTTTTATATCTCGCTTATCATTTTCAGTTTTGAAAATCATTGAACCCAGTTTGAGGGAAAATTAAATGATACCTTTGAAATGTTATTTTTGGCATTTAGGTGGTGCAGATTCGTGTCAGATTCGTTTTAAAAGAACGAATGGCTAATTCGTAACACAACAGCAGCAGCAGCAGCAGCAACAAACTGCGATTTAATATGAAGATTAAGAAATTAGTCCAGATTTAAGTAACCTGAAGAATATTCCACAAGGAAGACTAAAGAATACAATCCCTGAACAAAATATGGAATATTTAAAAAATTCAAATATTCCATCTATTTGAATTAAACATCGTGACAATCATGACTGCATATGTACTATGTAAAATAGACTGCGTTTTTGTGTAACATTAAGTTATTTGCAATTCAAATTTAAACCCTTAATCTTTATTTCAAGAGAAGTTATAAAGCTTTATCTCAATTAATATTCGTTCACAACTATGGAATATTAATTTTTTCTGAACGTAAGTATGGAATATGCCTTTTAGTACTTTTTTTGATCCATTCTTTGGCCTTAATTACAGTCGTAATATGATGAGGTAGAGAGGAAACAAGTTTATCATAAACACTTGCGTCGATTCGGCTCAGCATTGTTTAATTGCACACTTCAAATTATCAATTGTTTTAGAAATTTTTCGGCAACTTTTTTTTTCAAGATATTTTACAAATTTTCAATCGAGTTCAGGCCAGGGCTATTAGCTGGCCACTGCAAATAATGTTCTGGTTGAAGTCAAGTGATCACATTTTTGCCTTGTGATATGATGATGATGCGTTGTCATCTTGATATATGAAATGATCATAACAAAATAATCTTCCGCAGTTTTAAGGACACAATTTTCCAAAATTTTTTGTGTGTTCCATTAGCGATTGCCATCTCTCAAACTCCTTGCCTCTCCAAATCATCACACCGTTTGGAAATTTGATTGCAGAAGAAGAAGATTACCGAGAAGCCCGGGAATGCAGAGAAGAAAGAAAGCGTAGACGAAAAGGAGAAGAGCTTTGCGAATTGGTGCAGTTACCGACGACGAGTAAGCCGAGAAACAGCGAACGAAGAGTTATGTGAGAGTCCCCGGCTTGAGCGAGAGACGTTGAATTTGGACGGCGAAGTCAATGCGGACATCGCCAGCAAGTAGTGGACATCGCTACGGAACCCGAGAATTGCAAGGAGTCGCGAGCGGCAGCGTGCAGGTTGACGTCAGCTGATGCGCGTTGTGCGGCTTGCGTAAGGCAATACTCACTATCGGCTATCAGTAAGTGAAGCATTCCGTATTCTAGTAGAATAGACAGTAGTGGCAGTAAATTATATGTGTGCTAACGATTTGGCTTCAATGCCTTTTTTGGAAATTTTTATGCTAACGCCAGCAGTTCACTATAGTGAATGCAGCTGCTCTTCAGTCAATGAGCAGTAATATTAATACATGTGTTAATAATTTTTGTTTTATTTTTGCATGGATTCTCCGCAACGTGCGAACATCTACAGCAGCAGATTTAACGCTTCATACATTATGGCGTGCAGACAATGTTCCTGAGTTAACGGGCCCTCGAATTGTGCCACGTTTTCAGTATGCTATTTCAAACCTCGTAGGACGAACGTCCGAAGCAGTCGACCCCTTATTAAACAGTAAGATTTATATATCTAATAATCTTAGGAGATAGAACTCCGTTTCTTCATGTCACTGTTATTCCTGCTCTCTTTAAGTTGCATACCTACAATAACATTGTGTTCAAGCCTTATGCTAATTGCATGTCTTTTATCTCTCCGAGCAGATCGGAGCTCCCCACTCTCCCCGGACCTTTCCTGGTTTACGAAGAAGAGAATTAAGAAGCTCAACCTTAATTTCATATAAGTTCACGAAATAAGAATTCTCATTAATTTTGTATTCTGAACATTAATTGCGTAGCTGCAACTTGTATGGATATACAAGCCATAATTTTGAATAGTTCATTAGAATTTTATGTAGCAATATTAAACTTTTGTTATATTTGTTTAAAACGTCTACCCTCCTTACTCTGCTGTCACTACACAACATATTCACGTGACACTTCTGTTGAAATAAATATAAAGGTATGAAATATAATATGTAAATAAATACAGGGTGAATCAAAAGTTACTGTGCAGTGGCTGGTCGGAGGTGGCATCCACTCACAATAGATGCTCGAAATGCCCGCCACCGGCCTCACGACATCGGTTAGCACGCAGTTGCATGTTATAAAACACTCTGCTCAATATGGCTGATGAGATTTGCATCAATGGTGATTTCCTCCTTCAGCTCAGGCAAAGTGTGCGGAATGTTTGCATACACTTTACCTTTCAAGGCACCCCAAAGAAAGAAATCGAGAGATGTGAGGTCCGGCGATCGTGCAGGCCAGATGCCACGCGAGATGATTCGATCAGGAAAGACGTGCATTGCCGTGAGCCCTTTACATGTTTCCATGCACAGTAACTTTTGAATCGCCCTGAAGTTTAAGGTGACATAAAAACGCAGTCTATTTTACATGGTACATATGTGGTCATAGATTGTGATGATGTTTATTTCAAATAGATGGAACACTTGAATTTCAAAAATATTCTATATTTTTGTTCAGGGTTTGTAAGTTTAGAAACAGCCTGTTTATAAAGTATGATCCGAAATTTTTAAAAATTGCAGTGGTAATGGGAGACCTGAAACAAACTGATAGCAAGTGCTCAAAGGATTAAGAAATATCATAATCGAGTAATCCACTTTCAGCAGATTTCATAGTTCGAAGGAAACTAGCATTGATTATACAGACACGTGAAAATGGGCACATTGAAAATGTACAAATGAAGAAATCAACTGACGAGAATAAAGATTGGACATTTTGGAAAATTTCTGGAAAACTCGTACGAAAAGCATAGTATCAATGCAAAATCAAGGTGATCCCAAACATTATTTTTTTTATTCAATTTGTTGTGGGTCCCCTATTTGCCTTCGGGACAAAACCTTTGCTAAAGTATATGAGATGTAACATGCTCTTTGCACTCCTTAAGTTTCAGGAAAATTCGTCAAGTATTTTTCTAGAAATTCGATATAGCGTCTAAAATTTAAAGTGCCCACTTTCAATTGAGCGGGCAGTGTTATAAATACAAACAGTGGCTCATTTGGGAAAAATGAGCGTAAATAACAGGAGAATGCTCATGGATATACCTAACCAAAATTCTTCTTTGAGGTTTCCAAATCCAGTGGCGTATTCACTCCAGTTCCTAGAAAAATTCATCTGAGGTGGAAATGGTCCTCTTCTTTGAAAAACCTGGTTTAAAATCAAATGATATTCTTTTTTTAAAGAAATAGTTTAAAGTAGACGAGTTTATGAACCATCCTTTCATTAAGCCAAACAGTTAGAAAAAAATTGAATTTACCGTCCATCCTCCTCCATCGGTTTCCATATCGCAATAAACTTTAATCTTCCAAGAAGAAGCTAAATTGAATGCGACTTCAACAGAGTAAACGCCCGATGATTTTATTCCTGAAGAAACTGATTCTAATTAGTAAATTGAATAAAATATTATGCTTCCATTAAGTAGTCAATCGACTCACCTCCATTGAATAGATCAGCACAATTGGTGGGTTTCGTGTCACAAAATTCCTCTTCTCCTTGGGAGGATTTAGTTTTTCGTCCTAAGTTAAAATGCTTGTGACAAAATTCCTCAATCGCCTTTTCCTCTATTAAATTCAAGACAGAAAATCTAGATACGTATTTTACGGAGATTTAATTGAAGTTCTTTATTATACCAATATTTTAAAGTGGAATATAAAAGCGCAACATTTTTAAATTCCATAAACAAATGCCAGGCAACGATCTAGATCTCAACCCTATTGAGTTTTGCTGATGCCAAATGGAATTGGTTGTTACTTCAAGAGTCTTCGAGAAATTAAGAAGCAATAATTTTTGTTTGGCACCAATAAAATATTGTTACTGACATCCAAAAACTGAAAACGTTTCTTTCTAAAGTTATAAAAGTCTGACGGTGTACTGCAGTAAAACGTTAAAGCGTATAGAAATTGCATACTGTATGGTTTATTTCTACCTTAAAACAAGACACTACGCATGTTATACCAATTGCTCAAAATAGCCTTCGTTACATTCTAAGCCTGTGCACGTCGCCGCATGGATTGGTGAACCGGTAGAAAATTACTAGGAGGATGACAGATGATGACGCAGCCATCCAGTATCTTCCGACGAAGACTTGCAACATCCAGGCCGGTAACAGCCAGCAACGGTGCTTCAAGAACGTTTCCTGAAAGTTTGTATAGACCATTCAGAAAGCGACAATCCTAAATACTTGTCTGATATTAAGGAAATTCCTACACCCAAACATTAATACTCCTACGAGCACGTAATTTTTCCCTTCCTTGCCCTTTCTTGGGTCCGCTTCTGGGATTTGGCTTCCGGACTTGATCCGAGTTTGTTTTCTAAAACAACAACAACAACAACAATAATAATAATAATAATAATAATAATAATAATAATAATAATAATATAAATACTAATTTTGCTTGAGTAAAAGGAATTTCTTGGAGAAACTGAGAACCATACAATACCAGTGAACAACAAATTATATTAACACGAAAACATCAAGGAGCAATGAGACTTGCAGGAAATGCCAAATAACAGAGTGAATCATCTAACACGTCAAATGCAATAACAAAATGCTCATGCAGACTGATGTCATCAGGTTGCCTTTATCATGCATTAATATGTGTAGCTAAGATACACAAGTTTAGGAACGTAAACTCTACATCCTACACAATGTGGAAAAAAGTGATTGAACAAACCCTTCCTAATCATTTGAGCTTACCCACTACCGTCATGTTGTCTGTGAGATTTAAAAACGGAAATGGGAGTGCATTCGACTAAGGCTATTTCTAAAAATTCCGACTGAAGGCAATCACAATTGACCAAATCACTTGATTGAATAGCAATTTTTTGTGCCTGGCCTTTTTTTAACTTTCAAGTTTATTCTTTAAACCAAAGCTTCCATATAATACATTGAATCAACAATGCGAAGAATGATTAATCGTAAACGTATCACGTGATTTGGTCATTCGCGGTCGCATCGGTCGTATTTTTTAGATATAGACTAATTCTATGGTAAAATGGCTACCAGAATATAGCTTTCCGTTCGAAAAGGGCATGATATAAGATGCTCCATATGAGGTATGATTTTTATGTTAAGTTGATGGAGAGTTTAGATTAACGAAGAAATTTTAACAGAAAAAAAACGACTGTAAGCATCTGAGAAAATGAAATGATTAAAAACAATTTCATTAACGTCATTTAATACTTAATTCAGAAACTTAGTACATTAATACTTTTGTTATTGCATTAAAACTTTTACGTGACTCAAACTCTCTTTCTACCTAACATAAAAATGAACCACGTCGTTAAAACGAAAAACCGAAAATAACTGATCTAATTAGGCGAAATTAGTGCATTTGCTAAAAATGCACTCTATAAACTTACAATTTCAATATTTGTGAAGAGAAACTTTTTGCTTATTTTGGAACGTGGAATCATGCTGTTAATTTTCAGCCATCTCTTTAGAAACACACTGTATTTTAGTTTTAACATTTCAACTATCTTCATTGTTAATAAAGAGAAACATACATAAATTTTGAACAAATAAGGAAATGTTGCGTGGAATTCCCTGTATAAGAAGGAAAACCTCTTATCACAAGAAAGCATCCGGCGTTTCAAATCATGAATGTTTGCACGTGGTAAGAGCATTTTTTTTCATTACATACACACAAAAATTTGTTTTTATATTCTGGATGATTTGTTTAACTAATTTTCAATAATTTCTTCCGTTTATGTACTTTCTGGGTGCTTAATGTGTTGGAGGACACATCTTCGTTTGGCTACCGCTGCATTATAGTATAATGTATGTCCTTTCCGTTTCCGGAAGGTAAAATGGCGGACCATCAAGTAACACAAATCATGAAGAGACATGCAGTTATCGTGGCAATAAAGGCAGAGCACAGCGATTTAGAGATATCACGATTTCTAAAGATCGCAAGATCATTCATCCACAAAGTGCGGAAGGAGTTGGAGACCGAAGATGGCGATGTTGCACCAGTAACAAAGCATAAAAAGCATGCCTCACGCTCTGACATCATCAGAACACCTGAATTTATTCAGCAAGTGCAGCAGGCCATCGATGACAATCCCAGAACATTGATGAGGTCACTTGCCAAAGATCTCCATGTGTCGGAAGGAACAATCAGAAATGTCCATGAAAACATCAGATATCACTCGTTTGTTATGCGAAGAGGTCAGTTTATGTCAGACAAAACACGGGAAAATCGCCTACTCAGATCGAAAAGACTCTTAAACAAGCTGAAAAGCCATGTGAAGCTGATTTGCTGTGGATTTTGTCCGATGAAAAAACGTTGACCAGGATCAGAAGGTGAACAGAAGAAATGACAGATGGTTATGTGCAGACCCTTCGGAAGAGCCCGAAGTCATGCACACGAAATTTCCTGCAACAGTCATGGTTTTATGGGTTGTCAGCAGTGAAGGACATGTGATGCCTCCACACGTCTTTCCCCAAGGCCTTAAAGTTAACTCTGCGGTCTACGTTGAGACCCTTGAAACAACTATTTAGCCTTGGATAGACTACGATTCGCAACGAAAGGCCTTACGTGTTTCAGCAAGACTCTGCCCCAACACCCAAGTCTCGCAAGACACAGGAATGGATGGCCGACAACTTCCATGATCACTTAACCCCTAACTTTTGGCCTCCTAACTCCCCTGACCTGAATCCGTTGGAATACTACGTATGGAGCGTTGTGGAGAGAGAGGTCAATGAACACCCCCATAACACCAAAGATGAATTGAAAGTTGCTATTGTTCGAGTAATGACCAATATGAACCATGACCATTTGATTCGCGCATGTCGACGGTTTCGATCTCGCATTGAACAGTTATAGAAGCTGAAGGCGGATTCATTGAATAGCCATATAACAAGAAGGTTTCTTGTGTATGCTCTTGATATGTTTCGATAATAGTTATTTTATTTATTTAATTAATTTAGAATCCAATACGTCTATCCAGCGCCTGTATGGCCTGAGGCCGACGAATTGAATCCCAGGATGGACCTGGATTAACGACTGCTGTGTGATGGTCACAGCAGCCGGGGGGGAGGTGATGATCGTGATTCGCTGATGAGTCTCCCATCCAGTGACTAGCCGAGCCTGGTGGTTCTTAACTTCACAGATGTTGTTTCAGTGAAAGCCCACCAGGCCACAGCCTCCCCCCAGGGGGAGTTTCTTATTATCTCGACTTATATCTCTTGACGTGAATCTGTAATCAAATACCTAACGCACACTGTATTTATTATAATAAGTATAAATGAATATTTATTGACAAAAAAATTTATCTTTTTTAAACGGGCCTTATCCCTCGTACTATTATGCTGATATTTATTCAGTGTACGCATGTAAGACGATTTCTTTTAAATTATAAAAAAACAGCTTAGAAATAGCACATATTAATAATACAAAATTATATTTTAAACAATACTGATAAATATGTCATTTGAAGCTTAGATACAATTAATTCTTATTTCCGTTGCAATTACTTTATTATAATTTATCTCTGACAGTTTTTAATCATTCCTCGTTAGGTATATTTTTATGGTATCAATGACTAAACTCTGCCCTGTCAATAAATCTCAGTATGTTCCCGGAATTTAAGTACTATTAATATGATTTATTTATAAATTGAACCGTTCGAAGATAAACGTTGATGCAATAATACAGGATGAGGAAAAACTATTGACACCATAAGAAATTTATTAACTTTATAACTAGAAATCAGTTTGCAAGAATGAAAACAGAACCTGAAAGTTTTTACACAAGTTACAGCCAGGTCGCCACGAATCAATCCAACTCGACATGAGCTCCTTTTGTGGACCGTAAAATATCTAGGCGGTACTCAATCTGTCTCCAATTGTTATTAAGCCTTGGACGATTCGCCCTGCCTTGGACGATTCGCTATTTACATGTCCTTTGGGCTTGGTTAGAGCAGTTACCTAGTCCGCAGGCTGGGACTATCTTTCCTAAGGGGTTATATTCATTAAAGAATAGCTGAAGATGGGATCATGAGGGTTTAATCATACGCCACACCTCAGATGTTAAATTATTCATGAAAAAATATGAGAGTTTAATCATACATCTCATGATTAAGCCCTCTTGGACCCATCTTGAATTAGTTCCAGTCTGGGGGTTAGGTAATTGCTTTCGGGTTCCTGGTTCGAATCCAGGCTGTGAGATTTTCTTTTCTACTTTTGATTAGAAATTGGTAATTGTCCAGGTAATTTGTGCGGTCCAGTGTGCTAATTTCAGTGAAGAACGTTCCTATCATCTCCGCTCGCGATAGTGCGGGCCACATGTTCACTTTCTCGCTATACCTCTTATGTTCGCGTGTAACACCAGGATTTTCCGATCCTCATAACCTAATAACTTTTCCAGACACGCAGTATGTTGCCTCATCACTAAAAACAATCTTGGAAAGGAAAGCATCATCATTGTCGATTCTTTCAAGCATTGCTATTGCAAACGCAAAACGTTGCGGCTTGTCATCCTCTTCCAATTCATGAATAATGAAAATTTTAAAGGGGTACAGCTTCAAGCGAGTAAGCAAAACCTCATGGATAGTGCTCCTTGTAATGTTCAGTTCCGAACATAAGTTGATTTTGCTTTTGTAATTTTGCACACTTTTTCGATGTCGATAGTCTTCCCGCTCCCTTCTGGTGCAACACTCTTCCTGTTGCTTGAAATTTTTTGAGCCAGCAATTCAATGGTCTCTTATCAAGTGGGTCTTTCCAATATTCCAAACGGTAACGTCGTTGAACTTTAATGAGATATTTTAATTCTCATATCCATAGCACACACAGTCCCTTCCGTTTAGGAGTCGCCATTTTGATTACATGTTGAGGATCCTACATGTTGGGATCAGTCATGTTAAAGGAAACGGCTAAAATCACTTTCGGCTTGTTGACAACCGATGCAACGAACGTTGTACGAATGGTAGGTTCTATTCAACAACAGAATGATATCAACTGAGGGACTTATTTCAGTGCCGTGGGCCCTGGGCATGTGGTGTCTCCTTACCGTATTTTGTGCCTTTACTGTATTCTGCACAGGCCTGATGCCTCTCTTTATGCAAGGGCTCCGGACAGATAGACCCCCCCTCGCTATGGCTCTGAATTATTTTGGTCAAAGGTTACAGGAAAATGCTCATTTTTATGAGAAGAATTTTAAATGGTAAAAGAAGAAGTGATGAAGATATATTTAACTATTTGCGTGTGATATTTATATTTACATGTACTACCTAAAAACCTGGCATAAATAATTAATTACGTAGGTCGCTGACATTAATTACTTATGTCGCCGCCATTTTTAGTTCGCAATCGGATGATCTGATCTGATTCAACGTAGAAAACATCGCTTCCGGCTACTGTAAATCATATCTTCCAAACCAGAGTTCCGATGAAACTCTCAGAAAATTTAACAAAAATTTTGATGCAATCTGATGTCTCTGATCCAATCACTGTTGATTTTAACAACACGCCATTTGAGAGTTTCTGTTTTCATTGTTGCAAACCGCGTAGAGATAGCGTTTCTAGTTTTAAGTACAGTCAACCAAAGGAAATAATCCACACGAGTTTAATACTTAATATTACATTTCATGCTAAAGTGTTGTTTTAATAGCTTTTTAAATTATAATTATTTAAATTTAATAATATCAATAATGTTAACTCTAAATGTTAACCCAAATAAATTAATATTGAAACGGTAAAACTTAAAATTCAAGTGTGGATTATTTCCCTTTGACGACTGTACATGGAACCCGCCAAAATTTGAGGGTAAAAACTCACCATCTTATTATTAATCTCCATTGCTTTAATTAAAAAAAAATAAATAAAAATTCGTCAGAGAAACAAACAGAATAATAGAGCAACTTAAAAGCAGAGAACGTTGCCAGCATAGAGATAGATATATACCAGAGGTGGAAACTCAATGCTAAATCAAGGGACTTGGGATCAAGTGCTCGCCAGGGCGGCGCTTCGATTCCCATGAAGAATAAGCAGACGACATGTTGCTTAATATGTCATTTCCAACGTTCTGTGTGCTTAAATAGAGCGCGCGTTTCACATTAAATTTTAATTTTCACACTATTCTTCTTTTACTCCTGGAGAGTGCTCTTTCAATAATAATAATAAATTTTAAAATAAAAAAAAATTATGCCCTGCTACACCTTTGTCTTTTTTTAATTTTATGAATTCTTATTTTAACTTTTTATTTCACTTTTTAAACCAAAAAGGAATACTTTTTTTAAAGTAAAAACAAGAATGGATAAGGGGGTAAAAATATAAAAAAGTTTTTTTTTAATATTTTATTTTATTTTTAGTAATTTTAGGAGGACAAACGAATAATAAGTTAAAGTAGAAAATTAACTGTTGTAGATTATATTAAAAAAACAATTTAATTGTTTGAAATTTTTATAATTTGAAATTTATTCATCCAATAAACAAAGGGCCTAGATATGTATACAAAAAAAAAATTCACTTTTGTGAATTCATTATTTCTTTTATTAAGATAATTTCAAAACTCTTTTGGCATATTTTAATTTTTTGTTTGCATATTGTTTGGTTAACATTTTTAAATACTATTCTATTCTTACATATTTAATTATGATAGTTGCAAGTACAATTCAGCATGAGAATGAGAACAATATAGTGATTTCCAAGAAATAATTGGATGGATTTCTTGCAAAAGTTTTTCTGCCTTAATCTTTCAACCGAGAAGTAAAACACCCTTTAAAATCATATGATGTTTAGTCAAAGATCGGTCTCGCTGGCTCAGCGGTTGCGTGATCGCCTCTGATGGCCGTGTACGCAGGTTCGATCCCGGCAGAGGACGACGAGGATTTTTCAGGGGGAAATCCTGAGATCACGCACTTCCTTCGGAAGAGAAGTATAGCCGTTGGTCCCGTTTATTTGTTTGCCGGCTGCACGTTAAAGAACCCTTGCGAGGTAAAATTTGCGGCCCCTATAACGCCGTCCTGAAATGACCCTAGGACGTTAATACCAAACCAATAGTCAAAGTTTTGGTGGATTGATTTTTTTTTGTGAACAGCCGGTTCCATACAGAAGTTTATACAGAAATGATGGAATTCTTTGTCACTCTGAGAAGATCTGTTCATCTGAAGATGTTATTTTCAAACAGGATAGTGTACCATCCAAAAAATTGGAAAAGAGAAATAAGTGTCCTGAAATGGCCAGGAAAAATACCTGCCATGAATCTAATCGAAAATCTATGGGCAATCATGATAAATAGAATACAGAAACCGTTGACAAAGGACAAAAAAGCTCTCACTGAATGCATCCAAAGTGTTAGAAATATATTACACAGGAACTTTGCCCTGACCTTACTAATGTTATCGCCCAAAAGAATTGGGACTGTTATTACGGCAAAAGGTGATTCTACAAACTGGTAAAATCAATTATCTATATAAAAAAGATAAGATATTTCCGATTTAGCAAGAAGTTAAATTAATTTTATTTTCGCTGACGCATTTTTGTAACAACAATGTCTTCAAAGCAGTGATTAAATTTAATTGTTATTTTACTGATTTTTTTTTATTAATTTGTGCATTAATTATTTTACTTTATTTATTCATTTAGCCAAGTTTATTTAATTAATTAATTATTAACTTTATTTTATTTTGTTTTATTTATTGCATATGTTTATCATTTAATTAATCTATTCTTATTTATTTTATATTTTGATTAAACATTAGCTATTTTTTATTTATTTAATTTATTTTTATCAAATTCCATCATAAATATTTTATTTACTCATATATATTTATAACTTTGTCATTAAAACGCCAAAAAACATTAGCAAGCAGTCTTCATAGCGCCGCCATCTTAGTTTGACATAAAAAGCTATGAGTTTCACCCCCCTGGTTGCCAGTTAAAGGAACAGCCTTCTACCACGCATGCGCAGAACCCAATTTTTGCGGATGTACGTTATGACAGTTTTTATCATATCACTATGCATGGCCTTAAAGCAATTTTTACTTGTAAATTACCGCTAACTAACTTTGACAAATCTACAGAGGACGATCTTTCATTTAAGATCAAAATGAAGTTTAGAGATGTAGTAGTTTTCTCTAACGAACTGTCAAAAGAATCACCCTTAGAACTTAAATATATCGACGTTATGAACGTTTTATATCGTTCATGGTTCCAATAATTTATGACCATTCTGTACATGTAACAAACGTTAAATCGTTACTATATTACTAGATTTTAAGTTAGCCGACTTCAAAATTTGTTTTAAATTATTGTTATAAGATACTGTAATTCCATTTTCTTACCAGTGACTATTTCTTCTAAAGAGGAGAGTGCATGGCGGAGAGGAATTCTCTCGAATTCTCTCGTGATCACACTAAGTTCTTCTTCTGATTTAAATCCTTCAGGAATCAGAAAAATCATGAATATGCCAATCCAAGTGGGATATCTCATCTTTATTCTTTGTCTAAAAGAAAATACGATGCAATTGAGTATTTCTTGCTTCAAATAAACACTGAAAGGTTACTAAAAGGAGAATGAACAAAAAAGTTTAAAATGATATACGAGATGGTTAAAATAATTATAAAATAACTAATGAAAATAATTCATATGCGTTTCTTTTTATTTAAAACAACAACATAACTCTCAGCAGATGTCATGAGAATTTCACCAAGAATTTAACATGTAAGTAAGTAGGCCTAATTAATAAACGAGTGTTAACACCAATTTTAAAAAACGTAAAGCTAATTTTTGTGATTAATATCTTTTTCAAAATATCTAAACATTAAAACTAAAACTAAAGAACATTTCAACACATCAAAAAATTAAGCAAACAAAAGTTAAATTTTGTTTAATAAAGCCGGGAATAAATGGCGAAACTAGTCGGAAACTCTGTTCTCCCTTTGTTGTGCTGTAAAGTCTCTACCAATTTTATCGATAGAAACAGCACTAAGGACCCCTTACTGAAGATTTAACTAACGATTTAAAACCTAAAAAAGTTTGCTCTAAATACTTAACAATTCCAAATAAAATGTTTTTACTTTCCCTTGATGTACATTTGTCAGTAATTAATTAAATTTAACTTTATTTTGATTACTGTTTTGATGTGTGGAAACGTTCCTTAGTTTTAGTTAAGTAGTACTGGTTCTTCAATATTAAGGTATTGATATAAAACAACAACTGTTTATTACAATTTCTGAACATTATTTTAAACTTAGATCCTTTATAATGAACAAAATTTTGATAAATATTAAAACGAGCATTTCAAAGAAAAATAATTTATTATTTACCTGCTTTCTGATAGTGTTTTGGTGAAAATTCTTCGCCCGATTTCTTCCTATTAACACACTGGAGAAGTCTCTATTTTATAGGAGCCATGAACACGTAAAGAATTTTGATATCGCTGAATAATCAAAGTCCTTCGATCACTCTTAGTATTTAATTTGTAAAAGAAATTACGTTAACTTTTCTATGGAATTGATTAAAAAAGATTTATTTCACTATTTAATCTTTTAAATTTATTCATTGAATTCATCACATATCAATTTCATTTCTTATCATTAGAACCATTGAACGCATTATAAACTACTCAATATAATTATGACGTGATTTTAGAAATAAAAAAACATAATGGGAAAATTTATTTTTCAGCATGTAACTTTAACAAAAACTTAATGTGTGCCTTATTTCTGTCATTATTTTTTTGGCAAAATGTTTCATGAAAATATGAAGCAATGAATCTTTTTTATCCATCGTAAATTTTTTATCCTTTAGAAAGTTAAAAAAGGATTCATAAGATCTAATTTTCTTCAGATGTATGGAGAGTTCTCTAAAGGATTTGAATGTTTGAATAAAATTTCAGTGTTTCCTTAAAGCCTATAAATTTTCTTGCACAAAATTTTCGCTTAATTTCTGGCATAGCAGAACCCGGAAAGTCCCAGACAGATTTTACTCCAATATCTGCCAAACCTAGGCAAATAAAGTAGCAGAGAATAATGGCCTTTCCTAATTCCAATTTATAACTGCATTTCCACTGAATATCTATATAGTGAAGATTTGAGACTCTTAATTTTATTAGGAGCTTTAGCATAAAAGCTACTTATAAGAATGCGCCCTTGGTCTGTACGTTTATCCGGCCGACCGTCCGGCCATCCGCCGTTTGCACGATAACTTGAAAACGAATTAACGTTTTCAAATTTTATTTTCAGAAATATAACCACCAAAGTCTTAGCTCGGAAGTATCAACTTTTCAAAATTTTTCGTGGACCCCTTCAAGTCGAATTCACGTGCTAAAACAGTGAGTGTAAAGAAATACAAAGATAATGGCATATCATACAGGGTGATTCAGTCAATTTCTGACCATTTCACTCGAATGACGTGCATTAGGGATAAACAATTGAAAGAATATGAGCGCCATATCGAATTTCTAAATAGTTGGAGTTTGTATTGTTGCAACGGCGCTGCATGAAAATCGTATTGTTGAAAAATGGCGCCCGCTTCATCAACAGAGCAGAAATGCAAGGTTGTCGAACGGTATTTCGAGACAAAATCACCTTAACCGTGCAAAGAAAGTTCCGGAAGGAGTATAAGTGTCGAGACGCACCAGGCAAGCAAGCAATCATGGATTTTGTCAAGCAATTTCGTGCCACTGAATGTGTTAAAGGCAAGAAAAAAGGCGGAAGCGAAGCTTGTGTTCGAATGGCCGAAGTTGTCGAAAATGTTCGCACAAGGTTGGTCGAACCCCCTACCAAAAAATCTGTTCGCCGCCTATCCATTGAAGAAGAGCTGTCGTATTTTGAGAAAGAATTTACACCTGTTCCCGTATAAGTTCCATGTTTATCAGGAGTTAACAAACACTGGAAGACAGAAGCGACAACAATTTGCGTTGGAGTTTGGAGCAGAAATGGAAGCCAATTAGGACATTTTGGACAACTGTGGGTGTCAGATGAAGCCTTCTTCCATCTGTCAGGTGACGTTAATAAACACAACGTTCGTTTTTTGGGGTTCCCAGAACCCTCATGAGATCCATAAGTCACCTCTTCATCCACGAAAGGTTATGGCTTGGTGCGCGATTTCCAAAAGAGGCACCATTGGTCCGTTCTGTATTGAGGGCACCGTAACGTCACAGGCTTACCTTAACATGTTGGAAACCTTCTTCATCCCCGAGCTGCGAAGGAGGCGTATACCGCTTCGACATCAATGGTTTCAACAGGATGGGGCTAGGCCTCACACCACTAATGAAGTGCTAGACTTTCTCAATCAGAAATTCGGAAATCGTGTCATTTCAAACAGGTTTCCAGATCGATTCGGGGGTGGCTTTCTTTGGCCCCCTACGAGTCCTGACCTAAACCCATGTGATTTTTATCTCTGGGGGTTCCTTAAAGACAGTGTGTTCACTCCAGCACCAAGAACCCTAGACCAGCTGCGATAAAGCATCGTCAACTGCTGCACCCTTGTGGATGAAGAAATCCTGGATAGAGTTATGAACAACTTCACCATTCGGCTGTGAGCAGTTCAAAACGATCGTGGTGGCCATATTGATTGTATCATCAAGACTTTTCCACGGGAATAAAAACTCCGAACTGCCTAAAATATCATACAGAAATGCTAAGTTTGTAAACATTAATGGGTCAATAAATCATAGTACTGAAATGGTCAGAAATTGACTGAATCACCCTGTATAACAATCAATTTGTCAAGAAGCAATACATTGTTACTTTCTGTTCATCTTTTAAGCATTATTGATATCGGCGCGCGCACGTGAAATTGCTTTGTCGACGCACTATTGCTCAAGTGCTCATAATCTATATTTTATTAAGTAGCGGAAGAACGGAGCTAGTTATTGGTTTTATAAAGTCAGTCTGTCCTCTTCATAATTTCTGCATTTTTTGAGATAGAAGATTGAAATTCGGTATATAGCTTACTATAGGTATGCCCATCTCCACTATTTAGTTTGGTTTTGATTGGTACAATGGGGTCGGAATTACGGGGATGGGATTCAGGGAGGGCAACATAACTGTGTGCTATTTAGGTACATGAAGGCGTGAAATTCGGTATCCAGATTCCTCTAGGCAAGATCTACAGTACTATGAAGTTTAGGCCCATTTGTTCCAGAGGGGTCGGATTTGTGGGGGTGGCAGTCACTTGGTCCTTAGAACTACGGCAACATATGGCTTGTGTTACGTGCATACTCCTCCTTTCGCGTTTTTTTTTTTTTTTGTACACCGTTGTTTTTTTTTTTTTTACGAAGTGTTTTCCTTTTTAACGCGGGTTAATTTACCCCTTTGGAGCATTTGCGGTACCGGGCTGCTCCCTGGTTTCCTAATATCCTCCCAAATGTTGGTCGTACGGTATTGAATACAATTTGGACCCGGATAAACGGAAGCTCTTTATGAACTAAGTAATTTTTAATTGACTTTTGATAAAAACCTACGTGAAAATAGTTGTTCGTAACCTACTTGTAATTTAATCTTTTTATTCTCTTGAGGAGGTTAAGGTGGCCCTCTCCTAGTAAAAAAATTAAAAGGGCACACATAACGTTTTCTGAAACGTTTATTTTTCAACTGATATGGAACTTAGCCCTCTTTCCTTAATGTATTCTCTTCTTGTGACAGTTTACGTCTACATGCAAACCTGGCCAGGTTACTTCTTTTTGGTAAAAGTCTTTACTGAATTCATTATTTGTTAGGGGTCCGGTAGGCTAATGTTATACATGGGCTTGTAAAACTTATGTGTAATATCATTGTACGTTTGGAGAGAATATGAGATGAAATTTACGTCGGTTTCGAACCACTATCATATCGTTCCACGTTAAAAACTAGTGTGGACCTATTTTATAATTAGGTCTTTTCAGCAGAGGGGAGGGGGAGAACGCGCGCATGCTCCAACATTGCTTCCGACAGGCAGAACAACTTCCGGCAAGCTGATTTGCCACAAGTATCTGCGTTTTTTCAGCTACAGCAGAGGCGAGTACATATTCGAAATTCCCGATCCCTGCTACGTGGATGAAGAAATATTACAAGGCAGTATTTCTTCATCCGTGGTTATAGGCTGCTCGTTAAGGCTGATTTACATGCACGCATAATCGCAGAATGTGTGTTGCCCGATGAAACGCTCCATCCTTACTATGGAAGCTTATATACACCCATGCGTTCCGTCTGATCATAGCCTACAAGGATTAATCGTTGATTGGTTGGTTTATTTGGTATTAATCTCCTTTTCAACTGCTATGATGCTACACGACCCAACGTTTATACGCGGCTGGCTGGGAGAAGCAGCAGAGAAGCTGGGATGGCTCCAACCGGAAACGCTTCTGCCTGTCGGAGGCTACCACAGCGCATGCGCAAGCGACGCCCCCAAGAAAACTGAAAATGGCTAATTCTATCGGGCTATAAATTTAAAAATAAAATTAAATCATCCTTTCTTCGAGCTTTTTTTTTTTTTTTTTTTTTTTTTTTTTTTATCTCGGTCTGTTTTAGGAATTAATTACTGCAGCGGTAAGGGGGCTACACCTTTACATCGTTTTGCTTGTTATTGTGAAATGGAAAAATCCATTAAAAAAATGAGAAGAATTTTATTTTGGAAAAATATCGCGAATTGGTTTGTTGAATTATAATCGCTTTGAATTGTTTGGGTAAGGA
>JAHWFO010038665.1:95385-137850 GCA_023313115.1 Rhysida immarginata | reverse complement strand
TTCGCGCATTGTTGTTAGAAGATTTCTTTATTTCGCTTTTACGTTTTTATTGTTATAACGACACTTTTAAATTGAGGGTTTTTCTTTTAGAGCGTTCGCTCATTTACATTTTTTTTCGCGTGTTTGCTGTAGCTTGCATGCGCGCGTTCGTGTATATCTTGTGAAAACGGTTTTCTGGGAAAAGGAAAAATAAGTCAGAGGCAGATTTATCTCGGCGGTTGCACAGAATGGAGCTAGTCCCGACTATCATTTTGTTCTGCAAGTTTCCCTTACAATGGAACATAGCAAATTTTTAGAATCGGTTGATTCCCCGAGCCACGCCGAAGATGATTCGATGTCGACGCTAGCTTCTGAGAATTGTCATCGTTCCAAGCTACGCTTCCATCGCAGTTTCCTTTAGTCTGTTATGACTGACTGTTTACTTTTTACACTCCAAAGCGGAGCGATTTTCACCGTCGGTTGATTATTTTTGCCGTCGTTAACCTTCCAAGATGAACAATAATAACGCCATACCATGAATCTAGTCGTTCTTTCTCCCCACAGTGAGTAGACATTTTTCTTTACATTTCAACCGTAACTGGACGCTTGTCCGGCCGATTTCGTTCAGCCACAATTAAGTTTCCCTGTTTTACCTGAATTCAATATTTTTCTGGTATTTCCTTTTACGGAATCTTTGGATCTCACCGGCCTCTCGAAGACAACGAGTTTCTTATGATGTCAGCCTTGTTTCTTTTATACCATAGAACAGAATTAATTTATTACGTCTCCAACTTTCGTCCTGCTTCTTGGTTCATGCCCGTGGTCTTCAGAATCTTCAAAGCCTTTTTTGTTTTTTTAATGAACATTTTCTGTATATTACTTTGGTTGATTAATTTGCCTTCTTTTTCAGTTTATTATTTTTTCAGCGCTGCTCATCACTTACACGTTTACTCCCGGATGACTGCTCCTTTCTACCGTTTGTTAGTCGTTGTCTCTACTGTGTTTGGATGTCCAGTTTCTGTCTCGGTAGTTGTTCTTATCATTTTGTTAGGGCCTAACCTCCTGGTTGTGGTGTTTGGTCATAATCGTTTGTGAATTGTTGCTGCTTAGGTGAGTTGCGCTTTTCTTTTTCTACTGAATTTTCTTCCTAAGCTAATTTTATTTAATTTCTGCATATACTTTTCTTTTTTTTTTACTTTTAAGCTGATATAGATTATGCCTTTTCAGTTTTTTTTTATTTGCACACAACACTGTATTGCGACAGCGCCATTGCGTTTTTTTGTCTTTGAACTCTTCCGAAGCCTGAAAAAAAAGATTGACCGTTGGATTTGACCTTTATCATCATCTTATGAACTTTCTACCACGACGCAGTTCTGTCAACTTAGATTTTTGGACGATCCCGTTTCTGTGAAAGGATTTATTTTGATTTCTTTGATTCCTTTTTAAACTTTTTTTAGTTCCAATGAATATTATTGCGGTTTATTCTTTATTTATAGAAGTTTGTGATCGCTTGGGCCAGCACTTCTCGTCCCGACTTAGTCAATCTTCCAGCGGTGTACGTTTGCTTGTCTACTCACTGTGGATCCAATCCTGTTGATTCTCACCTTGGTCAACGTCATATGCCGTCATACAAACTCCTCATTACTGGCCTAAGTTTCTCTTATGAGACATTAAAAAGAATTGATCAAACTGAAAAAAAAAAATTACAAATCCCGCAATAAAAAAATTTATTCAATTAGATAGTTTGTATTCAGATTTTCTTTTTTGATGGTCACAAGGTTTAAAAGGGATATTTTTGCAATAAGGGTTTCATAGTAATTAAAAAATAACGAGTTAACAATTTAATTAACAGTTGAAGGATATCAAGATTAAAAACAATTAGTTAACTCTAGTCAGTATAGCTAATCAGTGGGGATTCTCCTGGTTTAATTTATGCCCCCCTTTTATCATTTTTTAATGAATATTTTAAGAAAGTCGTCCTCCACTTAAAACTGTTTGTACTAGCGGTGAGAATTTGGCTGTACGTGTCGGAAAGACCCATTTTTCTTTTCTTGCACGTTACACATGTTTTATATCATACGGTCGGAAATGATGAAAAAGGAAAGATACGAGGTTTTTCACATTTTATACATATGACGTTCGCGAAAATCAATTTTTTTGATTAAAAAACTTGAGGTAAAACGTGCAGATAAAGGGGTAAAAATAGATGGCCGCAGGATCTGCCACTTGCCTTCCCCTACTCGGAAGGGGGGGGGGGGTTAATTTCTTTTTAATAAATGTATTTCTGCTTCGCTGCTAAAGTTCCTCCTTGGAATGTTTACAAGATTTTATTCTTCCTATGCTGTTGGCATAGCAGCACAAGGATTGGACCATTGAGGATTGGAAAAGGTTGCCTGGTAGACGAATTGCCGTTTCCATATTGTTTAAAATATGGCGAAAACATAAAGCCATAGACCCCTCATGTTTGGTTCGGAATTTGCAAGGTGGTGGAGACAGTTATAATTTGAGGAATGTTTTCTTGGCAGGAATTATGTTCTCTAATATCTGTACACGGTCGTTTGAACGCCAAAGCTTGCATAAATATTATGCAGATTAAGTTCATCGCATTCATGCTCAGTTTATCCGCACGCAGATTGCTCCTCCCAGCATCAGGACCAGAATCACTATGGATTGATTCCAGGAACATGACAGTTCTCATTGGTGCAATGGCCTGTTCAGTTTCCTGTCTCAACATCTTTGGGATGAGCTGGAAAGGACCATTCGTTCTTTACCTACAGCTTCATTGAATCTCCGGGAATTGCACGAGTTCTCATGTCTACATGGACCAACATTCCTGTTGAAATTTTGAGCATCTCATTGAATCCATGACCAAACGAAAATGGATTTTGAGGGCTAATGGAGCTTCAACACGCTTTAGAAAGAATTACTGAATAAAATGGCAGCAGTATATGAAAAATTAAATGAATATCAGCTTTAATCCCAGATAAGAATTCGAATTTTGAAAATTTTTTATTCTGAATTGTATTGTCACGGGATATGAATGACAATTTGGAAGTGCAAAATTTGGAATAGTTTGTACAACGGAATACTGGTGAAAAACTGAATGCAGTATTTGAAAGAAACAGACGGAAAGAAAGAAAGACAGAAGTTGTGAGTTAAGTAGATAGTGTATAAAAAAGCAATAGAAAATTAAATTTATGAAGGTAGCTTTGCTGGAAATGAAATTTAAAAAATATTTAGTCCTTTTCTTTCGTATTAAATTGTCCCTTTTCTATTAGTATAATTTTGCAAGCAATGTATTTAAAGACGAACAGTTTTTTTAAATAATTTATTTTAAAATTTCTACATCTTAATTAAATACATACAAATACTGATAATTCTGTATTTTGATAAAGATATTTAGTACAATTTTTTTTTAGTCTTTACATTCAAGCACATTTGAAGTTTTCATTCTTAAGACTGACACATAGACGCTATCGATTTTTTCAATTACACGTGGATACATATGATATGATGCATTTTAACTGATCACTGGAAATGTTAGCATAGTTTGATTTTTCGTTTGGAGTCGAATGATTCAGGCCTCAATTTCATTTCTGTCCACTTCAGGCTGTATTTATCACCTAACCACGCATTCCACACGATTCCTTTCCATGATTGAGTGTTGTTGTATTCGCCATTAAGGTTAGCATTAGCACAATGCCCATACCACCATCCGCCTCTGAATTTGTGAGCACATGAATTGATGTCGTTGCCATCGTAAGTCACAAATATCTTTCCTCTCTCATGAACTAAACTGTCACCTAGAAATTTCCAACAAACAAGAAAAATGTCAAGAAATATTGAGCGAAACCCTTGTTATTTTAAAATAACATTAAATCGATTGCATTAAGAAAATATAAAATATAGTGAAATCTCTCAACAAGTAAATAAAGTTTATTAAAATTACATAACAGGATGACCCAACAGTCAGGAAAAACTTTAAAATTCAATAATTCGCACACGAATGCAGATAAAATATTCTCTTTGCACAGAAAAGATTGAAATGAAGTCGGATATTTTTCCAGGGAAAAAAAATTAATGTTGATATTATTCGGTTTTTGACCAACAAATGGCGTTCTCAGGTTACAGTCATGAGCACATTTTCAGAGGGTAAGATGCCGGATTAACTATCGGCTTACAAATATTCAATGTGCCGTCCGTCATTCAGCAATATGAATGTTGCCAATAATAAGAATTGGCGGAAGAATAATTTTGACTTCACATATTCCCATAATCAAAAGTCACAAGGCGTCAGATCGAGCGATCATGGTAGTAATGCATGCGGAAAGTATCGACTGAGGACACGACTCTCCCCAAGTGTTGAGCGGTGCAGTCGTTGCACAGGCACAGCAATTTGCAATGGCGACTTTATGCAGTACTTGACGCGCTTGCAATTCTGGAATGATGCTGGTCCGTAACAGTACTGCACAGCGCACACATGTGATAGTAACTGTTTTTAGAACAGTCCCTGTGACTTCCTCGAAGAAAAATTGACCGATTATGAAATCAACGGTAAAGCCATAAAAGACTAACTTTTGGCTGATGTAGTGGTTCTTCTAGAAATACGGTGAGACGGAACAATTATCACTATGTGCTTCCAAAATAGCTTTTGCAGCGAGTGCTGCTCTTTTTTATATCATCTGAAGATGCGCATAAACTGATGTCTGTAATCTTTCAACGCTAGAGTCACTTTACTATAAAGTGACTCTATTCAACGCATTCTTTCAACGTCATCTGTTGGTCAAAATCCGAACTATTCTAGCATTATTTTTTTTTTTCGTGGAAAAAAAAATCCGACTTCATTTCAATCATTTCTGTGTCTTTTTTTATCTGCATTCATGTGTGAATTATTCAGTTTTAAAGTTTTTCCTGACTTTTAAATCATCCTTTACTTATAATGAGGTTAACTTTCTCGATTACCTGTCTTGAAGGCACAATTATTAAATTGTATGTAAACACGTTCTTCGAGCAATGTATAATTAAAAAAATATTTTTTCATCATATCGTGCCTTCATCCGAAAACCCATCTGTTAATTATTATTGACCCGCCATCAATGTTGTTTCTGTTGGCCTCTTTTACTGATACTTAAATTCGTGCAACCGCGCTTAGAAATGTTGCACCGCTTTTTCAGCCAGAAAATGCAATCAGCAATTATTTTTTCTTTTAATCAATTTTATCTTTGGTTTCGGCACATTAATAATATACGAGGGTCATTCCAAAGGTAATACACAATATTTTTTTTAATTTATCTTTTATTCTACACCTTTGCATTTTATGTAGGTCGTAGATACATATTTCCTGCTTATACTCCTTCAAGATGGTTGCTGTACCAGACATTCGTCAGAAGCAACGTGCTGTGATCGAGTTCCTTTGCTGTGAGAACGAGACAGCGGGAAACATTCACAAAAAGCCACGATCGCAATCAAATTATCAGGTGAAAGAGGCCATGCCAATATTGGGGATACTCCTTGCAGCGGGACCATGCACTGCACAAAGCCTTGACAATGTGCAGCACTTTACAGGACAATGAGTCGTGTTCGACCACATCGGGAGAAGCAGGATGCTCTGCTACTACACGATAACGCACGGCCACATGTCAGTCACAAAACCACAAAGGAGGTCAGAAAACTTGGATGGAGAATCCTGAACCACTAGCCTTACAGTCCTGATCTGGCAACATGCGACTACCATCACTTTGGTAAACTGAAAGAAATCCCTTCCCGGAACGAAGTTTGAAGATGGCGACTCTTTCGTGCACGCTGCTAAACAGTGGCTCACACGTGCTGGTCGAGACTTTTACCGTGCAGGTATACACGCCCTCGTTTCAAGGTGGCGTAAGGCAATTTAAAGGGACGGGGATTATGTGGAAAAACTGACATGTTGTTCCTAAAGGACGCATCCATGACCTCCGTAAGTTCTAAGGGTGTAGATAAAAAATAAATTTAAAAAAATATTATGCAATACTTTTGGAGGGACCCGATGAAGAGAAACGATGTTCGACTTTTTCCTGACAATGCGAGACTTCTTCATGACAATGCACGCTTTGATATGGCCAACGTCGTCAAAGCAAAACTGGTCCGTTTCGGCTGGGAGGTTCTGGACCAACAGTCCGTTTCGGTTGGGAGGTTCTGGGTCAGCTGTAAGTCCGGACTTAGCGCCCTCGGATTACCATCTCTTTGGTCCCATATAGAGATCTCTGAGTGGTCAAATGTTTGAGACTGCCGCGCGCCATTGGCTGTATTCACAGCCGACGTAGTTCTTTGAGCGGGGTATTCTGAAACTGGTGCAGCGTTGGGATAATGCCTTAATGGTTAAGATGCCTATGTGGAAAAAGTGTATTTCAGCTGCAAAAAAAACTCTTTGAAAAAAAATAAATGGCGTTACTTTCTGATATCTTCTCCAATCCAAAGGCACACAGGTAGCACACGGCAACAATAGACAGTCACTTCCCATCAGCACACTTATGTAAATGACAAAACAGCTGAAAATTACAATGTTCATTGTAATCATGTCATTGTAGTATGTTTGTCCCCATTCTCACCTGTGGTCATGAGTCTTCTGTAATGACCAGAAAAGTGCGATTGCAGGTGCAAGCGGCCGAAATGAGATTCCTGAGAGAAGTGTGTGGCAGGTATTAACCTATTAGACAGTGCAAGGCAGTACAATAAGGGCGTCTTTACGTGTTGAGCCGCTACATTTACGCATCAAGAGGCCTCATTTCGGTTGATATGGCCATTTGATGCAGATGCTGTAAACTGATCCTCTTAAGCAGCTGCTATTTTTCCAAGCTGATGGATAAGAGAGCAAAGGGTCGTCCTTTTGACTACTAACTCGGAAACTACTCGTTGGAATTCGATCAAATTTTAACGGTATACACAGTTTATATACCCTATTATTTCTTCAAACTTCATTATCCTTGTTGTTTAAGAAAATGAGTTATTAACTTGTTGATCTCATTGGCGGCATTTTTATTTCTGTTTATATCTCAGTTATCGTTCAAATTCGGACCCATGTTCATACTATCTTCCCTTAAAGTTTGTGATAGGGTTTCAGACACACCCTGTATAGTAAGAGCAAATCAGGAGAAATGTGCACTGATGACAGCCTCCATTAAAATAAGCTATTTCTTGGCTGTCAATGGACTACTTTCACGTTGGCGAGAGCAGTTTCTCTAACTTCTAATAACTATGGTTACACTTACAATGGTTTGGATAAATATCGTTTCAGAAAAATAAATAACCTTTTCGGTACGAAATTATGATGTATATTTAGGATACAAAATATTGATGTAAGTATACACTGAACGACCAATTTATTAGAGACAACTCTTACAGAAAAAGGATCGGCCTCCCAGTGACATCCAGACAATAGAACAGGCCGAAGGGATACATTGGATCACAAGTTGCGGTCAGCAGCAGAAGTGGACTGAATATGGGTAAATCCAAGGATTTGACCGATTTTGAACGAGGCATGATCGTTGAAGCTCGACGGACGCAGTTGAACATTTCGCAAACCGTGAACCTCCTCGGGTATTACCGTGCAACAGTGTCAAGGGTATTCCGTGAATGGCAGTTATGCCAAAAAACAACCTCCAACAAACACAACTCCGGACGAAACAGGGCGACTGGCACGAATCATCCCCAGAAACAGGACGTGAACAACCCAACAAATTGCAGCGCAGTTCAATGAGAAAGCATCCCAACCCATTTCGGAGCACACGGTGCGGTGCACATTGCACTTAGCTGGGTTTAACAACAGGCGGCCAGTATGGTCACCGCAAAATAGGAAAGCGCGCCTGTTATGGGCACACAGGCATTGCCACTGGACACTGGATGAGTGGAAGAAGGTCGCCTGGTCCGAGGAATTGCGGTGCCTACTTCATTATGCGGACGGCAGACTGTGCATCTGGCGCAGACACGACGAGGTCATGGGCCCATCCTGTCAGCAGACAACCGTACAGGCGAGTGGATGAGGAGTGCTGGTCTGGGGTATCTTCTCTTGGGACACACTGGGTCCATCTAATATCCGTAGACACATCCCTAAATGCGACACACTATCTGAACTTGTTGCCGACCAGGTGCATCCGTTCATGATGACTGTGTTCCCTGAAGGACAGTTTCAGCAGGACAATGCTCCCTGTCACCGTGCTCGAATGATCTTGGACTGGTTCGAGGAACATGACGCGGAATTCCACCTGCTTCAGTGGCCAGCTCGGTCGCCCGATCTCAACCCGATCGAGCATTTATGGGATGAAGTGAAGAGAACCATGCGACGCCTTCCCACACTACCGTCCAACCTGCACCACGGGACGCTGTGATGTCAGCCTAGGCTGCTATTCCTCCGCAACGGTTTCAACACCTTGTAGAATCCTTGCCAGCACGTATTCAGGAATTCTCGCCGCTAAAGAAGGCGCAACACGCTATTAGCAGGGTGTCTCTAATAAATTGGTCGTTCAGTGTACTATATCTTTGAACAGAGGAATCATTTTATAAATAATGAAAAATTATATCCAATGCAGTTCAATATAATTGACGGGGCTTTTCCCGTCACATAATATTTAACCAGCAAGAACGGTCAAGTTTTCAAGGAAAAACTGTGATTCCTTCATAAATTACATTAGACAAACGCTTTCTGCATCCAACACTACAGATAATGCTCTTAGGAGTAATTGGTATGTAGAATTCGGATCTGCTTTTAAATTTTTTTCTATCATGCCACGTTTCCAAGTTAGGTACATAGAGGCTGCAATATTAAAGTAATGTGTGTGAGGAGAAGCGGTTGCAATGTTAAAGTTTTATATTTTGGAGCCCCAAACATTGAATAATTTTATTGAAATATGTTTCATTGAAAAACAAGAAATCTGTACGTGCTAGAAAAATTTTTAAAACATCTTTAAAAACAACTAAAATACTATAAATAAACGTGTGTTTTTTAAAGATACAAAAAAAGTTGTAAATTGTTTTTTAGTATTATTTGCCTATTGAAATAAAAAAATATAATTTAATAATTAAAATAATCATACAAAAGTTAAATCTGCTTTTATCAATAATTTATTTTTTATACTAAAATGTTAACGAGATCCAGAACTTATTTTGAATTTGTTATCAAATGCTGTTAAAATTTTGTTTAACTGAAATAAAAAATTTTATCAAATCGTTTTACAAGAAGAATTGTTTTTCTTCTCTTTTACCTGCATTTCCGGTATAAGTGCCGAGATTCAGTTTATAGTCATTTTCATAACTTTCAACTTTAAACATTTTGTATATGGCGTGTTTTTTATTCCCTGCAAAATCCTCAAGGTCTATTCTTAATGCCATTTGCCCTTGATTGGTTAACGTACTGATGATCCTGTTACCTATTGAAAAATAAATACGAGAAAAATAAAAAAAGGGGGTTGTTTTATTTTCTGAAAAAGGGGGTTGTTTTATTCAGCATTCAAATACACCATTTTATTCCCCAATCTTTTAGCTACACAACACTATTTTTCAACGTAATCTCCATTCAATGCTACGGCTTTACGCCACCTTGAAGTGAGGGCCTGTACACCTGCACGGTACCATTCCACTGGTTGATGTCGGAGCCAACGCGTGCTGCATCAATAACTGCTTCATCATCCGCGTAGTGCGTCCCACGGATTGCGTTCTTCATTGGACCAAACATGAAAATCCGTCGATCTGCTCGAATGAGAGTGTTTGCATGTTCCGACATTGCAGGAGTCAGAGCTGTGCACGGCCGGCCAGCTCGCGGGAGATCAGACAGTTTTGCTTGACCTTTCGGCGATGATGACACACGCTTTGCCCAACGACTCACCGTGCTTTCGTCCACTGCCAGATCACCGTAGACATTCTGCAAGCGCCTATGAATATCTGAGATGCCCTGGTTTTCCGCCAAAAGAAACTCAATCACTGCCCGTTGTTTGGAACGCATCTCCATTGTAAATGCCACTTTAACAGCTCACTATAGCGCTGTCACATATCCGACTTCAATGAAACTTTACGAGACCAAGCGGAAATGTCTGAAAATGTTCCATAAGAAATGTCCAGTTTTTTCAACCAAAATTGGCCGAGAGAAAAAAATGTGTTGCATTACTTATTGAATTCCCCTCGTATCATATATATATAAAAAAAATTATTCACATCTTTTTTCATTCGTCCACAAACTAAATTTCCCCAAGCTAATTACAAAATTATGGTGTGGTTTCCACATTATCGGAATCACGCCGGAACAGAACGCCAACGGAAAATTTTTATGACGTCACTTCCACAAGGCAGAAAATATACTGACTTCAGTTCCTGCTCTCTTCTTTCTGCCGGACAAAAAATTATTTTATCTTTGTAGGCTATGAGTCAATCCAACTCAAAAAAAACAGGAGTTTTCTGTCGGGCAGCAAGAAGAAAGCAGGATCTGACATCAGAACATTTTCTGCCTTGTGTTTCTGCCGTTGTTTTTACGCATGTGGAATCCACGCCTTACTGTTTCTATCGAATCGAGTCTGCAATCTCTCCACTTTCCTTGGCGAACTCCGATGAATATGGCTAAAAATGAAAAGAATATCGAAAAGAAGCTGTTTTGCATTCACCTGGATGAGTTTCCAAGGGGTAAAAAATTCATAAAAGTTTATCACCAATGTGATTTGTTTATAAATACCAAAATTTTGCCATTAAATTTAAGCGTATTGTTGTAGCACAATGATATGTTGCCGGCGTCCTATTTTGCAGGTACGGGTTCGAATTCCCGCCCTCGAAATTTTTTTTTCTTTTTCCTTCCTGAATTCATTTTAACATGTACGGAAGTCAGTATTCCGTTTTGTAATCATAATCTCAATTTTTCAATTTGCTACTATTATTGTTTCATAAAATGAAAATTTGTTACAATTTACATTTATTTTATTTTTTTTTAAGACTACAAAAAAGAAGTCATAATCCGCATGCCAGTATAGTCCTTATAGTTTGGCAATAGTTAATTTTCGTTCCTAAAAAAATTTGTGCATGGTGAAAGCAGTATTTATGTTTTGCCTGATTATAAGAAAAATATAATCCCTAAAATTTAAAAAAATTATAAAAATAATTAAATGCGGATAAATAAACTGCCTTTAAATGCTCATTTATCACTGTGGATTATATTTTATCAAAATGCTATTTTATTAGGAGCCTGTCGAATTTCAAAGCCAAACACCTCGAAATTGAGAAGTGATAGCTCATAGAAAAAGCTGCGGTTTGTTGGTCGTCTATTTTATATTTGGAGTAGCAGGGATACCAGTAGAATAGTAAATTGACGGCAGATGGCGATTGGGTTCTAATTTTCCGACATACTTTTCTGTTAATGTGGAACAGCTCACGCCACCAGAATGGAAACAGGTCATTCTTACCGGAAAATTTTCGTTTTGATTTTCTGATTCCGGTTTCTGGTGATGTGGAAACCACGCTTAAGGGTTCATATATATATTTTTTTTATTTCTTGCGTATCATTTTCATTTTTGAAAATCATTGAACTTAAATTATACTTTTGAAATGTTATTTTTGCCAGATTCGTGACAGATTCGTCTTAAAAGAACAATGGCTAATTCGTAACAATAGCAGCAACAACAACAAAATTCGACTTGATATGAATATCAAGAAATTAGTCCAGATTTGAGTAACCTGAAGAATATTCCACAAGAAAGACTAAAGAATTCAACCCTTAAACAAAACATGAAATATTCTGTTTAGGTATTCCATCTATTTGAATTGAACATTCTGACAATCCATCATACACGTGGATTATATAAAATAGAGTGCGTTTTTATATAACACTAAACCATTTGCAATTCAAATTTAAAACCTTAATCTTTATTTCAAGAGAAGTTATAAAGCTTTATCTCAGTTAACATTTTGTTCAAAAGTGTAGAATATTAATTTTTACTGAACTTAAGTATGGAATATGCCTTTAAGTACTTTTTTGTAATTACAGTCATAATACGAGGTACGAAGAGGTAGAGAGGAAAAAAGTTATCACAAACACTTGCATCATTTTCAGCCCAGCAATGTTTAATTGCACACTTCAAACTATCAATTGTTTTAGAAAGTTTTTGGCACCATTTTTCTTCAAGATATTCTACAAATTTTCAATCGAATTCAAGTCAGGGATATCAGCTGGCCACCGCAAATGATGTATCTGGTTGAAGCCAAGTGGTCACTTTTTTGTGCTGTGACATGATGCGTTGTCATCTTGATAAATGAAATGATAATCACAAAATAATCTTCCGCAGTTTTAAGAACATAATTTCCGAAAGCTCCAAGTAACCATCGGAGTATTCCATTAACGATTGCCATCTCTCAAACTACTTGCTTCTCCAAATCATCACACCGTTTAGAAATTTGGTTGCAGATCGCAAGCAGTCTAGATAATTCTTTTCATGTTGCTATCGAAAAACAAAACGTTCAGCATCATCACCATATTCAATGCAGATCCTGGTCTCATTCGTGAACATCACCTTCCTCCAATCATTTATGGACCACTCTTTGTGTTCCTTGGCCCATTTAAGACGACACTACTTTTGTTTACTTATCATGACTGATTTTGTTCGGGTATTCGTTGATTGAAATTCCCATTTCCTTCAACTTGCATCTTACTGTGATATCAGAAAAATTAATTCCTGTCTTCTTCATTCATAGTCTTTGAAGATGCAAAACGGTTAGATTTTGCTATTTCTACTGTTATACAGTTTTTTGTGATGAAGTCAGGAGAGGCCTTCCACTACGATGGCTCTTTTCAACCTTCTGCGTCGTCCGAAATTTTCTTATTGTCTTGAAAATTGTCCCCAGGACATATTGAATAATTTCGCTATTTAACTTTATGTTTTGCTTTGTTGCCACAATGAAACAATAATTATTTCATTGGTGCCACAGTGGCCGCAACTAGTTGGCGCGTCTGCACGGTGAGCAGAAGATTCCTGGTTCGAACCCAGGCTGTGTAATTTTCTTTCCTATTTTCATCAATAATTTCAACATCTGAGATTTGGCGTGAAAAAAATCCTCTTAAGACCTTTCATTTATTAATCATTTTTTGTTTCATTACTCAGTTATTTTGATGGAGCCATTATTCAATTAAAATGTTATCAATTTTGGGATGATGTGATTTTTTTTACCACAGTATGGGGGTTTTATTCACTTGCATTATTTAAATTTATCTATTTGGTGATAACTTTTGAGAAATGATTTAATATTCCATACATATATTCAATAAAAAATAATATTCCATACTTTTGCGCAAACGTTAACTAAGATAGTTTTTTAACTTCTGTTGAAATAAACATTAAGGTCTGAAATATGATATGCAAATAGTTTAAGGTGATATAAAAACGTAGTATATTTTACATGGTACAAATGTGGTCATGGATTGTCAGGATGTTTATTTTAAATAGATGGAACACTTAAAATTCAGAAACAACCGTTTATGTGGTATGACCTGGAATTTAAAATATTGTAGTGGTAATGGGAGAACTGAAACAAAATCAATTGCTCAAAAGATTAAGCAATACCCTAATCCAGCAATTCAGCTTCAGCAGAATTCATAATTCGGAGGAAACCAACATTGGTTATACAGACACGTGAAATTGGGCACAAAGCATCTGCCCATTGAAAATCTACAAATGAAAAAGAAAACAGACGAGAAGAAAGATTGAAAATTTTGGAAGAATTTTTGGAAAAAACTCGAACGAAAAGCATTGTATGGAAGCAAAATGAATCAAGCAAGTTGAAAAACCTGTAAAGGTGTGCAGTAAAGAAAATGTACAGATACTATAATGAATGCAAATCGATCAGGCGACTTTTCCCTTGACGAAGCTTCATTCTTTGTGCGTTTTTATCCGCGTTGGACACACGCCTAATTTCTTGAACTTGTGTCATGTCATCAATTCCAGGTTTCGCTAAAACAGAGATTTGATGACATGGGAAAAAACATCATTAAATATATTTTTACCAGAATACAGTCCTTCCATTACGATGCATCGACGGGTAACCCCTCAGAGTCGGAGAGGCTGTCATAGAAGCGAAAGGCAGGCCTACGGCATTTTGAATTTATATCAGTCTAAGAAGAAGCAGCTGATATTGTTGTCATGTCCAAAAACAAAATTTTGGAGAAAACCCTTTATCGTTTTGTTTATTTTTGAGAGCAACTGAAATTCAATTCATTCTATCGACGATATCTTTCTGAGTTTTCAAGGTATTTTCTTGGGCTTGTTATACCAGCCGCTCTATACATTTTGCTAATAAATTATGCATAAAACATATTGGTAACTCTTGCGCATGCTCAGTAAAATATTATTTAGTAAACAATTCTCATATTTCATATCAACTATAAAATATATTTTTATATTCTGTTTGCAGGATGTTGCTCTACTGTTGTCAAGTTTTTCGAAAAAGGCATTGCATTCAGTTTAAAATACTGTATGTCATAAACAAAAAACTTACGAAGAAATTTCAATTTTTTAAACAACCCTTTATATCTCCATTAACATATGCGCTATTCTCCGACAAATGAACACAGATAAGTAAAAAGCCTCATAAGCATAAGCTATAGCTACAACGCATTTCAAACGTTATATTTACATTGTGACCTCAAACATTATTTTTTTGTTCTAGTTGTTGTTGTTCCCGTATTTACCTTCGAAACAAAACCTTCGCTGAAATATATGAGGTGTAACATCTCTTTACACCCCTGAAGATTCAGGATAATTCGTCAAGTATTTTTCTAGATATTCGACAAAAACGTCTAAAATTGAAAGTGTCCAGAAATTAATAAATGTAAACTGGAGATAATGCTCCAAGCATAAGGTATTAAAATTATCACGGTACAGCAAGACTGTCTCCAAGTGTCCATAATGACTACAAGGTGCTCATCTACTTTTCCGACGGTTTGGTGAGGAAGAATTCCCGATCTGTGAGCTGTGTGCCCACCATATCTTTGGGCTTCCATCTTGACTACCTTGTAGTCTATATGGACACTTGGAGACAGCCCTGCTGTACCGTGTCCACGATAGCCCAATTGGCATAGGCAATGAACGTGATACTCGTGGTTCCTGGTTCGAATCCAGGTCGTGGAATTTTTCCTTCCATTTTTTCAAATAATATCAATGAAAGTGTCCACTTCAATTGAGTAGTCAGTGTATATACAGGGTGGTTATAATTAAAGTGACACCATTTAGACCCTTCTAGCGGCCGTTCTGGTAATCAGATTTTGACGAAACTTGAGATATATGTTAAACAGACCATGGGGAAGAGAATTTTGCAATAAAAAAATTGGTTCATATTTTGACCGCTACGTCAAAGTATGGCGCATGAATATAACAAAAACAAGTTAGAAGCAGAGAAATTTATAAAATCAGAGCATTTTTTCAATGTGCATTCCATTTGTGTCAATGGCATGTTCAAAGCGCATTATTGCATATTTCACATTAGAGCGAAGGGTTTCCTGAGGAATCGCAGTGATATGGCGTGTTATGCTTGCTTTCAATTCAGGGACATTCCGTATTCTTCCTCCATAGATATTAAATTTCAAATATCCCCACAACCAGAAGTCACAAGGGTTTAAGTCCGGTGAACGAGGAGGCCATCCAGTTGGAAACGTTCTCGAAATCACCCGATCATCTCCAAAATGAACATGAAGCAGTTCCTTCATTTGTCGTGCAATGTGGGATGTTGCACCATCTTGCATAAAGACGGTAGTGTCTAAACATTGTATTTCTTGTAAAGCAGGAATGACTTTCTGCTGCAGAAGTTCGCAGTAACGAGCACCAGTGATTGAACATCTTTTAGCGCCTTGAGGAGTGTTCTCTTCAAAGAAAAAGGGGCCAAGAATGAAATGTGAAGGGAATCCGCACCATACAGTCACGTAATCAAGAGTGCAAAAGCTTTTCATGCACAACCATCGGCTTTTCAGTACCCCAGATGCGACAGTTTTGAGCATTCACTGCTCCGTCTAGTGTGAAATACGCTTCATCTGACCACAAAATGTTCCATGGCCTTGCATTATCGACGGTTATTCTAGCCAGAAACTGGCAAGCAAAATCAGTGCGTTTTTTCGGATCTTCATGAAGCAACTTTTGAACCACCTGGATCCTGTATGGAACTTTTGACACTTTAAAATGGAACGCAAAACTTTTTGTACCGTAGATCACGGAATAGACAAATCACGTGATACGGCTCGAGCACTTGCTGAAGAATATTGGGAACTTGAAGCTCTATCCACTACAGCAGCAGCAACGTCTTCCACAGTCTCATTTGCAATTCGTTTCGTCCTCTCCCTGGCAGCACACACAACTCACCAATTTCTTCAAATTTCTTAATCATCTTTTTTAAACCATTAATGGACATAGGCCCATTTCGCAAGTTTTTCAAACGTCGATATTGTCTTAGTGGAGCAGAAGCAATTCTCGTAAAACAACTTCACCAATAAAGCTCGATCTTTTTTAGCTAAAGCCATCGTGAAGAATGACTTTACATTTAATTTCATTGTCATTTTAAAGCTTTTCTAATTTTACATCTCATTTGCATAACGTCTCTGATTGAGTAAAAATTCTCAGATAGTTTCTTACATGACCAACGCCATATTTTGACGTAGCGGTCAAAATGTGAACTAATTTTTTTATTACAAAATTCTCTTCTCCGTGGTCTGTATAACATATATCTCAAGTTTCGTCAACCAGAACGGCCGCTAGAAGGGTCTAAATGGTGTCACTTTGATTATAACCATCCTATAGATAAATCGATTGAGTAAAGTGGGAGTAAAGAGCTGGAGAATGCTCATGGATAAACCTAGCCAAAATTCTTCTTTGAGGTTCCCAAATCCATTGGCGTATTCACTCCAGTTCCTAGAAAAATTCATCTGGGGTGGAAATGTCCCTCTTCTTTGAAAAACCTGGTTTAAAATCAAATAATATTCTTTCGTATAAAAAATAGTTTAAAATATACGAGTTTATGATCCATTCTTTCATTCCAAGCAATAAGAAATAAATGTTGAACTTACCGTCCATCCTCCTCCATCGGTTTCCATGTCGCAATAAATTTTAATCTTCCAAGAAGAAGATAAATTGAATGCGACATCAACAGAGTAAACGCCCGATGATTTTATTCCTGAAGAAACTGATTCTAATTAGTAAATTCAATAAAATAGTATGCTTCTATTAAGTAGTAAACTGACTCACCTCCGTTGAATAGATCAGCACAATTGGTGGGTTTCGTGTCACAAAATTCCTCTTCTCCATGGTAGGTTTTTATTTTTTGTCCTAAGTTAAAATGCTTGTGACAAAATTCCTCAATCGCCTTTTCCTCTATTAAATTCAAGACAGAAAATCTCTATACATATTGTACGGAGATTTATTCAAGTTCTTTATTATACCAATATATTAAAGTGAAATAGTATAAAAGCGCAACATTTTAAAATTCCATAAAAAATGCCAGGCAACAATCTGTTCTCAGTCCTATTGAGTTTTGCTGATACCAAATGGAAATAGTTGTTGCTTCAAGAGTCTTCGACAACTTTAAGAAGGAAGAGTTCCTGTTTGACACCAATAAATCATTGTTGCTGACATCCAAAAACTGAAAACGCTTCTTTCTAAAGTTATAACAGTCTGGAGGTGTCCTGCAGTAGACGAAATTAACTTTGAAGCGTATAGTAATTTAATACGTTGTGATTTATTTCTACGGTATAACAAGTCAATACGCTTTATATAGCAATTGCTCAAAATAGCCTTCGTTATATTCCAAGGAACCCTGTGCACCTCGCCGCATCAATCGGCAAACTTGTTAGAAATACCAGGAGTATGACGGATGTTGCAACATTTGGGCAATTCAGGCCGATACCGCCAACAATGGTGCTTCAAGAACGTTTCCTGAAAGTTTGCACAGACCATTCAGAAAGCGGCAATCCTAAACACTTGTCTTATATTAAGGAAACTCCTACACCCAAACATTAATACTCCCACGAGCACGCAATTTTTCCCTTCATTTGAGCCCCTTGGGCTTGGCCCTTTCTTGGGTCCGCTTCTGGGACTTGGCTTCCGGACTTGATCCGAGTTTGTTTTCCAAAACAACAACAACAACAACAACAACAATAATAATAATAATAATAATAATAATAATAATAATAATTTTGCTTGAGTAAAGAGAATTTCCTTGGAGAAACTGCGAACCATACAAGACCAGTCAACCACAAATTTTATTAATACGAAAACATCAACGAGCAATGAGATTTGCAGGAAATGCATAGCACCAGAGTGAATCATCTAACACGTCAAATCCAGTTACAAAATGCTCACGCATATAGACTATTTAACCAGGTAGCCAACATCATGCATTAACATGTAGCTAAGATACACAAGTTTAGGGACGTGGAGGAAGAAAGTAATTGGATACCCCTTCCTCAACATTTGAGCTTACCCACGACCTGTGAGATTTAAAAAAGGATATGGGGATGTATTCAATTAAGACTGTGTCCAAAAATCTCGACCGAAGGCGATCACAATTGACCAAATCACGTGATTGAATAGCGATTTTTCGTGCCTGGCCTTTTTTAATTTTCAAGTTTATTATTTAAAACAATGCTTCCATATCTTCTATCTAAATATATAAAAATGGATGTATGTATGCATGCATATATATTTGTGTCTTATACAAATCTACAGTTTTATTCCAATCTTGATGAAATTGTGCACAATTGACCTTCAAAGCAAGAGGATAAGCACTGTCTACGTGACATTTATCAAAAAAATTTTTTTCGAAATTATTCAATGAAAATCGATATTCAGATGGCAGTGCCATCCTTTGGGAGCATTTTAAAACAATTTTTTTTGCATGGTTTTAGCATAGTCTTTCTATCCCCTAGTCTGTGCACGGCTATTGTTCTCTAGGTTAAAGCTTGGTCCGTACACAATATTGTCCGCCAGATGACGATAGCTGCGACTCTTCAGTAATTCTCCTTTACATAACGTGTAATGATTGAAATTAAACAAAATAAATTTAAAGTAATATCCGCTTGATGAGTTCACAAATTTTAGTACATATATAAATAATGGTTAAAATTTGAAATGTTGTCCAGTTATTAGAAGAAAGGCTGATCTTCATTTGTAGATCTGCAATTCATACGGTGTGATTCAGTCAATTTCTGACCATTTCAGTACTATGATTTATTGACCCATTAACGTTTACAAACTTAGCATTTCAGTATGATATTTTAAGCAGTTCGGAGTTTTTATTCCCGTGGAAAAGTCTTGATGATATGCTCAATGTGGCCACTACGAACGTTTTGAACTGCTCGCAGCCGAATGGTGAAGTTGTTCATAACTCTATCCAGGATTTCTGCATCCACAAGGGTGCAGCAGTCGACGATGCTTTGTCGCAGCTGGTCTAGGGTTCTTGGTGCTGTAGTGAACACGCTGTCTTTAAGGAACCCCCAGAGATAAAACTCACATGGGTTTAGGTCAGGACTCGTAGGGGGCCAAAGAAAGCCACCCCCGAATCGATCTGGAAACCTGTTTGAAATGACACGATTTCCGAATTTCTGATTGAGAAAGTCTAGCACTTCATTAGTGGTGTGAGGCCTAGCCCCATCCTGATGAAACCATTGATGTCGAAGCGGTATACGCCTCCTTCGCAGCTCGGGGATGCGGAAGGTTTCCAACATGTGAAGGTAAGCCCTTGACGTTATGGTGCCCTCAAAAAAGAACGGACCAATGATGCCTCTTTTGGAAATCGCGCAGCAAGCCATAACCTTTCGTCGATGAAGAGGTGACTTATGGATCTCATGAGGGTGTTGGGAACCCCAAAAACGAACGTTGTCTTTATTAACGTCACCTGACAGACGGAAGAAGGCCTCATCTGACACCCACAGGTTGTCCACAATGTCCTGATTGGCTTCCATTTCTGCTCCAAAATCCATCTCAAATTGTTGTCGCTTCTGTCTTCCAGTGTCTGTTAACTCCTGATAAACATGGATCTTATACAGGAACAGGTGTAAATCCTTTCTCAAAATACGAGACCTCTTCTTCAATGGATAGGCGGCGAACAGATTTTTTGGTAGGGGAATCGACCAACCTTGTGCGAACATTTTCGACAACTTCGGCCGTTCGAACACGAGCTTCGCTCCAGCCTTTTTTCTTGCCTTTAACACATCCAGTGGCACGAAATTGCTTGACAAAATCCATGATTGCTTGCCTGCCTGGTGCGTCTCGACACTTATATTCCTTCCGGAACTTTCTTTGCACGGTTACAGGTGATTTTGTCTCGAAATAAAGCGGGCGCCATTTTTCAACAATACGATTTTCATGCAGTGCCGTTGCAACAATACAAACTCCAACTATTTAGAAATTCGATATGGCGCTCATATTCTTTCAATTGTTTATCCCTAATCCACGTCATTCGGTATAATAACTTGTCAACATCTCATATTTCTTCTTCTTCTTTTCAGCCTGAACGAATTTAATCGTGTGACTGATAGGTGGATAAAGAAAGTAAGCGTTCACATTCTAACAAATACAAATGACTATCCCCCAGGCGGGACTCGAATACGCGACCCAGCGACTCAGAAGTCAGCATGCTAGCCTCTTCGCCACCTCAGCAGTCTACATCTCATATTTCAACCAACTGGTGAATTCTTAAACAAATGCATTTTTTTAAGTTTATTTTATTTACTTTCCATCTTTATAAACTATGTAAAGGAGTATTACCTCAATAAAACCTCAAAAAATAAAATGTAAATAAACATTAATCGATAATAAATTTAACCAATGCTACAAAACTGTAATAATGTTATTACCATTAAACAAATAATTATTTAAAAAATTAAAATTTTTTAACAATTTATAGTTAACATATTTATAGTTACTAAATTATACTATTGTTTCTAAAATTTATTAATGTGTTTAAGGAAGAAAAAATAATTTTTTCCATGGATCCTGCAGGGGAAAATGTGCTATTCATCGGTAAGAGTCGTTTTAAACGCCATCTATAGTGTGTCCTTGACGAAAGTCCAACTGAATAGGACCTGTGCACAGAAAGACTATGGTTTTAGTTTCAATTTTGTGTCGCCATCTACTGGGAGCATTTTAAAAATAGTGTTTTCGGTTTTTAAACATGAATTTTTACAATTATTAAGTACTGAAAGGTGCTTTATGATATATATATATGAATGAATATAAGGTCTCATGAATGAATATAATGTTAAGTTAATGGTAGTCTAAATTGTTTTGAATACACCTCGTTTAGTGGAACCATTATGGTTCATTGGAACTTTGAATGCTAAGATATGGCATGTTATATATCAAACAATTTGGAGGGACGACTCATGAATGAATATAACGTAAAATTAATGGTAGTTGAAATTGTTTTAAATACACCTGGTTTAGGGGAACCATTATGGTTCTTTGGTACTTTCAATGCTGTGATATGGCATGTTATATATCAAACAATTTGGAGTGAAGTCTCGTGAATGTATATAATGTAACATTAATGATAGTCGAAATTGTAATAAAGGCACCTGGTTTAGTGGAACCATTATGGTTCATTGGAACTTTCAATGCTAAGATATGGCATGTTATATATCAAACAACTTGGAATGATGTTAACAGAGTACATATAACATAAACAATATACATAAGAACAAGACTGACCTGTCCAATCTGTGGATACTTTGATACAAAGGAGACGATGGATTCCGCTATTTCCACAAAGAATTAATGTTATATATGGTATTTGCATACTTTGTGGAAATAGTGGAATCCATCGTCTCCTTTGCTTGGAATGATGTGTCATGAATGATATAACGTAAAATTAATGATAATCAAAATTGGTTCAAAAGCACCTGGTTTAGTGGAACCATTAAAATTCATTAGAACTTTCAATATTAAGATATTGTATGTTATATATCAAACAACGTGGAATGAGATGTCATGAATGAATATAACGTCAAATTATTGATAGATGAAATAGGAATAAAGGCACCTGGTTTAGTGGAACTATTATGGTTCATTGAATCTTTCAAAGCTAAGATATTGCATGTAATATATCAAACAATTTGGAATGACGTGTCATGAATGAATATAACATAAAATTAATAGTAGTCGAAATTGTTTAAAAGGCACCTGGCTTAGTGGAACCATTATGATTCATTGGAACCTTCAATGCTATTAAAATATGCTATACTTATATTTAACAACTTTCAATGTTGTGTAATTATGAATACAACGTAAAGTTAATGATAAATCAAATTGGTTCCAAGGTACGTGGTTTAATGGCATCATTATGGTCTATTAGAAACTTTCAATGTTAACATAGGCCAGTTGAAAAATATGGTTGAATTGTTTAGTTTAGCCTTTCGGTACTTGGTTATGTCATTCCTTTATGGTTTATTAATTCTAAACTTTGTTCTTGTGTTCATTTTAGCTCACATTTTAACTCACATTCAGATGAATCAAAATTTTTCGAATTTTACCCCGAGCAACGAAAAAAGCTTTCAATTTAAATAGAAAAAATTCATGTTCAAAATTCAAAAAGATTTCTTTTAAAAAGTTCCCAATGGATGGTGTTTCTAAATACGGCCCTTTAGCAAAATATAAAACATGTATTCTTTCTAAAAAATTCTAATCTTTCTTCATGTGTTCTTTTTCTGGATATTAACTCACAGAAACTCCAACATTTCATCAAAAAAGAGCCCGAGCAACGCCGGGTAAAACAGCTAGTTTTCAATAATCATGAAACACGTCTTTCTTAATTTCTTACCAATGTTCCATATGTCAATTTTCATGGATTTAATCAAGGTTTAACTTAGAAAATGACGGAATTTCATACAAACTTACATTTTTTATTTTACCTCTTAGGAGATAATTTTGTAAAATCCTTTATTAGCGAGTCTCTACGTTATAAAATAAAACTACAGACCAAATTTCATATTAATAGCTTCAGCGGTTTTTGACTAGGCGATGATGATTCAGTCAATCAATCAGGACATGCTATTTTATATTTATAGATTTAGCAATCGCGAAGCATTGCCGGGCCCGCTAGTAATATATAAAATCAACAATGCGAAATACGAACAATCGTAAACATATCGCGTGATTTGGTCATTCGCGATCGCATCGGCCGGATTTTTTAGATATAGACTAATTCTCAGGTAAAATGGCCACCAGAAGACGGTTTTCCGTTTCGAAAAGGACGTAATAATAGGATGCTCCACTGGTGGTATGATTATACGATGCATTGCTGATATTCGATAGGTCGCAAATTCAACTGTATCCTTTGCTATCAACACGTAGAAGAAGGGATCGCAGGAATAAACATCGCCCCGGAAAACTTATGAAACTGCAAGACAGAGCTAGGAGAGTGCTGCAGAGGGAGCTGCGAAAAAACAGGACCCGTCCCATGCATGCTGTGACGAACGAACACCACATGGCCACCCAATTTTCAGGCTTGTCACGGAATCTGAATAACATCAAAGATTCCGATGACAGCGTCCGTCGCTTTCACACACGAGTCTTCTATTCATCGGCGTGGAAAGCGAGCCAACGTAATTCTCGTCGCCAACGAAGTAAAACGGAAGAACGTCACGAAGATCTACGTCGGCGAGAGGACGACGAGAGATCGCGTGATCAAGTCCGAGAAACGAGGACGTGAGTCACGGAGCCGGAAAAATAGCGACTCATGTTCCAATGCGCCTCTAAATTCTCTGAACGGCATTTTGAGAGAACGAACCTGTGGAGCGAGAGACTCGCCAGTAAGTCGGAGCAACGGGGATGAGAATGGGCGACGTCGGAGAATAGAGACGTTCAACGGGAGCTTAGAGACAGCCGCTTCGCTCTCAATCAACGATAACAAGGTGAGGGAACGTTTGGTATGGCGTCTCTGCGATAGCTCAGCCGAACTGTTTAAGAATATATCAATTCCAATGCGATAATTTTAATGGCTCAGTTTCAGCTATTTCCGTCAGTTGACAATGCGAAGCGGGCTTTCGAGGAATTTGAAAGTTACGAGTTACGATATTCGCCGTCAATACGAGGTTTGTGGTCGTTCGGGCTGAAATCGTATTTCAGCGTTTGGAGTTTGTGTTGCCCACTTGACTTAATCAAATTATTAACTTTATTCAGTTTGTGTTTTCTATTCGTCACGTCGTCTGTATTAGCCGCATCTTATGGTACAAAGAAGATAGGCTATACGCTTCGTTTTCCTTGCATGTCACTCGCTAAATGACAAATTGTTATTTATATTCCAGTGTCTACGGAATAATCGTTTAACAAAATTAAGCAGCAAAAAGTGAATTGTAGTGCTTTGCATGCTACGTAGCTTAGCCCGACTATGACGATGTTTTTCCTAATATGTAAGTAACCACAAAAATTGATTCGACATCACTTACAGTCTTCAATTACCCGATTATTGTCTACTTGATTGGATATATAAATTCATACCTGTTTGTGCTACATTGAAGTATGCTACAAGTGTATGCATCGCCCAATATTCTTTAATTGCGCAATTCGTCGCATAGAAAATTCGAGCCGAGTGGCAGTGGTAGAGGCATCAGCCATGGTAGTCGAGGTTCCTGGTTCGAACCCAGGTGGCAGAATTTTTCTGAAAGCAGAAACTCTACACAAGCAGATCCAGGTCACCATGAATCAATGCACCTCGACATGAGCTCCTTTTGTAGACCATAAAATATCTAGGCGGTACTCAATCTCTCTCCAACAGTTATTGAGCATCTCCTGACTTGGACGATTCGCCTCGCAGTTCAAGCAAGTTGTTTACTTTCTTGCTATACATCTTACCATTAACATACCCCCCCCCCCTAAGAGATCGGACCATCACGTCCTATCCATCTGTCTGGGAAATAGTGACCAAGAATCTAATGAACGAGAAGTTCCCAATGGCGTGCCGTCCTGTTGGCAAATCACGCGTAGCTGATGTTTCTTCACGATTGGTAATTTTCCAGCACTAGTAATTGAAAAATAGCTCAGGAAGGGCTCATGAGGGTTTAATCATGCGCCATACTTTAGATGTTAAATTATTGATGAAAAATAGGAAAGAAAATTCCACAGCTTGGATTCAAACCAGGAACTTTCGGCTCATGCCGCCGACGCGCTAACCAATTGCGCCTCTGCGGACATGAAAGATATTATGCTATTTACATGTCCTATGGGCTTGATTAGAGCAATTACCTAGTCCGCAGGCTGATATTGCTTTTCATGCAAATAGATTACATGATCTGATTCAACGAAGAAAGCATCGCTTCGGGCTATTGCAAATCATACCCTCCAACCCAGAGTTCCGATGAGACTCTCAGGAAATTTAACAACAGTTTCGATGCAACCTGATGTCTCTGATTCAATCACTGTTGATTTTAACAACACGCCGTTTGAGAGTTTCTGTTTTCGTAGTAGCAAACCGCGTAGAGATAGCTTTTCTAGTTTTAACTACTTGGATCCCGCCAAAATTTGACGGTAAATGTCACGGAGTTCGAATCCAGGTTCGAGTCCCGTTGACGCGTGCAGAGTTTTCCACTCGCGTACCTTCTATCGTTCAAAGATGGGGGCGGAGCCCCGCATACACCGACGTCACAACCATCAACACGCAAGGTCCAATGGGAGAGCCGGAAGCGAACGGAAGGAGAGTTTTCAAATTCGAAAAATCGAGAGGCGTGAAAAGGGGAGAAGGAGCTATGCGACCGACCATGTAAGACGTAAAGATATCCAGGATGGGAGAGCGGAGGTCGGTGAACTATACACGTTGACGAGAGACACGACGGGCGGAGAAACAACGCACGGAGAAGGCGGTATCGAGACAGCGGGAACCGAACCATCAAAGGCGGCGACAGGAGAGCTTTGCCGGGAAGCTCCGACGGCGGAGCGTTCGACACGTGAGCGGCAAAATGCGTGCGACGCAGTAAGAGGTTCGAGTTCGGGCGTCCGAGACTTCTCCGTCCGCATCACACGGTCGTTAACCGTTTTACCCACCAATATTGTGAGTACTGAATTATTCGTTAACAATAGTGCGTGTGAGCTGCGTTCGTCTTTTAGTGACTTGTACCAGCGTGTATTAGAGCCCGGAATGGTCGTTATAGGAATGTGGCCAACCGGTCTGTGCGCGTATCTGAGATACGGATACGGGTTCGCCCTCGTGCAAAAAGCGGCTCCTGTAGAAGCCCTGCGATGGTTGTAAATTCCTGTCTCGTGGCTCCCCCTTAACTTATAAGCTTCAATAAGGTTTAATTAGTGAATTTGATATTATATGCGTTTCTTTAGTTACCTGAAGGCTGTGTCAATGCCATATTGGAAAGCTTAGGCTTCCTTGTCAGTTATCATTATAAGGACTTCACCGGACAATGGCTTTGATACCATAACTATTCTTGTGTACTGCTAACGTTAAGGTCAACAATTTAGTGTGTTTTTACTAATAGTGACTTTAAGATTTATCTTGGACAGACTCCGTTATTTTGCAGGTTGGCTTCGTTTAGTGCCAGCCATTATTGTATTACGTAACAAGACTTTGATTTCATGTTGCTGTTCGTTTGCTACAGTGAAGCTTTGTTTGGTTAATAACCGCTTTACGTTTTGAAAATGTTTGACAGTATGTAAGTTAATTAGACTTAAGCCTCTGTAATTATTCTTAAGCTTTTGCAAACGCCCCAGCCCGGTATTTCTTTAGTGCGTAGCGTCGCTGAACCGGGGCTGGTTTCTCCGTAGTATTCATTTACGCTTATTCTGTTTTCTTGTTCAAGATTACTGTGTGTTGGTTGTAAAATTCAACGCTATTTTCCGTTTGCAGTTGTTGCTCCGGTATGGAGTAGAGACCTTGGATATTTCACAAGATTATAAGATTACATATTATATAATCGTACTTGATTATTTTGGTAGTCTATTTGCATAAGTACCGTATAAGGTTATGAGATTACATATTAGATAATTGTATTTAATTATTTTGTAGTCTATTTGCATATTTACTTTACAAGGTTATGGGACTACATATTAGATAATTGTATTTAATTATCTGTAGTCTATTTGCATAATTGCTTTACAAGGTTTTGAGATTACCTATTAGATAATTGTACTTAATTATTTTGTAGTCTTTTTGCATAATTAAGTTCGGTTAAGGGTCAATTACCGACATTACTAGCCTAGTAGTTAAGGCTTATTCTTTATTTTGTATTTTGACTATTACTTATTCAATATTTTCTTACTCAATAAATGACATTACATAGTTATATCCTTCCTCTGTCACGTGTCCATCTAATTCCACTGCGCTAGCTTATATTGCTCTGCATTTACACGTCACAGTAAACAACAGTCCATCTTATTATTAATCTCCATTCCTTTAATTAAAAAAAAAATTAAATAATAAACTCTTCAAAGCAACAAATGGAATAATAGAGTAGCTTACAAGCAGAGAACATTGCACGCTTCCATGCCAGTTAAATGTACACCTTCTACCACGCTTGCGCAAAAGCCAATTTTTTGCTGATGTACGTAAAGACAGTTTTTATCATAGCACTACGCATAGTACTAGTCTTAAAGCAATTTTTTATTTGTAAATTGCTGCTAATTAATAGTAATTATGGACACAAAAACAAACTTTGAGAAATCTACAGACTAAGAAATTTTCATTTAAGACCAATATGAAGTTTAGAGATGCAGTAGTTTTCTCCAATGAACTGTCAAAAAATCACCCTTAGAACTTAAATATATAGATGTTATGAACGTTTTATATGGTTCCAATAATTTATGCCCACTCTGTACATGTAACCAACGTTAGATCGTTACTATGTTACTAGATTTTAAATTAGCCGATTTCAAAATCTGTTTTAAGTTATTGTTATGAATGAACAAAATGAGTTATAATATAATTCCATTTTCTTGCCTTTGACTATTTCTTCTAAAGAGGAGAGTGCATGGCGGAGAGGAATTCTCTCGAATTCCCTCGTGATCACACTAACTTCTTCTGATTTAAATCCTTCAGGAATCAGAAAACTCATGAATATGCCAATCAAAGTGGGATATCTCATCTTTATTCTTTCCCTAAAGGAAAATACGATGCAATTAAATAGTTCCTGCTTCAAATAAACAGTGAACGGTTACTAAAAGCAGAATTAAAAAAATAATATATGAGATGGTTAAAATAATTATAAAATTAATAATGAAAATAATTCATATGTTTCTTATTTAAAACAACAACATAACTCTAAGCAGATGTTATGAGAATTTCACCAAGAATTTAACATTGGAGTAAGTTATTAATAAATGAGTGTTAACACCAAATTTAAAAAATTGTAAAGCTAATTTTTGTGATTAATATCTTTTTTAAAATATCTTTACATTAAAACTAAAGCAATCATCGCACCAAAAAAGTAATCAAACAAAAATTAAATTTAACCAAGTTTACATCAATAAAAACTGGTTCAGGAAGGAAATACATTTATCTACGAGTTTTTCTAATTCCAACAAGTATATGCACTTTTAAAATTTATCTCTTCCCTATCTACAATTGTAACTTCTTATATCTAATTTACACACTCACTATACCTGTTTACAAAATTATAATATCGAAGTCTCAAAAGATATTTTATCGATAAAAAATTTCAATAAAATTTAACTAACGATTTAAAACCTTAAAAAGTTGCTCTAAATACTTAATAATTCCATATAAAAGGTTTTTACTCTCCCTTGATGTAAATTTGTCAGTAATTGATTAAATTTAACTTTATTTTGATTACTGTTTTGGTGTGTTGAAATGTTCTTTAGTTTTAGTGAAGTAATACTGGTTCTTCAATGTTAAGCTACTGATATAAAACAACAATAATTTATTATAATTTCTGAAGATAATTTTAAACTTAGAAATTTTATAACGAAGAAATTATTGACAAGTATCAAAACGAACAATTCAAAGAGAAATAGTTTACGCTGCGTGTTTACCTGTTTTCTGATACAGTTTTGGTGAAAGTTCTTCGCCCGATTTCTTCCTACTAACACTCTGGGGAAGTCTCTTATTTATAGGAGCCATGAACACGTAAAGAATTTTGATATCGCTGAAAAATCAAAGTCCTTCGTTCACACTTAGTAACTAATTTGTAAAAGAAATTACGTTTATTTCTATGGAATTGATTAAAAAAATTTATTTCTATTCATTGATTTCATCACATATCAATTTCATTTCTTATCATTAGAACCAGTGAACCCATTATAAACTACTCAACATAATTATGGCGTGATTTTAGAAATGAAAAACGTCATAGAAATTTTTTTTCAAGCATGTAACTTTAAACAAAAACTTAATTTGTGCCTAATTTCTGTCATTACTTTTTTGCCAAAATGTTTCATAAAAATATGAAGCAATGAATTTTTTTTAATCAATCGTAAATTTTGGGCATAAATTTTCCTTTGAAAGTTAAAAAAGAATTCATATCAATCTTATTTACTTCAGATGTGTGGAGGATTCTCTAAAGGATTTGAATGTTTGAATAAAATTTCGATGTTTCCTTAAAGCCTTTCATTTTTCTTCCTCAAAATTATCGCTTAATTTCTGGCATAGCAGAAGCAGGAAAGTCCGAGACAGATTTTACTCCAAAATTTCCAATTTTAGGCAAAGAAGGTAGAAGAGATATTGACTTATCAAAATTCCTATTTCCTCGTATAACTGCTTCTCCATAACTGAGGAATATCTGTATAGTGAAGGATTTGGGACTCATAATTTTATTCTTTTTGCTATGCTCGATGAAGCAAGGCGAAAGCATAATTATTTAGCATGAAGAATTCTCTCGCTTCGCAACAAAATGGTGTTAGGGATTTTTATTTTCTCTTACGAGAAATATTTTTGTCTTCAACGAACTGCAGTACAGCGCTATAGTTCCTCTATATAGATCGGCACCAACAGGGAAAGGCCCAGGTAACTTTGTTGCTCCCCCCCAACTCTTGTCTCCTTGTTGCTTTGCAAACGTTCTTATTACGAGTGACTTAATCTTATATATAAAATTCATTTTCCGTTTGTTGTTTGTTTGTTTGCCCACTGACAGTTCTTGCCATCGCATAGCGCCACCATAGCACGATTTCGCTTTCGACCAAAGGGGTCGTCCACAAATTACGTTATCCTTTTTCCAAATAATTTTATACCCCCCCCCCCGTGTCAGCACATGTCATTTTTTTGTAAACCCTCCCCCCTCCTTCGGTCATATGTCATCCTGACACGAAAAGTGACAATTATATTCTGTTAACCAATAGAGGTAATAAATAAAAATAATGCCGCCATAAAGGGAAACATTCTATTTACTGAAATACACATCTTTAATCCATGGTGAGGTAGCCTATATCTCCAAATCTTTAATTATTACAGACGTATTTTTTGAGGTTGCTTCAGGAACAATTACGTCAGAAATATCATATTCAGTAAGCTACACAAAAATCACCATCTTCAATAGATGAGTGCAAGTCTATCCCTCCTTGTTTGCAGGTAATATTATTTACGACTGCAAGTGTTGTAGTAGGAGCATTCAAAATAGAGATCTTGTCATGAACTGCTTTGTGCATCATATAGGAGTATTCTATATTTTTTACATGCAGTTGGATACTTTATGAGACAGTGCAAGTGTTAAAAACAAATTTGGAAACTGGTCACTGTGATGAATGGGATTTCCCTGTGGAAGTGGTGTTAGCAAACAGGATTGTTCGTTATACCAAAACATTGTTAGGTGTCTGCTTTTCCCCCTGGTTTGTCAGTTAATACTTCTTAAGAATATTGTTTAGAGTTGGGTAAAGAGTTAAGGGTTTTGTTTCTCATCTTATGCTTTTATACGTATACCATCAATGGTAACACAATGAGCCAAAACCGCTTTTCCACAACAAAATATTTATTACGCCTGGATACGTATTTTATTTATCCACAGTTATCCAACATTTATCCACCATTGATGTTATTTATCCACAGTTAAGGTAATTTGGTTTTTTATTTTTATATACAGGGTGATTACAAAAGAACTTCACACTTTTAAAAATTTATTACATGAAAGCTATTCAGAATATAGACACACCACGTACGGATTCTTAAAGAAAAACTCTTGAAGTTTATTGTGACACAGTTAAAGATGTTCAATATGCCCCTCTGTAGTCGAATTCGTCCCAAACCCGCATTAACATGTCTCCATCAATCCCACGTATCGCTACCGTAATGCATTCTTTCAGCTCGCCTAGATCACGAGGAAGGGGTAGGGTGAAGACCTTGTCCTTTACACACCCCCATAAAAAGAAATCACAAGGTGTGAAGTCGGGGCTCCGCGGTGGCCATTTTGCAAGTTCCAGGTTATTGTTTGCTCGACCAATCCGCCGCTGTGATTTCTTTTTATGGGGGTGTGTAAAGGACAAGGTGAAAGTGATTTCGTGAAGTTCTTTTGTAATCACCCTGTATTTATACGTATACGCTTATATTTATCTCAGAGTGGGTATAGTTATCTATATACAGAGGTTGAGTCAAAAGTAGTGGCCGACTCGGAAGGAGGGTTTAGTGTTTGACGAATTCTGGGGGAAGACCATTTATCTCAAGGCTATATCACAGTTTATTAAGAGAAACGAGTGGCAAGAAACGTCAGTACGAATTTGAATGCCATAGACATCGTGCCACCTGCGACAGCCAGTATAAAAATATGGCAGAACAATTGGTGATACGCGGGCACTTTCGTCACTATTAGAAAAAGGGGACCAGTGCGCGAGCAGCAGTCGCCGAAATGTGCAGGGTGGAAGGTCAGTGTGTGACCAATGAACGGACAGCACGAACGGTGGTTCTCCCGCTTTTCGTCTGGAGACATGGGCCTGGAAGATGCGCCAAGGAGCGGAAAACCCAAAGAAGTGGATGACGCAGCCCTACGGCAACAACTGGAAGTCAACCCAGGTAGCACCACCCGTGGACTAACGGCGGACATCGGGACACCACCATCGAGTGTGGTTCGACATCTGCACGCCATGGGGAAGATCAGCAGGAGCTGCCGAGTTGTGCCCAACGTTCTTGTGTCCCACGAGTTGTGCACTGGACGCGAAGAACATCGCTTAAGTTGCAGGAGTTGGAGGGCATCGAGGTTCTGCCACATCCAGCATACAATCCCGACCTGGCACCTTCCGTCCACCATCTCTTCCGGTTCATGGCGCACTTTCTGCGTGGACGGCGCTTCGCCAATGTCAGTGAGGTTGAAGATGCCGTGCGTGATTTTTTCGCCCAGAAAGCGGAAGAGTGGTCTCGCGAGGGCATCCGCCAACTGGCTGATCGTCGGATGAAGACCATCGACCATGATGGACTCTACGTTAAAGATTAGCAATGAGTGGTTCCTGTCTGGTGCCCATTTAAAAGTTTGCGCGGTGATCGGCCACTACTTTAGACTCAATCTCCGTATACAGGGCTAGTCAAAAAGAATAGGAGAAAAAGAAAACAGTTCTAAGACGACTTTATTTAAAATATACATAAGCTACAGGTACGTATTGAAAGATCAACTCTCCAAGTTTTAGTTTGCAATGCTGTGAATCCATCATTTGCGTTTTGCTCGCTAGGGGCGCTGATTCCAAAATGGTGGCATCAGGCGCGGTAAAATCATTTTGCGTGATGGAGTTTGCTAAAATATCGTCGGTAATGACTGTCTAGCGACATTTTCGAACCAAGTGTGGCAAGGAACCAGCTCATCGATATTCCATTAAGAGGTGGGTAAAGCAATTTGAGGAGATGGGCTGCTCATGCAAGGGCAAAAGCACAGGACGACCGCCTGTTTCCAACAAAACGTTGGAAACCATTCGTGCAATTTTTGAACGCAGTCCCAGCAAGTCGACAATTTGAGCAAGCAGAGACTTTAATTTGCCACAAAAATCTGTGTGGCGCGTGTTATGCAAGCGTTTGCAGTTCAAGCTGTATAAATTCCATATGGTACAAGCGCTAAAACCTGATGACTACCCAAAACGTCGAGCATTTTGAGAAGAAATGCAAGAACGACTAGAGGAGGAAGGCTTCGGCAACAGACTGGTCTTCGAGTGACGAGGCTACGTTTCACCTACGCGGGAAGGTCAGCAGGCATAATCTGAGATTTGGGACTCACAAAATGCACATGCAATTATGGATCATGAACGGAATTCCCAGAAGATTAACGACTTCTGTGCGATAACCAACCGTCAAGTGTTTGGACCTTTTTTCTCTGAGCAGACAGACAGGCATAACGTACCTCGACATGTTCTCAGCACGGCTTCCCCCAATTAGAAGAATTGCCCAATTTCGTATTTTAGCAAGACGGTGTTCCTCTTCATTGGCACACAAGGGTCTGGGAGTACCTCAACGAACACCTTCCAGGACGTTGGATTGGCCGTACTGGATTGAATAATGTTCCATTGATGTTATGGCCCCCACGGTTACACGACCTAACACCCTGCGACTTTTTCGTCTGGGAGTATGTGAAGGACACTGTCTTCGTACCATTCATTGCCGCAGAACTTGGATAAGTTAAAACAGTGAATACGTCATGCATTCGCTTCCATTACAGAGGATATACTGGAACGTGTATGGAATGAACTTGAATATCGAATTGACATCTGCCGTATCACAAGTGATGTATTTTAAATAAAGTCATCTTTGAACTGTTTTTTTTTATTCTTTTTGACTAGCCCTGTATATAGCGCACTGTCTATCTGTTTGTTTGTTTGTTTGTTTCTCCATAATTCTGAACTGGGCAACCCCCGAGGCTGAAATTTTGCAGAGGACCTCGAAGACCCGGGGAGTGTCATAGGTTAGGTCCCGTTCACGTCCGACCCGTTCACGTCCGACCCGTTCACGTTCAGGTCCCGTTGGCCTCCTAATCTCTTCTAATAGATATATGTTTCTCTCTTATACAAATCTAAAGTTTTATTCCGATCTTAATGAAATTGTGCACACTTGACCTTCAAAGCAAGAGGAAGATCACCGTCTACATGAAATTTCGAAAAATTATAACTGTTCCTCCTGTCCCAAAAAAACTACGTATTAGTAGTGAATTTGATAATGTAATAAGAATAAAGTTTTTTCGTGGTGCATGTGCTCCTTTATTGTTGATACATCCAAAGCACGGTCTATAGATATTCATGGTCATCGAGCTCCATTGTTAAAAGGAAGCTAAAGTTTCTAGCTCCCAATAGGGCGGGAACCAATGACGTATATTAAAGATAGACTCCGAATCCTATTGTTGTAACTTGAAGCAAATTGGGAAGCTCCATGCCCATAACTGTCATGGCCAAAAGTGAGTGAAGATAATGCAAAAGACATGGCTAAACAAAAGAGTACTGATTAATAATTCTTTCACACGCCGATCACAGAGTGATAATTTTATCTTTTCGTTTACTTTGTATTTGAAGTATTTTATTATATTTTATAAACAATTTTTCGATCATGGTTTCAATTTCAATTTCGTTTCGATTGTCTTTCAGTTACGTATTTTCATTTTAGTTACGTATTTTTGATTTATTTTTGTGGAAAATGATTCCTGATCCTTTTTCTTGTCTGTTTGTACAGTTGTACGCAGTTTAACTTTGTGGAATGGTTTTGAATTAATTATTTCTCGGGCCCAAAATCTTCAAAAACAAAGCAGCCAGACAGCTGATTACTCCACGGCTCACTCCTGCCCAGAACTATCATGGCTCAATTTGCTTCACTTTTTGCCGCTGTTAACAATAGGGTTCGGAGTCTATCTTTAATATACGTCATTGGCGGGAACTCTATTGAAAAGTGGCGCTGCATGTACATTCGGCCCAAAAACGCCTGCAGCGCTGCCCTATCGACAGACAGAAACTTTACTTTCATTTTCAGTTTCAATGAAAAACCTCTATCGCAGGTCACGGTTGGCCCTGGTGCGATCTATGCGGCACCTGGCGCGATCTGTTTTCCTTAGCTTCTCGAAATAATGGAAAATGGCCGAAGCTTGATGACCATGAATATCTATAGACCGTGATCCAAAGCATTTCTCTACGCGTACACATACTTTTGCAGCACACAGGAGATTTTGTTCCTAAATACCATCATCATGATATGATTACCGCTATCGCCATTGTGACTCAAATAAAACGAAAATTATTTATTTTATCCAAAGTGTATAAAATACTCCCCAAATGCGTTAAGGCACTTATCTCGCTGTGTAACAAGGCGTGTAATTCCTTTATGGAAGAAGTTTTTCGGTTGCGTGTGGAACCATTCCAAAACCTCTTCCTTCACTTCATCGTCCGACTGAAACCTGCGGCCTTTCAGATATTTCTTGAGATCCCCAAACACGCGAAAATCACATGGGGATAAGTCAGGGCTGTAAGGTGGATGCTGCATTGCTTCCCAGTTGAACTTTTTGATGAGGTCTACTGTTGCTTTCGTGAGGACGCGCATTGTCGTGGAGAAGAAGCATCCTTCTGTAAGAAGTACAGGACGCTTGCATTTGATGGCCGCGCGCAGTGCCTTCAATATTTCCCCATATCGTGCTGCGTTAACTGCGGTGCCTTTTTCAAGAAAGTCCAGTAAAATCAGGCCTTTGCGATCAAAAAACACGGTCAACATCATCTTCTCCGTGCTGTTTGCGATTGCTTTTGATTTTTTTTCGAGGGTGGTGACTCATAATGCTTCCATTGACGATTTTGACGTTTGCTTTCGGGCTAGAAATGAAAGCACCAAGTTTCATCCCCTGTAACGATTCTATCGAGAAAACTCTCTCCTTCCTGTTCATAACGAGTCAAATGTTGCAGGAACATGGCCATTCGAACTCCAAGTTGTTCTGATGTCAAATGATGCGGGACCCATCGTGCACAGATTTTTCTGTAGTGCAGATGGTTCCTGATAATGTGAAGTGAACAGTTCCACGACTAAGGCCACTTTTAGCAACCACGATATAGATTGTCACTCTTCTGTTTTCCTTTAAGGCAACGTCAATTTGGCGTTGGAATCATCCGTGATGGCGCGGTTTGCTTGTCAAGGTCGTTGATCATCTTGCAATGATGACCGTCCCTCCGAAAGCCTCTTGCTCCATGCCCAAACACGAGTGAAGGTTAGGCAGTCATTTCCATAGACGTTCTGCATACGACGATGAATTTCAGAAACTGTAACTCTTTCACATGTCAAAAAACGAATTACTGCTCCCTGTTCCTGACCGACAGAGACATTGTAAAGCCAATAAGTTGCTCATTCTTCCGCTACTTAATAACAGGCGTACTTGTGAAAAATGAATTAGTGGTATTATCGATTTCTTTTGTGCATTAGTTAAAATAAACTCGGGAATTGTATAGCGTAAATTTTTTCGTTGATTCCATTTTGTTGTTTGGATGAAGAGATCACGTGAAGAGCTTCGAAGCGCGAGCTATCGTTCTTTCTCAAGTGTTGCAATACTTGCAACCTATTGTTCAATTGTTGAAAACAAACACTTACGGTCCTACACGTTGTCTTTTTTTCCCACCAAAATTTTCGTTTTCATTTGTACGACCCTTTTATACAGAGTGTTTCATAATTGGTCTCCCGTCTTTAGGTCCAAATAACGACTCAAGGGGAACAGATTGGGGGAAAATGAATATTGATTATTTGGTTTTAATGTCCCCTAATTCAGAATAAAAACATTTCGCGTTCCTGGGGGTGAAGGGGTAAATTTTGAAAATTTTAATTTTGTAGGGGTAGGGGTTAGACCCCATGTGTTATTTAGAAAGTTGTAGAGCATCATGTAAAATGTGGGTTTAGCAAAAAAACCCGGTGAAAAAATCTCATCCCCTCCCCTTTATCGAGTGGGTATAGTGAAAGGTATATGGCTAGCTAATGTAGACAAAAACATTTCCCATTTCCCATGTACAGTTTTCAAATTTCATAATGTTTTTCCTGGGGGGGGAAGCCCGGTCGAGTTTATTAGCTTTTCAGGGTAACGACTCATTCATTCTCATTCATTTTCAAATGTAGGCCCTACTGTTTTCTAATAAGTATGGTTTTTTATCCATATCGGTTAGCCATACCTTTCACTTTACCCACTCGATAAAGGGGGCAGGGCATGAGATTTTTTTATTGGGTTTTTTGCTAAACCCACATTTTACATGATGCTCTACAACTTTCTAAATAACACATGGGGTCTAACCTTTACCCCTACAAAATTTAAATTTTCAAAATTTACCACTTCACCCCCAGGGACGCGAAATGTTTTTATTCTGAATTAGGGGACATTAAAACCAAATAATCAATATTCATTTTCCCCCAATCTGTTCACCTTGAGTCGTTATTTGGACCTAAAGACGGGACACCAATTATGAAACACCCTGTATATATCGTCACATATATAAATATTGGACATATATACAGAAAAATGAACACATGTAAAAAGCTTGAATTAATAGAGTAAAAATTCATATTGAACAATCGAAAAGAATTTTTAAAATGCTTCCAATGGATGGCCCTCCAACTACCGCCCTTTAGCAGTTCTATACGACTTCGCTCGCTTTGGAATGTTGAGTGAGTTGGACGCAGTGCCGGAGAAATAAGGTGTATAATAATGTTCTGTATATTCATATTCAGAAATTGCAAAATTTCATCCAAAAAAGAGGCCGAGCAACGCCGGGTATATCTCTAGTATAAATATAAGGGGTACATATATGTCATTAAATCCATCCATATTTAAATACACTACCCTATCAAAAGTCATGGGACAACACTTTAATAGAAACACTCAAAACTATCCATATTTTAGTATCTTGTTGGTCCACGTTTTACAGGTTCTACTCTCTGGAGCATACTGTCCGCAAGTTTTTGATACGTTTCGACAGGTAATTTTCGCCATTCTGCCATAAGTCTCTTGGACAGTTCGGTCATGGATTTCGGGCGTTCCGCACAAGGGCGCAATCGACGTTTCAACACGTCCCACAGATGTTCGATGGGGTTCAGATCGGGGCTCTGTGCAGGTCAGTCAAGTTCTCGAACCCCCTTTTCATCAAACCATCTGCCTACAGCCCTTGCTTTATGGAACGGTGCGCTATCGTGCAGAAACAGAAAAGGGCCATTGCCAAAGTGCTGCCAGAGAGATGGGAGTGCTGCGTTGTCCAGAATGTCTTGGCAATGCTGTGCGTTTAGATGTCCTTCCACAGAAACGATTGCACCCAATCCAGACCATGAAAAGCACCTCCACACCATCGCCAACCCTCCGCCGAACTTCACCGTGGGCACAACATAGCTTGGCAGGTAACGTTCGCCATACCCAAACCCGTCCATCCGATTACCAGATGGTGTAGCGGGACTCATCACTTCATTCAACCATTCGCCATTGATCCAGAGTCCAATGTCGTCGCTCTTTGCACCATGGCAATCTCCTCGCTGCGTTCCTGATGTGAGGTTTGTGGGCTGCCGCTCTGCCATAAAAATCCATTGCATGAGGGTGCTCGCAGTTATTTCCGTCGTCTCTATGAACGATCTTGTCAGTCCATCAAGCGATGTGTGACGATTCGCAGTGACCACATTACGAAGAGCCCTTTGGTCTCTGGCCGACATGATCTTGGGTCTTTCAATCCTAAGCGGAACTCTTGTGGTGCCTTTCTCTTTCCATGCCTGGATGACGTTGTGAACGGTCGATTTCGGGATGTTTAGGAGGGTTGACGTCTCTTTAAGAGTTTTGCCTGCGAGATGGCACCAAACAATTGTACCTCTTTGGAAGTCTGAAAGCTCTTTTCTTTGAGACATTCTTATAGCATTCATGCAAGCATCATCTCATAATAGCATACTATCTGTTATGTAGTGCTGGGAAGAATGCTAACAGTGAAATTGCAAAGGAATGTACCATTTTCATGCAAATCAGGGTTGTCCCATGACTTTTCATAGGGTAGTGTATGTAATCACTTGCTAACATGGCATATTATTGACTGATTAACAATTTGTTATTTAAGGGCATTACTTAATCAGTTTGTTTATTAATTATGTGTTTATAACATTCTCTTATATATTTGTTCAAAATCTTCTCCATTTACTTAGTTGTTAGAAAATCACTCTCCAACCATGTCAATTAACCGATTTCATAGCTCCGCCCAATTCACATGACTGGTAGCAATATGGCTGCCACTGTGGGAAAACAAACGGACTGATAGCGCGATTAAAAAAGTATCAGTCTTATCATAGTTTTCACAAAACAAGTTGAATCATTTATAGTTATTTCAACATATACTTTCCATTTAAACTGTATTTTTGACTGAAGGATAGCGTACACGTTGAAATAAAATTTTTGTATTTAAAAAATTATGCTGAAGAAAAAGTTTTCATTATTGCATATAATAATCACACTTTGAAAAAAAAATTGAAAAAAAAATATTTTTTTTAGTTTTAATCATGGTAAGTTTTATTTTTAAAAAAACATAAATCATGACATTTACAAAATAAATATCCAAATCCAAAGATTTTTTTTAAACTATTATTTATGATGATGTAAGTTCGTGATGCCCATATTCTTTCATTTTCTAAGTTGCATCGTTCAAAAAAAATTGTCAACGGACACAAAGAGAATTTTACATTTATAAACGACCATCACATAAGCTGTCGATTTCTACGCAATAAAGCATTTTATTGTCGTGGACCGCGTCAACGATTTTTCCGAGCGTCATGCGACTTGGGGGCTGCAGTTTAGCCATAACTGATGTAAGTGAACCGAGATTAAAACAAAATAATTCAAACCAATAAATTAAAAAGAAAAATATTTAACATTAACTTTATATTTTTAATGCACTTAAAAAACTGGGATCCGGACAAAAATCCCGCCGGAAATATCACACGGACAGAAACCCCGCCACCATCGGTTAAAAACTCCAACTTCCATCAGACAAAATTCTATTTTAAAATCCTCCTTCCGGTTTTTTTTTACATCCATAAATTTTATTCCTTTTTATTTATTACTAGCTGTTTACCCGGCCTTGCTTGGGCTGTTTTTTTAATGAAATGTTGCAATTTTTGTGTGTGAAAATTCAGAAAAAGTACACATGTAAAAAGCTCAGAATTTTTATAGAAATACAAGTTTTAGGTTCTGCTAAAGGGCCGTATTTGGAGACGCTATGCATTGGGAGCTTTTTAAAATAAATCTTTTTGAATTTTCAACATGAAATTTTACTATTTGAATTGAAAGCTTTTTTCGTTGCTCGAGCTCAAATTCGAAGAAATTTTGATTCATCTGAATGTGAATACACAGCCAAAATGAGCACATAAAAAACGTTCAGGATTAATAAACCATTAAGAAATGACATAACCAAGTACCGAAAGGCTAAACTAAACCATTCGCGAAACCATACTTTTCAACTGTAGTTTGTTAACATTGAAAATTTCTGATGGACCATAATGATAACATTAAACCAAGTACCTTTAAACTGTCATTAACTTTACATTGTATTCATTATTACACATCATTCCAAGTGGTTTGATACATTGCATGCCATATCCTAGCATTGAAAGTTCCAATGAACCACAATGGTTCCACTAAACCAGGTACCTTTGATCCAATTTCGACTATCATTAATTTTACACATCATTCATGACTCATCATTTCAAGTTGTTGAAATACAGGGTGGGGCAACATAACTTCCTGATTTCAAAACGCAATAAAACCCATTTTATGAGTCATTTATGTCGTATATATTTAATTTATAATTTGGGTACATATTTAAAGTTTTGTTTTAGACAGTTTTGAAAATCATATGAGGTAAGTGACGTCCTCCCTGGTCCATACACTGAATAAGCCGATTTCTGGCATTTCTCTTAGCATGGAGTATTCGGCAATTTCTGCCCGGATGTTGGCCCTCAGGTCTTGCAGGGTCCTTGGATGGTTAACATAAATGCTGGTTTTCAAAAAAAATCCCAAAAATTTCGCAAGGGGCCAAATAGTGGGAGCGGGTTGGCCTTTCCAAATCGCCCCTTAATGAAATGAGGTGCTCCAGGAAGTGTTCCATCAAAACAGCAATTGATGCCCTTTATATGTGAGCCGTTGCAACGTCCTGTTGGAACCAAATGTCCCCTAAGTTCAATTCATCATGTCGTGGGAAAAAAATTTCCTCCAACATGTTCACATACTGATCTGAATTCACTGTCACTGTTACCTCAATTTCTTCGACAAACCAGGACCATTAACCCCAGCTGAGGAAATTGCATACACCACTGGAACTTTAGATGAATGCAAAGGCGTTTGATGCAATTCTCGGGGGTTGTTGTCGGCCCAGTAGCGCATGTTCTGTTTGTTGATGCATCCAGTTAAGTTAAAATGGGCTTCATCACTGAAAAACACAATCGCCAGCTTGTAAGGATGTTAATGAAGGTCATCGTGAAGAATTCGCCTCATTGAACGATCGGAAAGTCCAAGGGCAAACGCATGTTTGCGCGCAGAATGCCGTGAGGATCGCAAGACTGAAACTCTCCCTACCTCAATGTTCACACGTGATCTGATTGGCCGAGGGAATCCATGAAACAATTGGCGATGTTTGTCTGAACGTAGTGACCCATGAAACAATTGATTTTCGGTCCGAAACACGGCCCAACACGGCTGTATTGAAGCACTGTAGGAAGGCGCGCCTGGTTGCCATCACAGACTTCGAAAAACAGGCCTCGACAGCAAACGCTCGCAATTTACAGTTCCCACGCATCATGGTGACTGAACTGGAAGAGAACAAAACTTTAGAACTACGCCTGTCGAATGCGACCACTCCTGCCCCTCTGCGGCCGCTACAGCCTGAATGGCGCACATTTCAAAAAAAGAAACTATATTGCCCTACCCTGTATTACATGCAATTTTTTAGCATTAAAAGTTACCGTGAACTATAATGGTTCCACAAAACCAGACGCCTTTGATCCTATTTCGGCTATCAATAATTTGATGTTATAGTCATTCATGACACATCATTCCAAGTTGTTTGATATAAAACATGCCATTTATTTATTTATTTTATTTAGAAAAATAATTACAAAAATTTCCTAGCCGGAACCAGTGTGGCCAAGGGCCGACGAGTTAGGTCTCAGGAAGATAAAGTACAAAAACACGAAACTAAAAAGAATAAGTAAAAATTAGAAAACCAAAATAATGATAATAATAAACAAGCCAATAAAAAATAAATGCTAAGCAAAGATCCATAAACAATAAAAAGCAAAATTAGGATTACAAAAAATAAAATAGATTAAAACAAGTTAAGAGGAAAAAGGTTTTATCAAACCAAGCTTTTATAATGTTTTATTTAGTGGCAACAATACAGCTTAATTTTGCAACAATAAACAATAGATACATTTACTCTCGCCATAACGAAATGTCCAACTGTTACAACAATCAATTCGTAGTAATGAGTTACTACCATTAGAACACGAACCAATGAACCGATTTGAAAATTTTTTTCTTTATCATAAACTAGCAAAGGTACCCGGCGTTGCCCGGGATAATTACACTTGTAGGTAAACAGAACAATCTCAAAAAATTAAATTAAATTTTGCAATATC
>JAHWFO010038665.1:77939-95375 GCA_023313115.1 Rhysida immarginata | reverse complement strand
TGCAATATCTTAAAAATAAACACATGAAAATGCTTAGAATTAATACAATAAAAATTCTAAATTTAAATTCGAAAAAAATCTTTTTAAAGGCTCACAATGGCTGGACCTCTCCAATAATTTCTTACTCACGTAATCTTACCTCAGATGTATACTTAGTGTTGTTGCAATTTCCACTCTTCTCTCGATGTGTTGAAGCAAAACTTGGCCATTCATCACTGTGCAGTCTAGCGGTCGCCGATTCTTCTATTTACTTGCTTCCCATTTGCTCAATACATCACGGAGTTAAAGGAGTGCTTCCTCTGTCGTCTTTCCACTCTTTCTCAATACTCTGCTAACTCTCCATTATCTCCAGTTACTGATCATTTTTAAAGATTTTCGAGAAACTGTTAAGTACTAAGAACTCTCTTTTCTAAGAAAAACCTGAATAACAGGAATTCTATGCATTGTTACAAATTGAAACTTATCCATATTACATCATCATTTTATGTTCATTGTTATAATTCTTGGAAAGATTGCTTTAACATTACATCATCATTCTGTGCTCATTGTTATTGGTGAATTGCGCGTTGATACCATTGTTGATGCGAACACAATGGGCCTATTGTTGCACAGACTTTGCCTTGCATTGTTGGTCATGAGATATATATTGTTGGTTCATGCAGTGTGTTTGTGAATTGCGTGCTGATACCATTGTTGATACCTATTGTTGTACAAACTTTGCCTTGCATTGTTGGTCATGAGATATTTCTCATTAATATGCCTTGCTATAATCATGAATATCGATTTTTTATCGATATTTATTATTTTTCCGAAATCTGAGGTAGACAGTGACCTTCCTCATGCTTTGAAGGTCATGTATGCGAAATTTTATCAAGATCGGAATAAACTGTAGATTTGTATAAAAAACATACAAACAGACCCACCCACCTACCCACACACAAACATCCTTCTTTATATATATAGATAGATAGATTGTCATCGATTCTGCATAAGTGTGTCAAATTGCAGCTCCCTAGCTTGTCGGAAAGTTGGTTTAATATTGATTACAAGATTTGACCTAAACAAACTAACACAGCAAAGTTAATAAAAGCTTATAAAAAATTAACAAGGGTTAGTAGGAGAACAAGTATAAAACAGGAATGTTTTAACTTTCCTTTTAAAAGAAGCGGGAGTCGGAGAAGCACGAAGAGCGACAGGTACAAACGACCACCATCTGATGCCAGCATAAGAAACGCAACGACGTTGAAAATTCCTTCGGACCAATGGAAGGCGGATCGAGTTCACAGACCGCGTAGCATAGGAATGAAAATGCAAATGATACCGGATCGAAAAAGGCGTCGAGAGCTTTAAGTGACCATTAATTGCCTTATAAATGAACGTTACTAATTGTAAAATATAAATTTGATAAATGGACAAGACTCCAAGAGAAGAACAATAGTGCGAAACAGGCGTAGATTTACGTAGTTTTAGTAAAACTCAAAGAAACCATTTTTGGATTCGGTAAAGCCGACACAGATTGAAGTTAGAGGTTGAACCCCAAAATTGAATGCCATAACAAAGCATTGAATGAATCAGCGCATGGTACAATAATAATAGAATCGTGGGAGGAAGGTAGTGAAGACGCGAGATTAAACCCAATCTTATAGAAAGTGACTTAACTAGCTCATTAGTATGCGTATTCCAAGACAAGTCAGGGGATAAATGAATGTCCAAGTACTTAAAGGAGCTAGTAGGATAGAGAGGCTTAGAATTATAAAAAATAGGCAATTCAATAGGAACATAACGCTTGTTACGTTGATGAAAGCTTGATACGCTTAGGAGAAGACGAGGATTTTAATTGATGAATGACCTTGGCTGTCTCTTCCAGAGAGGCAAGGAACAAAAATAAAGAAAAGGAGATAGAAGGGAGCTCAAAAGGATAGGCTTGAGAAAGGACCGAACTATCAGAAGACGAAGGTAACAATGTCTCTAGGAACTCGGACAGGAGAGAGGAATTGAGATTATGAGGATCTGCAAATGGGGATGTAACAGAGGAAGAGCCGTTAATCAAATTGTTAATTGAGCGCCATTTAGCTCTATTATTCGAAATGTTTTGGAAGAATTGGGCGTAATAAGAGTGTTTAGTGGATTAATAATACTACGGACAAAATTGGAGAAGGTTTGAAATTTAGTTTTGGTTCGCTGACAGGAGTTACGACGGAATCTCAGATACAAAGCATTCTTATGAGAAATTAAATTCAAAATGTATGTGTTCATCCAAGGCTTTTTGAAAGGACGATTAATATTGCAAGGAGAAGGTAATATAAATGGAAAATAACGATCGTAACTAACGAAGATATGGGATAAGAACCTCTCCATTAGAACATCAACATCCTCAGTGGTGCCCAAAATGTCAAGCCAATCCGTTAAATCCAGATAAGAATGAAAAATGGCCAGTCTAGGAAAAGTAACTAATCTATCTCTGAAATGTGAAGGTTGACTTACAGGCAAAGATAAAGAAGTCTGAAAATAAAAAATAGAGAAGTGGTCAGAAATGGCCAAATCCAAAGAACCGCTAAAACAGTCATCAGTATGAGCCGCAAAACATTGATCTAAACAAGAATAGAAATTATAAACCGAGGAAAAGTGAGGAAAAGAAAAATCGGTTTGAGACAGGCCAGCGCAAGACATTAGGTCCCGAAAGTTATCAGAGTTAACAGAAATTAAGAAAAGTCTAAATTAAAATCGCCCATAAAAATTATTGACTTGGAAGATAGACTAAGGTCCAAAAGTAGAGAGGATAGAAAATTCAAAAACACAGAAATTTTAACGGAAGGAGGGCGATAAATAGTAATAAAAAAAAACCTTATTATTAACAAGAACTGTTAGTATCTCAAAATCCACCGTAATCATTGTATACTGCGAACAAATAGAAAAATAAAAAGGGCAAGACCACCAACTGTCTTAGACGTCCGATGGATTGAAGCTGAGGAGTAACCATCCAAAGGGGGAATGTCAGCAGACGAACGGGTCCAAGTTTCGGTCAGAGAAATAATATGCGGTAAAGAACTTAACATAGAAAGAAAAGTATGAAAATATGAAAAATTTGCTTTGATGCTGCGAATATTTAGACAGCACAAAAATTAATTAATTAATGATCTAAACAACCCGCGGGTTGCCCCCAACAGGCCGAAGCCCAACACGGGGTTTTCATATTATAATAAAGGACAATCACAAACATCCATGCCCCAAGCGGGATTCGAACCCGCGACTTGCTGGTTGCGAGAGCGATAAGACCTGCGCCTCAGCGCTCTCGGTCAACAAGCCGGCAGCAGTTGAAGATAAATAAGAGCAGTTGAAGATGTCCGGAAATCGATTAGAAAGTAAAGCATTAAAATCATCTAAAGGAATAGGGTTGCTAAAAGACATCTCCAAACAGAAAAAACAAAAAAAAAACCCGGGGGGGGGGGAAGTCGAAAGACGGAATTGAAATGGAATCCTAAAATAAAAAAACAGACAAAAAAGAGGAAAAAATACCAGTAAACTCAGATGAAAGAAGGAAGAAATAAACAAAACAAAAACTAAGAAAATAATACTAGAGAATAATAACAAAAATTAACTTTAAAAAAAAATTGACATAAAATGCAATACAAAAAAGACAATTCGAAGACAAAAAATTAAAAAAAATTCAAATACAAAGCCAATTGTTAATTTACAAGCTGGAAATCGCTAACTGAGCGAAGTATGACTATCTTGCCAGTCGAATTCCTGGTCATTATCTTTCCACCATATGACCATACATTCCTAGGGCCGAACTTAGATTTGGCCGCATTCAGAAGACGAAACCGGGAAGGAGTAAGCTCTTCGACGATAACAAATGCGGAGCCACGCAGCTTATGGCGATTTTTTAGATTAAGGTCTTTCAACACTGGAGAAGCAAACTGTATGATCACCGCACGGGCCTTCTGTGAAGCACGGGAACCCAGCCTATGTATGGCCGAGAAATCGGAGACACTGAGCAGGACATCTAGTTTAGAGGCAAATAAGTCACGGTATTTGTCCGATAGATTTTCAGACGGTTCTTCTGGCAAATTAAAAAGACGAATATTAACTCGGCGAGTGTAGTGTTCAATGTCATCAACGTGTGCTTTAAGCGGGTCTGTATAGGTAGAGAGAACTGAGATGACAGGATTATCTGGCGCATTTGATTGACAGAGCAGGGCCAGGGACGAATCGAGCGATGATAACGAGAATCAATGTCGTTTAAACGAGATTCCGTAGCAGAAATGCGAGCAGCAAGATCCAGTAAAGCAGAGTCTATTAAGTCAACTAGAGTATCCACAGTGGAGGAATTATCAAAATATTTTGCGATACCTCACTCAATGGCTGACTCAATGGACTCATCCGCTAAAGTCTTCCCGGGAGAGTCGACGGGGTTGTGCCGGGTAGAAGGTTTCCGAAGAGACGAAACATTTTTATCTTCCTTCGGCATTTTAGAATAAGTCTCAAAAACACACAATAAAGCACAGAACTGACCAGAAATATTCCACATAAAAGGAGAGATGAGAGCAATTAGATCATCATAGCAATAAAATAGGAATCCATTTCAATTCCAAGAGAGCAAATTAACTGCGTGCAATCTCGTCCGTCATCTTGAAAAATAAAAAATGCCATATCTTAACATTTAAAGTTTCAGTGAACCATAATGGTACCACTATAGCAAGTGCCTTCGAACCAATTTCGACTATCATTAATTTTACGTTGTGGTCATTCACTCATACTATTCCAAGTTGTTTCATATATAACTTGTCATATCTCAGCACTGAATGTTCCAATGAACCATAATGGCTCCACTAAACCAGGTGCCTTTAAAACAATTTCCATTATCATTAATTTTACATTATATTCATTTATGACACGTCATTCCAAGTTGTTTGATATATAATATCTTAGATCTTAGCATTGAAACTTCCAATGGACCATAATGATACCATTAAACCACGTACCATTGGACCAATTTGGATTATCATTTAGTTATAAAAATTCGAGACGCATCATTCCAAGTTGTTTGATATATTACATGCCACATATTAGTATAGAAAGTTTCAATGAACAACATAGTTCCACTAAATCCCAGGTGCCTTAGAACCAATTTCGACTATCATTAATTTTAATTTATATTCATTCATGACACGTCATTCCAAGTTGTTTGATATACAGGGTGTCAAAAAGCCTGGTAACATGGCAGATATCTCGGAAATTAAGCATTGTACGAAAAAATGTCCATAATCAACAGTGAGTTATTTCGTATGGGAAATTCATTAGCTGGGGGGGGGGGGGTAAGTTTGAAATCTTAAATACTAACCACTATTTTTAATGTTATATTCAGATTGTACCCAATATTCGAGAAATGTTTTATTCTTGGTGTTCTTTCAGTTGATTCAACCGTTTAGGAGATAGAGACCCTGAAATTGTGGAACTTTTAAAGTTTTTAACCCAATTTTACCGATGAAGTCAGAGATAGAGAGTGAGTCTTACAAACATTCCTATTCTAATTTTTCATGTGTTTAAGAATACGAAGGCAGAATTTCAAAAATCCAATATTTTTCAATAAATACTCACAGATTCTGCCTCCATAGGACTGCTGCCCCCAAGACTTTGCTTGTGCACTAAAAATTTTGAATTTCTGAAATGTGACTTCGGATTCTTAAAGACCATTAAAAAGTTGAATAGGAATGTCTGCAAGACCCACTCTCTATCTCTTTGTCTTCATCGATAAAATTGGGTTCAAAACTTTAAAAGTTCCACAATTTCAGGGTCACTATCTCCTAAATGGCTGGATCAATTGAAAGATCACCATGAATAAAACATTTCTCGAATATTGTGTACAATCTGAATATTGATGACTTTTTTGGCACCCTGTATTATATGCCATATCTTACCAATGCATATCTTACCATATCTTATCAAACACTACTTTTAAAATGCTCTCAATAGATGGCGACACAAAACTGAAACTAAAACTTTACAAAAAAACGAAAAATTGTTTTAAAATGCTCCCAAAGGATGGCGCTACCATATGAATATCGATTTTTTATCGAATCATATCGAAATTTTTTTTTTAGAAATATCAAGTAGACAGTGCTCTTCCTCTTTCTTTTAAGGTCATGTGTGCACAATTTCATCAAGATTGGAATAAAACTGTAGATTTGCATAAGAGACAAATATATATACATACATAGAAGATTTTATAAGTATTTTAATATTTTGTATAAAAAAGAATCAATTTGGATGTTTCTTTAAAATTTAGAAAACTGAAGTTTTACAGTTGTACGCAATTCTAAGAAATATTGATGTGTCATTACTGATGACACAAGAAAAATAAAACAATCACAATTTTAATGTTTTTCTTTTTTTTCCCACTAGAGAGGAGTGGCAGAAATAAAAAAAATAAAATTCTGTATGCAGTGTTACATTGTTTACTGTTATTTCTAAACAAGCAAAACCCATGCAAACAGTCATAACATTAATGACTGATATTATTTTGGACCCGAATCTTCTTGTGTCATTGCTAATTTGATTGTCAATTTCTAATTCAATGCTTCAGGACTTGAGTCCAAATTAATATTCATTTAGAAATATTTGATTATTCTAAATTAACACGTTTCTCAGAAAATAAATACTTGGTTACGTCAATATGGAGTGCCAATCGTTTGCTCAAAATAGTTTTTCCTAATAATTTCCCAAATTTAAAAATATGAATGTTTTCTTGAAAAATTTCAATTGCTAACATCGTGGCTAAAAAAAAAAGAAGAGATAGCTTACGAAAGTAACTTTAATGAAGATAAAAACTTGAACACGTGTGAGCGTTTATTTTTTTTTCTTCCTTTTTTTACAAATAAACATGGAATAACTTTTTTAATAATTTTATTAACTTTTTTATCTCTCGATGATAAAAGAACACAATCGCATTCCTAAAGAAAAGCCCCTAATCTACAGATCTTGTTCTTTAATCCATGTAGTTTGGCTATGTGCCAAGTTTTCGTAGCACGAGCTTGCGCAGTAACGACCTTGTGTCAAGACATTCCAGCTAGACAGTCTACCTAGTACCTATTGAACGCGATAAAATGAACTCTTCCATTTCACCTTACAGTGAGAGAACTCTAGCAAGAATGGCGTGCCATAGAAATACTTAGTTCTAGTTTAACAGTAGCTTTGATAGCTTACCAGAAATGTCCACTGATATTGGCGAAAATGCGAACGATATCATAGAGAGTTAAGTCCTTCGAGGCAACCCAAATCCTCATTAAGAAATCCACGGACGCCGAACGGAACAATGCCGTGACAATCCGCCATGGTTAAAGAAGTTCTTTCCTCCGTAGTTCGGCGAACGCTGCCTTCATTTTTGTGGATATTGAAGAACACTAATTGTTCATAATGGAGAGATAAACCAATTAGAGATACACTAATTGTTACGCTGCTGACTTTTGTAGGCAGGAACTGAAAATTCTCCGTATTCAATTCACCTTCTTTGCCTACGCTCATTCAAATTATTCCAGTTGCTATGCTTTAACAATTTGCCATTAGCAAGCTCGGGACACAGTTCATAATTTTCGGAGCCCGTCTTTTTTTCCTCCCTCTTTGGAAGCCAGAACCGTAATCTTATCCCTCGCTTCCTCTACGTTTCTCGAGTTCCGCGTTCGGGCATTCCCATTTTGTCATGCCGGGTTGGTTGCTCTTTTCCCTCTCTCGTCGGCGATCTTCGCTCTTCTCTGGAGAGCCTGCGCCTTCTTGCTTGACGTCATGGCCGTTTCGGTCGGATAGACATATCTTGTTTTATAAGGCCTAGAAACGGACCGTGACAAACATTTTAATCACAATTTATACATGCTCGTTTCATATATCCGTGAGATTCATTGTAACATGTTAACACTCCAGAGATGGCGCGCGGTCTGTGATACCGCATTTTGAAACTACTTTTTTTTAATGTTCAAAAATGAAATTCATGAATATTTTTTATCTATCACTTAATTTACCTCACTATTAATAGAACACATCAAAAAACAGTTCAATATTATCTAAAAAACGAACTTTTAGAAAGAAATTTAAAAACCCTTCTTTTTCCGTCAGAATTAGACATGACTATTTCAGGAAAGGCATTTATAAAAATAAAATAGTTGAAAATTGATACTTTGCACTATTTTTACTTTTCATGCATATATGCTTTCCTATATAAAAGAAAACCATTATAAAAATGAATAATAGCAATCATTTCTCAGAGGATAAAAGTGCCTATTTTTTATTATAAAAAAACTATAAAATAATTTTTATCGATATTCAAAATTATTTTATTCAAAACTAATATAAAAGAAGGTTAAATATATAAGAAATTATATTTATAGAATAGTTTATTGCTCTTGAAATTCAGAAAACAGCCTTAGTATACTTGCATTATTATTTGAGTTTCGCTCCAAATATTTGTTTTCAAATAAAAGTTTCTAAGTAGGAAAATACAATTAAACAAAAAATATATTGGAATTTAACTGGAGAATATGTTTAGGTAATAAAAAATTTTAAAAAGTAAAAAAAAAATGACTTTTACATCAATTTATTCTAGTAACGAAGTTGGTTGGGGGGGGGGGGGGGTGAACGTGGCCTGGTTGTCTCGTCGGTTGACTCGCTGATCGATGGAGTTAAGCAACTTCAGGCGCGGCCAGCTGCTGGCTGGGCGACAGCCAGTGGCTTGAGGACCACTGCTGGGTGGAACAGCTATTTGGGACACAGCTGTTGGTGGACCTTAGTCTGACCCATTTGCTGAGTGACCAGTGCTGGATGTCCAGCAGCTGGTGATAACCACTGGTTTGTTCGTCCGCCAGCAGCTCTTCCATCATGTAGCCCCCGTGCTTCCAGGCTGCTACTGTCATCTCATAGCAGTCGTTAGTTACTGGGATGGTGCAAAACTCCCTCGAAGGAGTAAGTGCTGCAGATAATCGTTCTGCGATAATCTACCCTCTGTACAAGATAAGATAAGAACGAAGTTGGTGGCGCGCGGTCCCTGAGACCGCACGTCTTATATACACTCTGTTGCAAAATTATAAGATCTCACAACAATGACATTGTTTATTGATTTAAAGTAATCATTGTATTTTTCTTGTAATGTTAATACAAAATAAACACATTTTCAAGTGAAAACGTTTGTTTCAACACTCACATTTTTTAGCAAAATAAGAAAACAAATAAAAATAGCACTCACATCGTTATCACTCGGCTGCAGTGCGCATTGAAGCAGTTCGAAGACTGGTTTAAGTGCTGGAAGTTAAACCTTAACGTCGGAAAGTGCAAGGCTTTGTATTTCAATAGGAAGCTCAAGCGTCCCCCAGATTCTCTTGTTCTGTTCAATAAGAAACTGGACTGGGTGGACAACTACAAGTATCTGGGAGTTGTCATTGACTCAAGACTCTCATGGAACCGGCATATGTCCTATGCTCTGAACAAAGCGAAGAGGGCTAAGTGCAGTATCATAGCTCTTATGGGTCGCAACAGCGCCCTCAGCATTGACAACAAGCTACTTCTGTACAAATCGATTATCCGGACCATACTCCTCTATGGCATGCCTGCGTGGGCGACTATCTGTAAAACCAGATGGAGTGAACTACAGTCATTCCAGAATGTTACCCTGAGGACCATTGCTCAGCTGGACAGAAGGACGGTGAAAAACCAATCCATCCACATGGATTTAAACACGGCCCATATCGGAAAGTTTATACAGGATCTCCTTTTGATTATGATACAGAAGTTGAAGACACATGACAATAAACTAGTGAATGGAATACTGAAGAACTCATTGAATATGAACTGGCATACGAAGTATCATAAACCGAGGCACGTTCTTGACGTCAATTTTGAAGATTGTTACATATATACCAGGTGGGCAAGAAATAACGTGAGGTGTTCAGAGTTCGCTAGCGGGAATTCTATTAAGCCAGATGCAGTACATTTTGGTGTATATACTTAGTGGAACATGCAGTTTCGATTTCTGCAAAAAAAAAAAAAAAAATAGTACCAAAAGTCGCCATAGGGGGCGCTTATTTCAAGAAAACAATGAATACCTAATTGTCAAATGAACAAATACCGTACAAACTAACTTTAGTAACAACAATAAGCAATGTTTTATTTTTAATTACAAATGTGTTTCAATAGGGAGTGCAAGTGTGACGTCAGTCCTTGGAATTCTTCAGTCACGTGACTCGATTTGGTTCCAAACAAGTCTTCTCGCTTCGGGATTTAACATGGTTCCAACGTAGGGATGGAATAAAATCGCTTTGTATAAGCCCAGTGTTTATAACACATTTAAGATGTGAAATTGTTTAGTTCCTCACTGCTCAAGAAGGAGCCAAAACAGCGATTTAGACATCTATCGTTTTCCCAAAGAAAGAAAGATCCGCGAACGATGGCATTCTTTTGCTAAGTGATTAAAAGTGATTAAAAAGCGTTCTAATATTAATGTATAAATTATATAATGGGATTAAATGTCTTAATAATAGTATCAATTACACAAATAAACATAATAATTTAAGAGATGTCATTTTTACTGGCCGCCCGTTTCAACGTTACTAGTACGTATATTGCGTGGTTCCAATGTTTGGAACCAGCGATCCCATTTCCTAGGCTCTCGGCCCGTTCATCGCGCAAATGACGTCAGCTGTGACGTCGTCACTTGCACTCCCTATATGACCACCAGTGTGCTGTCCCAATAGCTGCATGCGGTACACGACATTTTCTACGGCAGCTCGCAGCATATCTGCATTAATTAGTCTGATATGTAACGTTATTTGATCCTATAAGGTTGAGAGGTCAGGAACATGTGCTTGATACACAAGGCTTTTCAAATATCCCCATAACCAAAAATCACAACGGCTGAGATCAGGCGACCTGGATGGCCATACCATGGGAAATGCACGACTAAAAAAAAACGTTCTCGCAAGATCTGCTGCACCTGACGTCCGATGTGCGGTGGCGCACCATCCTGCATAAAAATGGTAGAATCCAGACAACCCTTTTCCTGCAATCGTAGTATCACAAAATTCTCAAGCATATCGGCATATCTGGCAGAATTGACGGAACAAATCACCGGTCCACGGGGACGGATTTCTTCAAAAAAGTACGGGCCGATGATGAAAGAAGCAGTAAAGCCGCACCATACTGTTAGTTTCGGTGAATGCATAGGGGTCGGCAGACACACTTGTGGATTTGATGCAGCCCAAATACGGCAGTTGTGGATATGGATATCACCATTCAAATAAAAATGTGCCTCATCACTCCATAAAATTTGCCATGGTCATGCATCATCCACTTCCATACGTTCTAAAAATCTCAACGAAAAGTCAGTTCGGGTACGTTCATCTCCAAGAAGCAATTGTTGAACAGGTGTGAGTTTATAGGGATAAAATGTCAATATCTTATGCAATATTTTCCTCACCGTCGAATATGGGATATCTGTTTGGCGTGCTATTGCGTGTGCACTGCTTGTACCCTGCACAGTAGTCATCTCCTGTTCCACAACAGCAGTTGCAACTTCTTCAACGTGTTGCTGCCTGATTTGTTTGCGTCCCCGGCCTGGTTGCACTCCTAGAGTTCCGGTAGATTCAAATCGTTCAATCATTTTCCGTAAGTTAGTTATGCTCATCGGTCCTCTTCGTAACGTTTTCATTCGCCGGAATTCACGAAGGGCAGCACTTGCATTGCCGCTCTTCTGATAAAACAACTTGACTAATAACGCCCGGTCAGGCAGAGTAAGCGTCATCGTCAGGCCATTCGTTCGTGAATGATGGGAGATCCTCAGCCTTGCCTTTTATTGTCATGATTGCTCAACACGGAACGCGCTTATGCAAATGTATTCATTGTTTTCTTGAAATAAGCGCCCCCTATGGCGACTTTTGGTACTATTTTTTTGCAGAAATCGAAACTGCATGTTCCACTAAGTATATACACCAAAATATACTGCATTTGGCCTAATAGAATTCCCGCTAGCGAGCTCTGAACACCTCACGTTATTTCTTGCCCACCCGGTATTACATACGCATATCTTAGCATTGAAAGTTCCAACAATAACATATGTTACCATTAGGACACGTGCTACTAAATCAATTCCCACTATCATTAATTACTCGTTATATTCATTCATGACACATTGTTACAAGTTGTTTGATATATTACATGCCATAGCATTGAAAGTTCCAGCGTTACCATATGGTACCACTAAGACACGTCCTACTAATCCAATTCCTACTGTCATTATTTACTCGTTATATTCATTCATGACACGTTGTTACGATTATTTGATATATTACATGCCATATCTTAGCATTGGAACTCCAGTGGTACCATATGGTACCATTAAAAACACCTACTACTAAGCAATTCCCACTATCATTATTTACGCGTAATATACATTCATGAGACATCCTTACACCTACATGTGCCACTAGTCAAATATCTGGTATCAATAGTTACTCTTATATATTCGTTCATGATACGTCATGACGATTTGTTTGATATATTACATGCCATATCTGGTTATAGGAAATTTTTAAGGGGATATCAAAGTGGTAGCATTAGAGCACGTTCCATTAGAGCACGTACATATTCCGGCTATCTCACGTTCGAACTTGTTCGTGCTCTGTCCCATGTTAATGGATTGGTGAAAACAGAGTGTGTAAAAGTTGTTTAGTTTTCAAGTTATCGTTATAAATAATAAGCTATCTACGAATAAAAAAAAAATTTTGACCTAGAGACCGATCACCCCTTTCAATAATCGTCGATCACGTGCATCCTGCACGCGCACCATCTCATTAACGTTTAGAGCCCGCGCAGAGCTGAACCGAAGTGCTCAGCACACGTTTTCCTAAATGCAAGGATAATTCGTCTCTTTCAGCAATTCACTACACGCACTCTCTCTGTTGCAACGCAATGCATTGTTGGACTTGTGATTACACACGGACGGATGGACGGACAGCTGGACAAACCGATTACATAAGCACTTTTCTACGAAAATGTGCTAAAAACGTTTTTATGGTTGCTTTTTAACGCTGCGTAATATATCAAAAATTGCAATGAGGCCATTTGGGAACTGTTCAAATAGTCTCTGGTACTTCAGTACGCAGACATTTTGCTTAATGTTACGGAGCAAAGCAGCACTATACCAATCTTTTGACTCCTCCATTTGTTTAAAGCATTTGTTGAAGAGAGCTGTTGTTAGCTTGATTATAAAATAAAAATGTTTAATATAATTGATTAGTATGAATTCTGAATTAATGCCATCATCATAATTTATTTTTAATGGCCAAATGGAATAATTCTAATTAATTTTATTCTCTATAGAACGATCCACAATTTTCCATGACGTATTGGATTGAGCTCGAATTAGATATAGAAATTTAATTTCAGCAGTATTTGAAGTTGGTTTTTATTTTTACTTCATATTCAAATATTAAAAAAAAAACAGCTTACAACACGGAAAAGCATCAGCTGAAGGGAAATCTTACTGAATTCTAACTGATCTATTTTTGTAGGGAAAAAATATAAGCCTAGTTTGATATGATACCCTTTGAAAAATCTCGCAAAAAATATTTTAATGAGTTCTTCTTTCAAATGATAATTAAACTGTTAATTTAAAATTGGAATTCTCCAAATAAGCAAAATAAATAAAAATTATTTTACTGTTATCATCGAGATGCAGTTTAACCTATTTAAAATAAAAGCTGAATTCAATCTCTCTTTTTTAAAAAGAAATGCTGAAATTCAATCTGGATTTAAATCTGATAAGTCGATAACATATTTCTTCATTTTCATTCAGAATCCACGCGTAAGCTTATTATCTCTGCTGAAATTGCTGAGTTTGATAGTTTTAGTGATAACAAATTTTACTCCAGTTCACTTCTATAAATACAGACTATTGCTTCTGCGAAATACAAGTAAATCGCCGATGGAACGTATTCTACGCAAGTAGAAAAAACCAACTCGATAATGCAATAATAAGTAAAATTGTTATTCAAATAATTTTAATTTATTAGCCAATTCGTAAAAGAAATTATAGAAAAGCAATTTTCAAAAATGTTACAATTTATTATGATCTCCTTATGTATGTAAATAATTCTTAGTGTTGATTATTTCACTTAAATTTAGCTTTATCCAATATTTTAATTACTAGTCAATTTATACAGAGTCTCTAAATTCACTTCCTTCCCACAAATCTAGAACGTGAATCTATATCAATGTCTTAAAATTTTAATGATACCAGTATATTTAATGAGAGATTTCTTTTATATCTTTTCCGATTACCTAGAAATATTGCCTAAAATTTTTCAGAAATATAACAAGATGAAAAATTCAAATATAATTTGCTTTCTTTTGGAGATTTTATTTATATCTGTAAGAGTTAAATCAGAAGAAGCTTTAAGTCACTAGAAAATTACAGCGAATTCCTCTTCATCAAGCGTTGTTCACGATGGAAGAAATTATAAAAGGTCAGGAACTTTGAAAGTTATTCCTCGATAGATTAATAATTTTTATTTAAAATGATTTAAATTTTAAACGTTTTATATTAAAAATTTGATATTGTAAATAGTATTTTAATTTCTTTTCCAATGTAAATATGATTTTTAGTCTAGAATTATATTATAAATGGAATTTAAAATGGTTCTTGAGTTTTTCTTTTTCATTTTTTAGTTACTAAAGTACACTGCTTTGCAATGAAATGGGCAGGTTGCATGGAATTTCTTTTTTAACCCTAGAATGCTAACCATACGTCTTGGAGACGTAGTTAAAATTTTAAACATCAGCTGCTGCGCTTGATCTTGAAAGAGCCCCCTGTTGTATTCTTTCGAATAGTGGTGTTTCAGTTGTCCAGCTTGCATATCAACAGCGTGTATTGCGTATTTTCGTAAACATAGTGCGTCTGTTAGACGTAGAGTTAGTATTCAATGCATATTTTTGTACATCTCTTGGACGCGTTGTTATGAATGATGGTGCTTATTTATATCCTCTGAGGCGTATTAGTTATTATTAATTACAAGTGCTTATATTAATACAAAATTCTATTGTTATGGATTCAGTAGAAGAAAAAGAAATTGAAAAAATTATTGGAAGTCTAAATATAAATTAGTCTTCAGGAATTGATGGAATTTAGGCAAACAAATAATGGTAAAGGTTTTGTTAACTCATTTATATAATGTAAAATTGAAGACAAATGATTGGCCAAAAGAGATAAAAATGTCAAAGATTAGGCCAATCTATAAGAAAGGTAAAAAACAGATTTAAATAATAATCGACCAATATCATACTTTCTATTATTACAAAATATTTTTAAACATTGGATTAAAAAAAACTTGAGGAATTTTGGGAAAAGAACAATACTTTTGGTAAAGAAATATATGGTTATAGAAAAAGAAGTCAACCCGAAATTTGAAATGACACAAAAATTAAATAAATGCTTTCATCATGGTCTTAATTCAGCAGTTATTTTTTGGATTTAAATAAAACTTGGGATTTGGTTAATCGTGATATTTTGTTTTTAAAATTAAAACAATATGATATAAGAGGACAATGTTTAAATTTGTTGAAAGGAATGCATACGAATAGAATGTAAAAACTAAAGATAAATAATCCTGAAAGTTCAGTTTCTGAGATCACAAATGGTATTCCTCAAAGGTCAATATTAAGTTCAACTTTTTTCCAAATTCTAGAAATATCTCTTTTCGTTTTTCTTTTAAAACATTTTAGACTATAAAATTCGTTTTAATACATATATTTTTTTCGAATATTTTTATATCGATTGTTTTTTTAATATTGCTATTTTACAGAGTTGTTAAATAGTTAATGAATAATTTTTATAATAAATATATTGTTCTAAAGTACTTATTATATAATAAATAAATACACAAAACTCCTTATTTCAACCAATACAACTATACAACTAATCATAACTGCATTTCAATGTGATGTACGTCTGGGAGATGTATAGTTAGTAACAAGGTTAGGCTGCTCATGGTTAGTATTCTAGGGTTAAAAAGAAGGCATGTTTTATCTAGATTTCGGTACGCTGAATATGAAAATCGCCATTAAAAATCTTAAAAGTATTTAAAAAACTATCAAATTTAACTTTAAAAATGCAAAACCACGCCCCCAAACTAAAACGATGTGTGACGCCACACGCCATTGAAACACACGCCTTTGTAGATCAGCTCTGCCACTGCGCATGCTCCTAAATGGCATCTCGTTTAGCGATACCGCTATTTCTTCGCGTATTTTAATGCATAATTAAACCATCCAGTAACAAATTGATACTACACAAGTCAAACAGGTTGTTTAAAAGCTCCTCGAACTAATAAAATCGATCATTTCAGATATAAGATAAAATAAATAAAAGACTCTTTGACCACAACAAAAAGTTGTTGTTGTTTTTTTTGTGGTCAAAGAGTCTTTTATTCATTTTATCTTATTACTTTTATCCACATTTTTTCCCTTTTTATTTTTTCTGGTGGTTGTACAATTTTTTGCCAACTCCCGAAAAGTCTTTTATATTTCAGATATACTTAAAAATTACAGCACCATATGAAGGCATAGCGCCGACGTTTCGATTACCCCCCCCCCCTCCTCGGCCTCCACGAGAAGAGATGAAAACGCATCTATGATAAAATAATAGAGCTTACGAAATTTTGTTGGAAAAACGAGTCCTTCTATTAATTATTTTCATGTCTATATTTCTCCTTGTGGAATTCAGGATTATAGTGGATAAGATGTATACTGATGTATACATCCATGAGTAAATAATACACTTGAACAAGTGATCGAAACCGGGCGAAATTTAAAGTTTAATCGGATCAAAGTTTTGATACGTCTGAAGAATCAGACGAAAAAGCTAATTGTATCCCATGTGCTTTTGTCCATTCCTTCTTCGGCTAGCTCAAAATCGAAGAATAACATACGAGTACGAGGTCATGGAAACCGACGTTAATTTCGCACCGAGTATCGCTCCTAAGTACTTTCATTTATTTTTATTTCTTCTCTCGTGATGTTTTGATGCTCTTATGAATGCTTTATTAAATCTTATTATACTTAGTGCTTGTATACATGGGAATGAAATAATAATTGTAAGCATACATGCTTATTACAGACAGATCATGAAAAGCAGCATAAGAGATAGGCATGGTTTCTGGTTTCATGGCGCGTGACGTCACATCACTCTTGAGCTATGACGTAGCGTTTTTTGATGGCGTCAACTTTAATAATTCTTTTAAAAAGAACTACGCACAATTAGAAAAAAAGAATACCCATACCAGGATATTAGTGATCTAAACTATCAAAAAAAATTTTTTTTAAATTTCATGCAACTTCCCTATTGCTCTACCAACAAGGAATTATCCGACCTTATCCATATTTAGTGGGGGGGGGGGGGGG
>JAHWFO010038665.1:57655-77539 GCA_023313115.1 Rhysida immarginata | reverse complement strand
AGCAGTTCCAAAAGATTTTGAATGCACTGCTTTGCAATGAAATTGCCTTACCAACAAGAAGTTATCCGACCTTGTCCATATTTAGTAGGGGGATTCGTCTACCTCCGACTAGTAAACGATTAGTTGCATGCTCAAGGGACATGACCATTTGGGTTGATACAGGGTGTCCGGGTCCCTGTATAGGCTCATCAGTTGACACCTGTGCGAGAAGCTCCATGCAGTAGGAGGAAGCAACGGCCTCGTGAACGTACAGTACTGTAATCCGCACAACGGTCTCAATGCCGCGACGACGACAACGACAACCGTTCACGTAATTAACGGAGTTTGAACGAGGTCGGATTATTGGCCTGTCCGAGGCTGGATAGTCAACCAGACGGACTGCTGTCCATGTGTCGCGGGGCGCACGGACGGTAGGCCGATGTTGGAGACACATGCCAGAAGACCAGGCTCTGGGACCCGGAGAAGCACGTTAGCTCATACCGATAGGCAGATACTGCGAAGAGCACTAGCGGACAAAACCATCACCCTGCGGCAACTGCGCGACAACATCACTATTCCCAGTACTACTCCAGTGTCAATAGCGACAATAGCACGCCGGTTACACGCCACGACAATGTGTGACAGGCGTCCATTGTTGTGTCTTCCTTTGACACCTGAGCACTGCGCGATACGACTGCAATGGTGTCGTGAACGAGTGAACTGGCGAATGGAATGGCGCCCCGTGGTCTTCAGCGACGAATCCCGCTTTTATTTGGACACCGACGACAGATGCGGACGGGTGTGGCGCAGAACATTGGAACGTGCCAATGAACAATGCATCCGGTATCGCCATCGTGGACCAACACCCGGGATCATGGTCTGGGGTGCCATCGGCTACGATACCAGAACGCCTTTAGTCACCATCCAAGGCACCCTGACAGCAGCACAGTACGTCACAGAGATTCTCCAGCCCTTATTACAGCCCTTTCTGAATACCATACCCGGCGCAGTCTTTCAGCAGGATAACGCCAGACCGCACACGGTAAACATGAGCATGGCATGTCTGCATGATGTCAACTGCCTGCCATGGCCAACGCCTCCTATAAAGAAAGCTTCCGCACTGAAACGTCATACATTGTTACATCATCATTCTTCGTCCTTTGTTAATCGTATTTCTACCAATAATAAGCCCTAAATTTGGTCGACTTATGATGATGTAACAATGTATGACGTTTCAGTGGCGAGGCTTACTTTATAGGAGGCGTTGCCATGGCCGGCGAGGTCCCCAGACCTATCGCCAAAGAGCACGTGTGGGACATGGTGGGATGTCGTTTACGATCACCCTACAGTCTCCATGACCTCACAGCAGGTTCACCAGACCCGGATGGACGTACCCCAAGATGACATTCGCCACCTGTATGATCACCTACACCTGCGGCTGGAACAATGCATCACCGCTAGAGGTGGTACCACAACCTACAGATGCCGCTTTCCGTTGAGACACCATGTACAAAAAAGTGCACGTCTTGGCTCCATAACGTAATAAAGGTGTGTTCAGATGTATATCTTGCTGCATACCTACTTTTGGTTCATTCGGATAACTCCTTGTGGGTGGGGCAATTTCATTGCAAAGCAGTGTATTACATTTACAATACTCATTTCCAAAAAAGTTGGGACAGTGCAAAATATATAGAAAAAACAAAAAGGGATGATGTAACAAAACTTTCTCGCGAATACAAAATAGCAGATACGTTTATGAAATGATATAAATATACTGCGTGCACCAAAACACTTTGTATCGTGGCCGGGACGTTCATTTTGAATGGGGGTGTTGCAACACGTTCCAAAATAGTAGGGACATACGTTGTAGAAAGCGCCGTTAGTAGTGGAACCTTCCGAATTGTTCGGGAATAATCTAGAATGATGACGTCGTACTACATTCCGTGTAAATAACAGTTGCCATCCGTCGTTCAGGTAACTTATTCGGAACGATGGGTCGAGGCAAGCCAGTTAGCGAAGATGTTCGTGTTCGAATCATTCAAGATTTCACAAACAACGTTTCTCAGCGTGCAATAGCCAGAAGATTTAACCTGTCATCATCTACACTACATAATATTATCAAGCGCTACCGAGATAGTGGTGAGATCACAGTTCGGAAAGGCCAAGGTAGAAAACCTATTCTGAATGCTCGAGCTCTTCGGATCCTCCGACGTCACTGCGTCACGCATAGTAATGCTGCGATTACGGACATAGCCATGTGGGCCCGCGATTTCTTCGGGAAGCCATTATCGTTGAATACTGTACGCCGGTGCATCCACAAATGCAAACTTAAGTTATACTGTGCACAACGGAAGCCATACATCAACAAACGACAGCAACGTCGCCGTCTGATATGGGCTCGAGCCCATCGCAATTGGTCCCAAGCACGCTGGAAGAACATATTGTGGTCCGATGAATCAACCTTTACGATTGTTTACGGAAATAATGGACGCCGTACACTCCGGACCAAAGACGAAAAGGATATTCCCGCGTGCTACAGGCGTTCGGTACAGAAACCACCGTCTGTCTTGGTCTGAGGCTGTATTAGTGGCCATGGAATGGAAGACTTCCACATCTGCAATGGCACCGTCAATGCTGAAGCGTATATACAGATCCTGGAACAAGCTATGGTGCCATCTAAGAGGCGCCTGTTTGGACGACGTCAGTGTATATTTCAACAAGACAACGCCAGACCGCATGCAGCGCGCATAACTTCTGCATGGCTACGTTGCAGCGCATTCGTATGTTGGATTGGCCCCCTTGCAGCCCGAATCTGTCGCCTATAGAAAACGTCTGGCGTATTATTAAACGAAAACTACGACAGCGACGACCCCGGACAGTTGAACAGCTGAAAACCTTTATCCAACAGGAATGGGACAGAATTCCGGTTACGGTGTTAGAAAGATTGGTGTCATCGATGCCCAGAAGATTACAGTGTGTCATCAAGAGGAGAGGTGACGCCACACCGTGGTAAACGCCGTGCTGTCCCAACTTTTTTGGGAGTGTGTTGCACGTGCCAAACAGGAAAACCACCTGTATCTTTCTTTAAGCATATAAGATATGTGATCCCATGCCTAATTTATCGTTTATGTATTGTAATGCATTGAAATAAACGGCAATACAATAATCCAAACAAATGTGTTGGAGTTCTTCTTATATGTTGCACTGTCCCAACTTTTTTGGAAATGAGTATTGTAGATTAATCTCTATTTTATTTTTATGTATATTTACCTAACGTAGGTATGGATATATTCAAGGTGGTTAAAATTTAACTTTCCCTACTTAACCCACTGTGGACAGGAAATTACTTATAGTACGGATACCAAAATCGGTAGGAATAATGTCCAGATTATGGGCCACAAGATTTGCATGGTTCACCTTTCCATTTTTAACATATTAGACCCCCAGGTACCGATAGCTTTCGCAGGTATTACTAGCCTTCCGGAACAGTGGCAGCGTACTCGTTGAACAGTCAACAGGGGGCGTGGACATGCATAGCTGGGCGTTATTGGTAAAGCTGTACTTCGAGAATATCACCGGATGAAAAGACTACGTCTACAAAAAACAGGCATAGTTTTTGACATAATCATGCATTAAAAAGGGTTTCAATGGAAGTGCTTATTCATTATTTCTCTGCCCCATGTTCTTGGCAATGTTTACATTACGGTTCCTGCTCGTGCGATCGCTCGTTTTCCGCATAGATACGGTTAAATAGGGAAAGTTTTAATTATAACCACCCTGTATATAAGAGCACAATGATCACAATGATAAAGATGAGCACAGGAAAGGCATACCATAAATTCCCTTTTCCCAATTTCGTTCTCAATATAGTCCCCTGCATTGTTCATGACCATTTTCCACAGTCGTGGTACCTAACTTCATAATTACGTTAGCAGCCCCAGATCTGTTGATGTCACTGATGGAAAAATGGACTGCTACATTTTTGTCGTGTACTGTGTGGAAACGATTTCCGCTCAGGGGTTCCTTAAATTTTGGGAATAAATCAGAGGCACAGTCGTTAAGATCCGGAGCGCATAGAGGAATGTACTGAACTTACCAAGCCCATTTTATGAGCCAGTCACAGACAACACCAGCCACATGAAAACGAGTATTATCATAGAGGATAATGGGTGGACAGGTGAGAAAGTGACTCAGTTTCCTCCATAGAGCTTCATGAAGGCTGTGTTGCTGGAAATGTAAATAGTATTTAGAGTTTGCCCGTTGGGTACTTCGTGAGTAAGGATCACACCAACGCAATCGTATGCAACAGCTTGTATGCCTTCGCCCACTTCCTTACTATATTGTACGGTAATGCATCAGCTCCACAGGCCTCTACAAGTATCTTTGCCGTAAGGTCCTTTGCAGTTTGAATCTTAAGCCAGGAACGCTGCTCCAATTTAAAAAATTTATTTCTCCACTTACTTTCTGCTCTGAACTGAATGTGTAATATTAGTGTGCTATTTACATTCAATAACATCGATAAATCGTTTCTAATTTACGTTATTTACATGAATTGCCCATAAAGAATGCAGGTCAATTTTTAGCCTGTTCGGTTTTATACGGGAAGCAATGTTACTCATTTAATGGAGAGGTACATTGATAAGGTCTCATGTATTATTAGTTTATTTTTGTTAAATACCCTTAAGGACGTTTTTTCGAAAAGGCCTTAAACCAACATCAAACCAAAGCATTTCGTCATGTGCCAGGGCGTTTACTCAACGCGCAACCATCGCTCAATCTCCACAACGAATTCTTCGTCATTTGGTTATTTTTATTCCACGGATGGCATCTTTTGCTGGCCCAAACAGATAGAAGTCTGAAAAAGACAAATCGTGACTAGAGTATGGGTGAGGAAGTATAGTCAATGCTATTTTCGCAATCACCTCTTAATCTTGATGCTTGTATGTGGCCTCGCGTTATCATGCTGAAGGAAGATGTCAGCAACGCGTTTGTGGGGTTTTAATGTATTGCTCTCGAAGTGATGATTTGACCACCAGCCAAAATAGTCATGAAGACGACCTCTTTAGAATCCCAGTTGATTGTGGTCAACATTTTCTCAGCAGGCGGGATTATTATAAACTTTTTCGGAGGAGCCGTAGTTGCTGAATGGATTCGCCCGTTTTGCGCATGCGCGAAAATGATCAGGGTTTGATAATACTTTTCTGGACCTCTAATTCTCTTAAATTCAATGGAGCATTTCTTGGATTGCCTCGAGCGCCATGTTCTTCCATTACGCTTCCTTTAGAAGCTATCGGACAGCTTGGCTTCAAATGCCAGTGGAACCTTCCAGCGTCTTATTAACTCCATAGCAGTCTAGCTAGGATCTTTCCGGCACATAGCGTTTTATTCTGATTACTGGCTGATGGTCATAAAAAGGTGGCTCCTCTATGAAGAAAGTTAGAAAAAAAAAACAACTAGATATTTTCTACACCGTTTTTGTGTATCTAACTAAAATATTAGTTTTAAGTGAAAGCACACATTAAAAGGTTGAATTTTGTAGATCAATATTATTCTAGTTAATCGCCTCCGATGTTTAAAAAAACTATACAGGTTTGAAAGAAATAAATTTATGCAGAGGAAATATACTACCTCACATAGATATAGTAAAAGATGGTATAATCTGGTATAGACGCTACATTATGCTGGAAATTAATGTGGTCTTGTTGGCCATTTTCGTTGAATTGTAAAATGCTGAAGTATATCCAGATATACCGGGTGAATAAAAAGTCCCCGGAATTGTCTAATATCTCGAAAAATACAAGTCATGTGAAAAAAAAATAAATAAATACGTGTTAAATATTTTTGAAAGCTAGTTAATGGTGAAAAAATTAGCCCCCTGCACCCCTTATAGGGGATAGGGTAGGGGGCAACTTTGAAATTTCAAATGGGAACCCCCAATTTTTTTACAGATTCAAATTCTACGAAAAAATTACATTAATTTTACTCAAAAAATTTTTTTAAATCTTTAAGTGCAAAAAAGTCTTTGGAGCTGTAAATGCAAAAAAGTCAAACTAGCGCGAATATCTCGAGAAGTCCACTTCAAATCAAGAAAACAGAATAATTTTGCAAGCTACGGTATTTAATAATGCTATAATTAGCCCTCACCACTTTTTCGGGGAGGGCAACTTTGAAATTTTAAATGGAAACCCCCTATTTATGCGGGAAATACGATATATGAAGGTTATGCGTCTTTCATCGCTGATTACGAATATCGCATCCAAATTTCCCGAGATATTGGCCAATATTCGAATTTCCGAAAAACGCTTTTGTATTGACAAGTGTTCAATATTCCGACGGATGCTATCGAAAAATCGTAATTATTGATAATCGATATTCAATATCTATAGATATGGCAACCTTTACCGATGAGACTTATATACATGCATATACACTGGCTGACAAAAAAAGTGAAGCACCCGGAAGGAGTGGTTGAAAGTGAATGTAGCATCGATAGCATCCGTCATATGATGAAAGAGCATGTGCCTTTATTGTACTGATTACAGTATGGGATGAAACAGACAATGCCGTTGGCAGTGCAGGTGGAATGTTGGCGCCAGGTCAGTAGGGTGTGGCACCCCCTTTGGCCCCAAAGCATGCCCTTATGCGGTTTAGAATGGTGCCAAACAGTCTTTGGATCCTCTCCTGAGGCAAGTCAGTCCACAGTTGTTGCAGCTCTCCCTCCAGATCCCGCAGGCATTGGTGCTGGGACGGAGTCGCCTTCCAATGTCATCCCATGCGTGTTCAATGATGGAGAGGTCCGAGGATCTTGCTGGCCACCGGAGGACCTCAAAAAGCTGTAGGCATTCTACAGACACACAGAATGTGTGGGCGTGCCTTATCTTGTTGGTACCATGTCCCATGGTGCTGTGCCAGAAGGGGTTGGACGTCCGGACGCAGAATATCTGTGACGTATCGCTGTGCCGTCAAACTCTGCCGAAGCACTATTATAGGTGACCTGAACGCATATCCGATGGCTCCCCACACCACGATGCCAGCTGTTACGTCTGTGTGTTTCTCTATAATATAGGACGATTGTGCCCTCTGCACTCGACGCCGCTGTACGCAAACACGATGGTCATCGGAAGATATGGAGAAGCGGGACTCATCACTAAACATGATGCGACGCCATTCGTCCTATGTCCATACCTCCCGAGCAAAGCACCACTCTAAACGCAGGCGTTGGTGTTCTGGTATTAATGGCAACTGACGCATGGGGCGGTAGGACCCCAATCCGGCGTATGCGATTCGTCGAGACATTGTGCGGGAACTCACGGGGTGCTGTAGAGTCTCCAGTACATGTTCGTGGCTGGCGGGTACCGATGCCATGGATTCCTTAATGCTTGGAGCACCAAACGACGGTCCTCCCTTGGGGTGGTGTTTGTTGGTCGACCCGAACCTGCACGACGTGCATGGCTGCCCTCGTGTACCCATTGATTTCAACATAGGGCCACTGTGACACCTGAATGGCCCACATGCCTGGCAATTGCACGATACGACTAACCAGCCTCATGAAGTCCGACAATGCGGCCCCTGACAAATGCTGTCAATTGGTGGATATGATGTCTAACGCGTCTGCGAGGCATCGCGGGTTCTTTGTACAGTACGATAATCCTCTCTGGACGTCTTGCGTAACTGTCGGACTCACAGCAGTGACTAGTAACAACTTAACAACATGGCGGTGACATCATGAATGAGCGTTCTAGACATTACAATCCTTGTGAATCTAATCGTTTACTCACACATCAATGGTATTCATGTGTACCAAAATAGGATAATATTGGATCACTCCTTCTGGGTACTTCACTCCGTGTCAGCTAGTGTAGTAAACTCTATAGTCAGTATAAATTTGAAAAAGTTTTCAAAATTGGACCAACCGTTACGAAGTTATAGCCTCTCAACCGGATGATTTGAACTGCAGTATTCACTCATTATTCAATATGGCGTTTATATTTAACACTATAAACCCTAGTGCAATGACGTAAAATTTATCAACTTTTATAAATACTATCTCATACATTATTCACTCATTCACAATCTTGTGCTTAATCATACACATCCACTTATCTTTCTCAAGCATGCTCATACAAGATCTAATTCAGTCGTATATGGTGTCGAATATATCGCCTTCATATGCAGGCCATTTCATGCTATAGTTCTTTCTCATTTTCAACGAATATAAAAAGTTCTTTATTAATTCTATATTTCCGTCTGTCTGCCTTTTTATAAGGTGCGGGATATACGAAATGAATGCGTCGCCCATTGCTGGTTACGAATATTACATCCAAATTTTTGTCGGACCAATAGTTTCCACGATATCGGACAAAAAAAACCCAGGTGAATTAGTTTCGAATCTGCAGTCCGAAGCATTGAATCATGATAATGTTTTTAGATTAAAACAAACAAATAAATATTTTATACAATAATTACACCTTTTATTTAGTCATCAATGAACGAGTCTACAGAATCATAATTCATCGGTAATACTGAATAAGGGCTTATAATAACTGAAGTATGAAATATAAGTACGGGTATTGAATCTCTCGGGTAAACACAGCGTCTATCCTTAAGGTGCGTCTCCTTACTCGTGTCTCTGCTCACAATCGAATTTAGGACCACAAACACTGTACGTGCAAGCTTTTCGCGGTATCTAAAAATCTCAAAAAGAGTTTATTTTGTATGACAAAAAATTAAAATTAATATTAATTAAAATCCGTAATGGTTATCGCATCACCCATAACGCTTTTTTGAGTCGGAACATTATTTGATTCCTTAACTCTAGAGAGGAAGGAATCTGTAGAAATAAATGAAGCACTTCAAAGCACATAGAAATTCAAGAAGCCATAAATAAAAAACAACATGAAGACTCCAAAAAGCATCAACAGATCTAACTGAACATTTAATTCATTCTTTGTCATGGGTAATTATTGTAATTTTTTGAGAGATGGCAGCGGAAGAATATAAATGATATAAGGCGGATCTATCTAAATACATAAAGAAGGATGTTTGTTTGTGGGTTTGTTTGTTTGTTTGTTTTTTATACAAATTTACAGGTTTATTCCGATCTTGATAAAATTTCGCATACATGACCTTCAAAACATGAGGACGGTCACTGTCTACTTCAGATTTCGAAAAAATAATAATTATTGATAAAAAAAAATCGATATTCATGGTTATGGCAAGGCATATTAATGAGAAATATCTCATGACCAACAATACAAGGCAAGGTTTGTGCAACAATAGGCCCGTCCTGTTCGCATCAACAATGGTATCAACACGCAATTCACAACGCTCGGACCAGCAACAGATATCTCATGACCAACAATGCAAGGCAAAATTTGTGGAACAATAGGCCCGTCGTGTTCGCATCAACAATGGTATCAGCGCACAATTCACCAATAACAATGAGCACAAAATGATGATGCAATGATAAAGCAATCCTTTCCAAGAATTATAACAATGAACATAAAATGATGCAATATGGATAAATTTCAATTTATAACAATGCATAGAATTCCTGTTATTCAGGTTTTTCTTAGAAAAGAGAGTTCTAAGTACTTAACAATTTCTTGCAAATCTTTAAAAATGATCAGTAACTGGAGATAATGAAGAGTTAGCACACTATTGAGAAAGAGTGAAAAGACGACAGAGGAAGCACTCCTTTAGCTCCGTGCTGTATTGAGCAAATGGGAAGCAAGTAAATAGAAGAAGCGGCGACTGCTAGACTACACAAAGTGATGAATGGCCAAGTTTTGCTTCAACACATCGAGAGAAAAATGGAAATTGCAACAACATCAAGTGTACATCTGAAGTAAGATTACGTGAGTAAGAAATTATTGGAGAGTTCCATCCATTGTGAGCCTTTAAAATTTTTTTTTTCGAATTTAAATTAAGAATTTTTACTGTATTAATTCTAAGCATTTTCATGTGTTTATTTTTAAGATATTGCAAAATTTAATTTAATTTTTTGAGATTGTTCTGTTTACCTACAAGTGTGATTATCCCGGGCAACGCCGGGTACCTGAGCAAAGTTTGTGCAACAATAGGTATCAACAATAATATCAACACGTAATTCACAAACACTCTGCACGGACCAACATTATATATCTCATGACCAACAATGCAAGGCAAAGTTTGTGCAATATAGAATTCAATGCATAGAATTCCTGTTATTCAGGCTTTTCTTAGAAAAGAGAATTCTTAATACTTAACAATTTCTTGAAAATCTTTAAAAATAATCAGTAACTGGAGATAATGAGTTAGCAGATTATTGAGAAAGAGTGAAAGACGATAGAGGAAGCACTCCTTTAGCTCCGTGCTGTATTGAGCAAATGGTAAGCAAGTAAATAGAAGAATCGGCGACCGCTATACTACACAAAGTGATGAATGGCCAATTTTTGCTTCAAGACATCGAAAGAAGAAAGGAAATTGCGACAACATCAAGTGTACATCTAAAGTAAGATTACGTGAGTAAAAAATTATTTAGACTAGAAGGCATCCTTGGAGAGGTCCATCCAATGTGAGCCTTTAAAAAATTTTTTTTCGGTAAATCAAGTCCCGGTATATCACCTAGAATGAATTATTTCAGTGAAGAGGTAAATTCCTGTCTTTCGGATTTTTCTTAGAATGTATAGTCCCTTCGTTTTATATTGTAGTGATTGAGTTATTATTTACCAATTTGGAGGTTTAATTTAGCTTTTTGAGGTTGTTGTGTTTACCTACAAGCGTAATTATCCCGGGCAACGCCGGGTCCTCTGCTAGTTAAAGATAAAGCTTAAGTAAATTTAATGATGGAAATGAAAGTATACTTTAAACTAAATGGACTTATTTAGCTAGGCTTAACTTATACATATTTGAAGTATAAATTATAAAGGTAAATAAATGCAGAGGTCACGTAAACACAAACAATAATAATAAAGTTCGCATACACACATCTGAATTACAAAATCACATTGGCTTGACGTTGTAGATTTTTAGATTCGGTAACTAAAACAAACTGTTGCACACACACTAAGTGGCTAATTCCGCTGAGTCGGTGTACAGAACAAAAAATGATGCAACCAATATGTAGAAACTAACATTGTGTAATACACACCCTTGTAGATAAATCGTGTAATGTCACGATCAAGGAATTCAAGATAACAGACAAAACTAAAAGATTAAATGTCACAGTCGGGTTTACTAGTCATACGTAGGGGTTATGACGTATTTAAATATGGAACACTATAACGAAAGGAAGAGCTATTAATCGTTAAATTTATGGCTCCGGTAGAATTAGATCGCGTCGCCACACTAATCGTTGGAATTAAGGCGCATTGAATTATGAAGGCCTAAAGTCATAGGCGTAGGGTCTGAAAGTCTGGATTATGGCGCCGGCACAAATCCCAGTTCACTATCGATATAGGCATTTAATCAATATGGCCACAGTCCTCGTATCTCAGATCGATATTCGAGTTTATAATACTGTAACTCCGGGAACGCTTGATCCGCAATTTGGACGCTAAAGATTAACTGTAGATGCGTCTGCAGTATAAAGTTCGTAGTTGTATTTGAGGCCCAACGTGGAAGCTTAGGAACAGTTAAGTTTTCGCACGTGGAAGGAATAGGAATAGAAGTGCTCACCTTGCCACGTAGACAATTAACAGAGTTCGTTATAGCGGAGGTCTCCTCGTTGCGCTCGCCTCCTCTGCTTCCGAGCTCGGTATTCGTGAGGGACTTCGGGGCGCTTACAGCCACTGGCACTTTCTCGCTTTGCTTTCTCGATATTGCAAGCAGGTTTCTGCCATTTTCAGCTGCATATCTTGAGACGTTGTTACCATCGTCGCATGACTCACGTCCGTTCCCGACGACTCCTCTATAACATTTTCCCAGATCGCGTTTTCTCACGTTGGCATCTCGAAATTCCGCTCTCGTCTCCCATTGGTCGTTTGACGTTTTTGGCGACGCGTATTTCGTCGGCTCTTCTCCATTTCGAACCATAGAAGTATCGAGTATGGAACTGACCGACGATGTCATCGGAATTCTGGATGGCATCTGAATTCCGTGACATTCTTCAATGTTTCAAAATAATAAAGTATGAATTAAATTGTGAGTAATAAAATATATTTATTGTAATGGAAAAGAGTTTATTCCAATACACTAGGATTCATTAGCTTTCATTTAAAACACTGAAAGCAAAACGTTAGGCCATTACACGAATTTGCTAGTTAAGACAGCGAAGTATATGGCGCTATCTGTTACCACACTTTCAATATCCTATATATTAAAACGCAAAGCATTTTTTTCAGAGCAAATTTTGGCGGGTTCCATCAACACCTTCTAAAGATAAGGCCTGAGCGCGAAAACGTCTTACATTGTTACATCATCATCTGAAGACATGTTTAATCGCATTTCTACCAATAATAAGCCCTAAATTATGTCTTCGCATGATGATGTAACAATGTATGACGTTTTCGCGCTCAAGCCTTATCCTTAGGAGGCTTTGGTTCCATCCACTGACCTCTAATATAATCTGGACTGAGCTTTGCTGCTGAAACGTGAAGCTACTGACGGCCATATTGTTATACCTCAGGGCTCTCAACATGCCGTGTTGTGTGGCATTAAATTGTGCCAAAAAGAGTGTGAACCTTCAAAAGCGTTGTTTTTGAAAAAGTATTTTTTCATTCACCTGTTAATCCGAATTTTTAATGCTTTTCGCTCGGGAGTCGCCATTTTGATTACAGTGCAATGCCGCGTTGCATGGTGGGATCACGTAAAACTTTGCGAGTTTCTGTTTTGATTGTTGCAAACCAGGACGATATAGCATTTATACAGAAATATCTCCCTATTTTCAGGTTTGAATAACAAAGCAATGATAGAAGATACTGAAAATTTTATTTCGAAGAACAATGTTTACCATATACGTCACATTAGATAATGTACTAATAATATTAGATAATGTATTATCTAATATACACGTACATTAGATAGAAGACAACTGCCACCCGGACAACTGCCACCTACGATAATTGCCACCTACGATAATTGCCACCTAGGATAATTGCCACCTAGGACAATTGCCACCGAAGACAATAATAAAAATGTTATTTATTATTGTAGTCGAAATATTTTTTATTCCGACTCGTTATCTAATTGCTGAAGTTATAGCACAAATAAGTTGTATAACTCCAATGGCAATTTTTCGAGATCTCTCGATCGGCCTCGGTGGCTCAGCAGGTTGCGTGATCGCCTCTGATGCTCGAGTACGCGGGTTCGATCCCGGCCGAGGACGACGAGGATTTTTCAGGGGTAAATCCTGAGATCACGCACTTCCTTCGGAAGGGAAGTAAAGCCTTTGGTCCCGTGTAATCGTTTGCCGGCTGCACGTTAAAGAACCCTTGCGAGGTAAAATTTGCGGCCCCTATAACGCCGTCCTGAAATGACCATGGCAGTTGAATAGGACGTTAATACCAAACAAACCAAACCAAACCAACCGAGATCTCTCGAATTAGTCCGCCTTCCTTCATGGAGTTAACTTATATGCTATAATTTTATGTAATTGAAAACGAGGAACGGAGTTTAATGACGAATTCAGCACAAAATAAACACAATAGAATAGCATATTTAAAAACCGTCGAATAATCAGTGAGGGTGGAGATTCGAATGTTGTCACACCCCCCCCCCCCGAAGATTTTATTTTCTTTATTTATATTTACCTCAACATTTTCGTCACTAAATCTCTCTATTACCCTCTAAGTGAAAGAATTTTATTTTTCATATTTTTAATTGTAATTTGAAATTTCAAGTTTTCAATTTAAAACTTCGTTCAAAATCTAAAGTAAAACATTCTAATTAAATTAGAGCTCTTGTCTGGAGCATTTTGGGTGGCAATTGTCCTAGGTGGCAATTATCCTAGGTGGCGATTATCCGGGTCGCAGTTGACCGGGTGGCAGTTGTCCGGGTGGCAATTATCTGGATACCATAATTTTCAATGCGGTTAAACAGGAACCGGGAAAGATCCGGAAAGCAGCGGTTGTAGCCTGCTGCACGTGTCCCTCCCTATCAGTGCTGTGGACTCGACCACGACTGCAGCGCGTGCAGTGAGCACTTTCAAAAACTCAAGGGCATTTTTGTGGGAACTGGACGGTAATGATAACTTATTCTCAATTTGTTTATTTAGACTCAGATTCTTCAGATTTTTTATCATTGTTCTTTTACGGTAGATGGCGCTGTAATCACACGAAACAAAAATAATTCAAATGTCTCCGGAAAAACACTTTAGATCTAAGAGAAAAAAAATGCTTGTCCATTACTCTGAAAGGGTGGGAAGGGCAAATTTTAGCACTATTAAATGCGGCAGGTTTCAAAAAATATTGGATACTTTTTGATTTGAAGGGGACTTCTCGAGATATTTGCTCTAGTTTGGCTTTTTTGCAGTTACAGCACCATCTACAAAAGATTTTTAAAAAATGTTGGGTAAAAAATTCCGGACCTTTTTCAAAAATTCCGGACCTTTTTTCAAAAATTCCACTGAGTCGGACCTTTTCCATACTGGGGAGGTAGACCTTTTCTCATGATGGGTTGGTCGTCGACCCCCCTCGCCCTCACTACGGCCCTGTAACTCATAATTGAATAGAAAACAATTCAAACTAAACATTCATAGCATCATAACCTGAATTTATTTCTTTATTATTGCATGCATTGCTGCACTTTTACTAGACATGTAACTTTGATTTTTCAATTTTTTTAAGTCAGCAATCACTAATTCCTTTCTTTTTAATCCAGAAAATTTTAATCGAAAATTTATAAATCTGTTTTGCAATTTTTATTTGATATTGTGACAACAGGCAAATTTAAGCTGTTGTAATTGTAAATGTTCATTAAACTTTTCTTTTAAAAATTTGCTGCAATTTAAGTTGGGATTATTTATTAGGTTTTTTTCCAATTGTCTAAATAATTTTTTCATACTTAAGAAATATTCAAAAGGATTTTTGTTAATATAGAATAGAGATTCATTTTTTAAATTCTTTTAGCATTACAAATTTGGCATAATTGGAATGATTTTTCTTCTTTGATCCAGTTGAACTGATACATTTATTGCATACCTTATTATTTTTATTCATATTTAATAAAATATATCCAGCAATGTTAAACAATTTTGTTCAGTATTATTTAATTCTGAATATCCCACCCCCTTTGGTAGAATAATTTTGATTTGCTGTTTTTTAGTTTTAACCTCTTTAATAATATCCAAAAATCCAAATAAAAAAGTTCCTTCATCTTGTTCATCTTGCCATTAGAAGTACACTTTAAATATTGAGCTGTAGATATTAATTTTAAATGCTAAGTTTCATCAGCTTACAAAGGTGATGTATAATTATTGTCAAATTTCTGTTTCATTTAATTGCCATTAAAAAATGAATACTGAAAACTGTTCAAAGTGAAGAAATTTATTTTATTTTGTTGTTAACGCCAACAGAAGAAAAGAATCCACTACAGTAAAACCCCGTTACAACGTACCTCACTTTAACGTACATTTCAGATTAACGTACAAATTTCAAATCCCCGTCCCAAACGTAGGTATTTTAATGCTAAAAAGTTTCAGAATAACGTACCTCACTTTAACGTATATTTCAGAATAACGTACTAATTTTACATCCCCTTGGTTAAATTATCCCTTCAGTACAACGTACATCGTTCACATGTCTCTGCACTGATTGGTTAATGCAGCCCATGCGAAAGTTGCAAATGGGCCAATGAGCTAATGACCATTCACATTTCATTGGTTGGTCAGTATAGCATATATAAACCCGGAAATTTTTGCATGCTACTCAGTCGGGATCCAATTTGTGCTGCAATTAGATTAGAGACAAAAGCAAAATGAAATTCATAGCGATCAGGAAGACAAAGACGAAGATGAAAATGGCCATTTAGAACCAGAGGTAACGCCCGTCTCAACTTTGGTAGCAATGGAGGCTATAAAAAGCTTACGATACTATTTTGCACAGCATAGCGGTGCACCAGAAACATTTAACTTCACAATGTCAGATATTGAGGACTTTTTGGGAGTCAAGTTATAGAAAGAAAGCAGACGGCCATTACAGATTTAAAAAAAAAAAATAATGTAATACTACATATTGTATATGCTATTTGTATTGAATAAAATAAAATGCATTCATGTATTCTTATGCTTTTCTATGAATATATGCATTTTTCACAAGCCCCCCCCCCTGTTTCAGTATAACGTACACCTCAGAATAACGTACAAATTTCCAGGTCCCTTGAAGTACGTTGTAACGGGGTTTTACTGTATTCCACATAAATGAATTTATAAATTTAAAAAGAAATAAAAAACTACAATGCTTTCTCATTAAGCACTGAGTAATTTTTCTGGCATCGATGTTTTAAGCATCGCACGGCTCTACTAGCTTCAAGTTATCGCTGGAGAAATGGACGAAACATGGTGGATCGCACCATGTGACTTCAATAGCCAATCAGCATGTATCACCGTATGGCCACTCTCTCTCCTCTTTCTAGGCTCTCTAGGAAAAACTATAAAACAATGTTTTCAAAATAACCACCATTTGCAGGGCAAAGTTGACTTTTAGTAACTGCGAGCGCTGCGTGCACTGCAGAGAAGCATCCCTCAGAGACACCCAAATGAACAACTCATTCATAACAACCGTTTCGTATCCGCCCTGCAGTGAAGCATCACTTAAAGACGCCACTGTTGACCCATAATTTCGCAGCATTTTACTCTGAAGTTATTAATTACTATTAGAAATTAATAAAATTTATTTTAATTCATAAATATTTAACAATGATCAGTTAATTTTATTGAAACGCTAAGTATAAGAATTTACAAAATTATTACTAATTAATAACTGATTTAAACATTTGATATATTAAAAAAGATTACTAAATTGCAAAAAAATAAGTTGAGTGGGTCTTGTATCACATAAATGAATTCTGTATTTACACTGTCGTGATCTGTATATCTTAGGTAATACTAGGTCGCGATCTGTTTGATTGTGGTAGGATCCTGCAAAAACCCCACCAGTAAAACTCCTAGAGTAATAGCGCAAATGAGGACATATCCTAGAGATAAACCTTAATTTTTATCTGATTTTTTATAATTTATACATTATTTTATCGAATTATTTGAAAAATATGTGGGTTTTTTATCAGAACTTACTAGAGTTTTTATTTTCGTATTTGGAGAGGGGGGGGGGTCTTTTTTAATTTATTTTCTAATATTAATTTACCGAATTAATTATTTGGTGATTGCGTTGGCCATAAAATTTATACTACGTATTTTCATTATTGTCGTACATCCGGGTGAATATGATAAATGAAAAATTAAGCCACGAGCCTACATTACAGTCAACAATGACTTAATTGCTCAGAGCATCGCGATCTCAGACTGGAATTTTCTTTTTCTTTCCTATTTTCATTTATTATTTATTTAAACGCATTTAACATCTGTATTGTAACATTTTAACATCTGAGGCATCGTGTTTAAATAATCCATCAGCTTTTCTTTAATAAATTTGATACTTGGGGTCTTTGTTACTGTTTACATATACGGTGGCTACGCTATGACCTATTCATTAACAGAATTATTTTTATATTTGCAGTGTAAGACCATGTAGCGAATGTACGAATAACTCCCGTAATAAGAAAAATAACCAGATTTACTACTACTCCAAAAGAAAGGATCGATACTATAACTACTATCACTACCTCCGCTGGTCTTACCATTACTGATGGACTGGATATTAGTAACTGTTTTGCCCAACATTTCAGTGAAACTGTCTCTACTTCTTTCAACACATTCTCGGAGAACTGTCTACCTATTGTCCCCCTATTGATAATCTCATCTTAACGGAGTTCACTGATAGAGATGTTGCCTACGGCATTAATAGATTACGGGCCAAGCCTTGCAATTCTCCGAGAGAAGTTCCTTCCTTTATTCTCAAAGGCCTTCGATATGTCATAATTATTCCTCTTAGGCGCATCTTTAATTTGTGTCTAAAAGCTGGCCACTATTCTAAAATAAGGAAGAGTGCGGTTGTGGTTCCTGCCTTTAAGGGTGGTTATGCCAAACGGACTGATATTGCTAGCTATAGGCCGATCTCTATCCTTCCACTCACTGCCAAAGTCTTTGACAACATCATTCATAAATATCTTCTACAACATGTCCTTCCTCATGTTCCTGCGTGTTAACATGGTTTCATTCCCCGATGTTCCGTTGTGAGCAATCTTGTATCTCTCACCACTCATGATGCTCTTGACCACTGCCAGCAACTTGACGTGGTCTACTTTGATATGCAAAAGGCGTTCGACTCAGTCAGTCATGAGTTACTAATTAAAAAATTGCGTGCGTATGGGATTGTTGATGAACTCCTTCGGATAATGCGTTCTTTCCTGTTGGATCGACAGTTTGTTGTATCTATACGACATCATTCATGATTGCCCTATAGGCCTCACTGTGGTGTTCCACAGGGTTCTGTCCTAGGGCCTTTATTATTTGTTATCTTCACTGCTGACCTCCCCGAGGTGATTAGAAACTCCCATATATTGATGTATGCAGATGGTGTGAAACTTTTTGGTAAAGCATGGTTCCCACATGCGTAAAAACAACGGCAGAAACCACAAAGCAGAAAAACCACAAACCATTATGATGTCACTTCCCGTTTTCGTCTCTTCTGCCCAACTGAAAATTTCTGCTTTTTAGAGTTGGGTTGAGTTCAACTTTTGTGGCACAAGCAGGGCAGAAACGATTGCTCAGCCAATAGAAAACGATCTCTGCAGTGACGTCATAGTGACGTCCTCTCTCTCTCTCTCTCTCTCTCTCTCTCTCTCTCTCTCACAAAATAAAAATGTCGGACACTCAGCTCACAAAGGTGAAGAGGCCGAGAAAGAAAATTGATGTAGAAGCGCTAATAGAAGAGGTGCGAAATATATATTTATTAATTAATTAATCAAATTAAACTGAATAAACAACAATTGAATGCAAAAATTCGATGTGATGATTGATGAGGATTGAACGAACTGTGTACGTACTGTGTGCAGTCGAAGCCGACTGTTTAGATCGATCGACGGCTTCGGTGCTGTGTTGGGCAAAACTTCTGCTATCTTATCCTTTTGAGTTTCTGCCATGTGGGACACCTGCAGGAGCAGAAAGTAAAAAGGCAGAAAAAAATACGCCCTGGTTTCTGCTCTGCTCTCTTGTTTTCTGCCAGTGGGAACCACGCTTAACATTATAATTGTCTTAATGCTCACCTGCTTCAGCAGGAAATTTCTAGTAAATGTCTTTGGTGTGAGCAGAATGATCTTGCAATTAATGCAACCAAATATGACAAAAAAGACCAATTTTATCGAGTTCTCCTAGTCTGTTTGTGGAAATGTGCAAGTTGCCAAGCTTTGTGTCCGTGATCTTGGTACCATAGTGCGCAATGGAGCCGATTTTCGATGTCCTTCTACATATGTTCGGCTCTATCGGAGTCTAATTTTACCCATTTTGTCTTACTGTTCTGTTTTATAGAATGGGGGTTCAAATATGCAGTCTTGTAAACTGGATTGGGTGTAAAATGTTTTTCTCCGGTTACTGAAGCGGAAATTCCCGAATTTTGATGTACCTTCAGATCTGTGTGCACTCTCAGACATTAGAATGAAGATTGAATTAGCTGTGTGAACACCGTACATGAACTGAATTGAACTGAATTATTATTATTGTTGAATTTTTATCTTTGTAATTATTATTATATTTCTTAAATAACCCCATTTTGGGCCTTTGGCCTTCCAGTTTATTTCGTGGGTTATTCCCTGTTGTTGTTACCTATTATTATTATTATTATTATTATTATTATTATTATTATTATTATTATT